>JAYESA010000001.1:152766477-153076477 GCA_036927795.1 Iris macrosiphon | reverse complement strand
GCTTTTCGTGTCGGGTGGGAGAATACTAGGAGGCATGTAGTTTACCCTTCCCCTTATCGTGACTGCTAGCTGTTGGTACGCGACTGTACCATCAGCCTTATTCCTGATTGTTCCTGGCTGCTAGTCGTCTATGACGGCCTTATTAGCCTTATAAACCCCTACATGCCTACTATGTATTCTAAATACACAAGTTCACGCACATAGTTCTTGTCGTGTTGCAGTTCTTGTTGTCTTATTACAGTTACATTTTCTGTCACATTTTATTCCTGTTTTACTCATATTCCTGGTTTATAGCAATTAATCATGTTTTACTTATAGTCCTAATTTTATAGCATTAATTCTTAGTTAATTTTACTACTTATTTATGCATATTCTCAACATGATACTCAGTCAGTTTCTTTTCTAATTGTCATAAATATTTAGTTTAAATCTTGTTGTGCATTGTGTACTTTGCTCCTTTCCTGACTGGATCCATTGTTTTAGGCGATGATGAGAACTTTGCCCCCACCTTTTATGGCCCCTATGAGATAGCAGGTGATACTTTTGAGAAGCCGGTTCCTACTCAGGAGACTACTTTTGAGTAGTAGTAACCAGCTAGCTAGTTTTTTTTCCTTCAGCATAGTACTCGGGTTTGTCCCCGATTTATCTTCTGGTTTTGTATTAACTATGGATTTGGTTGTCACAAATTAATGAAATCTTAGCATTCCTATTTTCTGTGATTTTCCTTGTCTATTTACTTTATTGTGGATGAGATAGATTCAAAATTATCTGTGATTATGACCTAGACAGCGTACTACCGCCGACACTGCGGCGTAGGCTGGACGTACCCACGTACTCGTGCCCGAATATCCGGGTGCGGGTCGTGACAGCATGTGTAGACGAGTAGGTGTATAATATAATTGGGTATTCCTGAGTATCAATGCTAGAACTAGGAGTATCAGTGCATGTACTGTATTTAAACGAAGAAGATGAATTTTCAGAAGAGAATTAAAAATATCAATATAAAATCCATTTAGACTTGTGACATATATTGTTAATTTAACTATTTTCTTGAATGATGCCTATTCATCTTTGCATATCTGGAGTGAGTGTCATTTGGATAATATACACTACCAAATATTCACATGAGTATATACTTGGACGATGTATATTCATCTTTGCAGAAGTATCTAGAAATGGATATGAATTACTATCTGCGTCATTGTTCGTGGATGTACAACCGCCGTCCTGATGACATGTGAGGTGTACGAGATAAATTCATAGAGGGTGTACAGCAGTTCCTGCAGTTCGCCAAGGCATTCCCTCAATACATGGATGGTACCAAAATTAAGTGCCCGTGTGTGAGATGTCGCAACTTGAAATATCATCAAGAAGTGGAAGTCACATATCATTTGTACTCGAAGGGTTTTACACCAAATTACTATCAGTGGACCGCACACAGATAACTTGTGTCTTTAGCATCGGAGTCGGAGCCTTATGTGGAGCCGTATATGGATGTCCATGACCACGCTGCTTACGATGACGGGTGAGTGAACATGAATTTTGATGCGGTGGAGCCTAGTTTCGATCCAGACAATCATGATGCAGCTGAGGTGGCACCGAATACCGATGCTACAAAGTTCATGGAGTTGCTGAAGAATGCAAGGACTCTATTATATCCTGGTTGTGAGGATCATTCACCGTTGGAGGTGGTTACAAAATTATTGAGCATCAAGTCCGATTTTAATATATCGCAAGTATGCTATAACCGACTGATGGATTTGATTATATAGATCTTGCCAGAGGGTGCAAAGTTGCCTAAAAACTTCTACCGGTCTAAGAGGAATGTGAGGTCGCTCTGGATAGGATACGAGAAAATTGATGCATGTCGCAACGGGTGCATGTTGTACTACAAAGATGACAAGGATAAAGACGCGTGCAGATTCTGTGGTGCTGATCGCTACAAGGCCAATGGTAGAGAAAAGTTTGTCGGTGCAAAGAAGCCTACCAATTCGATGCACTACTTACCTTTGACGCCGCAGTTGCAGAGGTTATTTATGGTGAAGGAGACTGCAAAAAATATGAGTTGGCACAGACGAGAACAGATCGAAGGAGTATTGGATCATCTATCCGATGGAGAATCATGGAAGCACTTTGATAGAGAGTATCCAGATTTTGCTTCGGATCCGCATAATGTCAGATTGGGGCTCTTCTCCGACGGTTTTACCCATTCGAACTTTCGGGCTCCCAGTATTCGTGTTGGCCTGTGATCGTCACTTCGTACAATCTACCGTCTTGGATGTGCATGAAGACTCCGTATATGTTCCTAACGGTTATTATCCCGGGTCTGAACAACCCGAAGAGGAACATCGATGTGTATTTACAGCCTTTGATGGATGAGATGAATCAGCTGTGGGAAGTAGGTGTCAACACGTACGATGTTTCTAGAAAGCAGCAAAATTTTCAGATGGGGGAATAAGGTATTTCCTCCTAGATTCTTCGAATCCATAGAACATTTGTCAATTCATCTTTCCTATGAGGCATGTGTTGGTGGTCCTCTTGGTTATCAGTAGATGTACCCGTTCGAGCGGCATCTGAATCACCTAAAGAGAAAGGTGAAAAATAAGACATCGGTTGAGGGCTCTATTTGTGAATCTTATGTTCTCGAGGAGATTATAAAATTGTGCTCGATGTATTTCAAATCTCATGTTGCTACTAATAGAACGAGAGCTCTGAGAAACAACGATGGATATCGGTAAACCCCCAGATTTTTTAGAATTTAAAAATAAATTTTTAGATTTTTTTGGAATTTTTAACTAATTAAAATAAATGTATTCTGGTATTAAATAATTTTTTTGATTTTATTAAATATTAAAATATTATAAAAATAATATTTTTGGATGCAAAATGAAGAATTAAACTTACTGTAATTTTTCTGAAATTTATTGGACCCCAGAACTATTTTTTTTAAAGACCTAAAAATTTATGTTTTAATTAAACCAGAATAAAACTAAAATAAACCGGATTGAACCAACCAGTTTAACCCTGAACCGAATCCTGAACCAACCCAACCCAAACCAACCCTACTGGGTCGGATTCAAACCCGACCCGCTGACCCGTTAACCCGCAACCCGACCCGTAGCTACAATACCTAACCTAACCCGTTCCCCTTGTAAGCCCCTGATTTTTTCAAAAATATTAAAATTGGATTTTTCGCAATTTTCTGGAATTTTCTGGGAATTTTTTTAAATAAAATCAGGGTTTTCAAATATTAAATAATTTTTATTTGTTAATAAACAATATTAAAATATCATAGAAATAATATTTTTTGGTGTAAAATTAAAAATTGGACTTAGGGTAATTTTTCTAAAATTTTTTGGACCTCGGACCTATTTTTAATCACCTAAAAACTAATTATTTATTGATTTATTAATTAATTGATTATTATTATTATTATTATTTTTTATTTCTTTTAAATCCGGCCCAGCCCATTGGGCTCAAACTCAGCACACCGGCCCAGCCCCTCCTTAGCGGGTCGGGTCGGGTCCCTTGAACCCGACCCGCCAACCGCAGACCCGTCTCCACCCCAGCCCCCGCGCGACCCGCTCCGCTGTCCGTTTCCTCCGCCGGATCCGCGCCGCCCGCCGCTCCGGCCGGCTCGCCCTCGCCAGCCCCGGCCACGACGCACTCCTCCCCGCCATTTCCGGCCACTCCCCCGCTCGATCTCCTCCTTAAAACCCCTCTTCCCCCCCAGCCTTCTTCGGTCGCCTCAGATCCCACTCCGCTGCCTCCTCGCTCCTCCGCTCCACCACCTAGCACCCGCCGCAGCCTCGTCGTGCAGCGCCGCCGTCCAGAACCCCGACACCGAGCCGCCCAGCCGCACCGCCTTCTCCCCTCTCCGCCTCCTCCTTCTCCCCGCCCGCAGGGAATCAGGCCAGCCGCCGAGCCCCTCCGGCCCGCCTCCGGCAGCCGCCGCCGCGGCCACGCGTGCCGCCCTAGGCCCTGGCCGGCCTCCCCCGCTGCTGTGCCGCCGTCTCCGGTCGCCGGAGAACTCCAGAACCCTAACCCTATTTTCCCCCAATTTTCGTGTTGGACACGATACGGACACGAGATTCTTTGGGTTTTTAGACCCAGTTCAGGTGCGTGTAGTTTCTTGCTCGTAGCTCGGATTTTAATTCCGTAAATTGTGTTGCGAAGCCTGTATGACCCTCTCGGTGCCCGGACAAACCGCTCGGGGCATCGTGTCATGCCCCAGTCCCAAAATGACGAGGGACTGAGCACGTGAGCAATGGCCAGCAGCACGCACTGATGGACAACCCAATTTAATGGATCCATCAGGGCATGCTTAAGCTGTAGTCTAGCAGTAATATGTTACAAGTCTCTAATCTCATCCACAGAACAATACAGATTAATGCCAGAAATATTGCAATAGAAATAAATAAGCAGTATTAAATAAGGTTATCTCGGGAAACAAATCCGAGAATTATTCTGTTACATTTTAAGGAAAAGACAGGAAATAAAATACTGAAATAGAAATACTGTGAATATGAAGCCGGTGCTCAGGAGAAGTCTTCTGCGACTATCTCGTCCTCGGTTCCGGGTTCTGCTCCAAGGAGTGCTCCTGTACCGTACACCTCGGGGTAGTTCTCTGCGGCTATACCTGGGGACATAGTCCATTCCAGGTCCTCAGGGGACATAACAAGGTACAGAAAATATAAGCCAAACATATGCAGTGCAGCAATAAAATAAACAGCAGGGTAAATATGTAAACCAGCTAGTGATATGCAAGTGAGAGTTTTAGTCATACTCAGGCTGAGACTACTACAGGATCAGTGTCGAAGAAACCATAGCAGTATTTTCTCGACAGGGCCAGTAAGGTACCAAAGCTCTGTATCAGAGTCTAAGGCACCGCCAGATAACAGTATTTATATTATAATATATTCAGCCTTGATATGATAATACTCTCCCCACCCCATAAAATCTCACGTCACAGTTCCAGAAAATATCAGGTACAAGTCACGCAAGTTTGAACTAATGCAATGAGTCAGGCTAGAATCTAAGCATGTAAACTGGAAATGACATAAAAATGTAGCCTATACTGAATCACCAGGTATATCTCAGGCAATTCCGTCACATGAAGAGTGTCAGGTGTCCTGGGTTGAGCAGTTAAACAAGTTACATATGAATCTACAAGAAATCAAGTAAAATACTATAACCAGAAATATCTGAGAATTGGCAAGCTTTACTTGCCCACTGATGTATAATTAAGTCCAGGAAATAGGTAGCAAAGCTGCAAGTTTTGGCAAGGTACACTTGCCTGTGGTTCCGGCTATGTTTGCAGTTCTGACTTCGGCGAGAATTGCAGGCGGTACTCCGGTTGCTGAAACAAACATTACCATCAGATCCAGAAAATATCAATCAGCTAGAAACGCCTGTCCTTGGGTCCAATTTGGAGACAAGGACAGAAATGGCAGTTTCGGGTCAAAACGGGGTCCACATGTGGGCCCGCTTTGCACCGAAAAACGCGTCAGGGTCAAAGGTCTCCAATTACACCAAACTTAGTGTCAACAGGTCAGGAACGATGATACGAACCCAACGGAACTTCCAGAATTGGATTCCGATGAGCCGATCACAAAATCGCCCGTCGAGCGGGGCCTGTGGGGCCTACGACACGCGATTTCGTCAACGTTCTCAGAATCGAACCAAACTTGACCCACAGGACCAGCATATTGCTACGAGTCTGATGGCACAAGTTTTGTCTCGATCCGACGTGTGTACACAAAGTTAGGGTAAATTACAGAAAAGTCGGATACGGGGCGATGTCCGCGGATATGCGTTGATTCCGGTGTGCACGCACACCCGAATCGACTTCTGCAAAATCCTACACGTCCGTATCGACGATGCGCACGTATCTGTGAAGACCGCGCGCGACCAAGTTGTTCCGTTTGGCGGGGCATACTCAGTTCCGGAGTGAAACAGGGTCTGGTTTTTCCTGTTTTTGGATCGCGGTGTGCGATCACCAAAGGACGCGATGCCCCGAGCGGTTTGTCCGGGCACCGAGAGGGTCATACAGGCTTCGCAACGCAATTTGCAAAATCGAAAACGGAACTACGAGCAAAAAGTTACAAGTACCTGAAGGGGTTCCGAAAAACAGGGTAGAGTCGTGTCCGACTCGTGTCGGACACGCGGATTCGAAGAATTAGGGTTAGGGTTTGGGCACACTGGCCGAGCTCCGGCGGGGGCGGAGCGCTGGGGGCCGGGCAACGGCGAGGCACGCGGCGGCACGCCGTGGGACGGTGGCGGAGGCGCTGGCTGTCGGCGGCGGCTGCAACGGCGGCGCTGGGGCGAGGCGGGGCGGCGCGACGAATGGTGGAGTGAGGCCGAGAGGGGGAACAGGTGGGTTTATATAGGGTGGCCGGAGGCTGGGGGGGTCGAGACGGGCGGGGAGAGGGCGGAGACGTGGCCGCGGGGGAGGCGGGGATCGCTGGGACTTGGCGGCCGGAAATCGCGACGGGCGACGGAGAATGCGGGCGAGTGGGGGGGCTGGGTGAACAGGTCTGCCGGGTCGGGTTCGGTCGGGCGGACCCGACCCGACCCGATAGGGGAGCGGGCTGGGCCGGCCCAACGGGCTGGGCTGGGCTCAGGATTTGGGTTATAATAATAATAATAATAATAATAATAATTACATAATTAATTAATTAAATAATAAAATACTTTTTAGGTGTTTTAAAAATAGGTCCGGGGTCCGATAAATTCCAAACAAATTTTCCTAAGTCCCGTTTTTCATTTTACATCCAAAAATATTATTTTTATAATATTTTAATACTGTTTAATATTAATTAAAATTTATTTAAAAATTAAAACCCTGTTTTTAAATTACTGAAAATTCCCAGAAAATTCCAGAAAATTGTGAAAAAGTCCAGTTTTTAAAATTTTGAAAAACAGGGGGTTTACAATCTACCCCCCTTAAGAGAATTGCGTCCTCGCAATCAAAGAATAACCGGTCAACAGAGATGACGCGGTCGCAAGCATCGTTTGAAAACACATCACAAGATACTTCAGGGAAATACCGTTTCCCTAATATTGAAAGTTATACACTTTCCAGGGAAAATTTAGTTAAAGCAAAAAATCTACAACTTTTATGAAAACCAGGTTATTATTAACAAGTTACAAATTACTAGGTTGGGGCTGAGGTCACGAACCAGGAGGCACGAGCTACAACAAGACTAAAAACGGAAAACTACGATCACTTACTCGCATCAGCGTCCTCCAAAGTCATCGCGTAAGCCTGCTCTCGTCCTTGAGGTAGATTCCTCTGCTATTGCTGAGCCTGCTGGTAGGGTGCTGCTCGAGGCGCTGGTGGATTTTGCTGGTTCGCCCTTGGTGCTCCTTCTCTACGCTCAGGGCAGTCTCTCACTGCATGTTGTCTGGATCCGCAGCCTAAGCATAGTCCGAGTTTACGTCTACATTCCTTCTCGACATGGCCTATCTTGCCGCAGTGGTAACAGGTAGGAAGGTAGAAGGCTTTTGGTGCTGCTGATGGTGGCGAGCTTACTTGTTGACGCTTTGCAGACTCCTCTTGTGCTGCTTTGGTTGGTGCGGATGGGGATGGCCGCTTCAGTCTGGTCTCTCTCTTGGTGACGCGCTCTATGCGTCGAGCCGCAGCAAGAACGTCCGAGTATGATGTTGGTGCGACGGACCCAATTAGTTTTTGCAGCTCAATGTTCAGTTCGTCGAAGAATTTCTCGGCCTTCTCTTCCTCAGTCGGGATCAGGGTGGGGGCGAAGCAGCTCAGACGAATGAATTCTGCGTTGTACTCTTCCACCGTTATGGAGTCCTGAGTGAGGCGATTGAATTTGTCCCGCAGTACTGATCGAGCGATGACAGGAATGTACATCTCCTGGAAGAGTCTGGAGAACTCCTCCCAAGTGACTCAGTCTGGTCCAAGCCGTGTCTCTTCGGATAGCCACCAGTGATGGGCATTGTCCGTCAATTGCATTCTGACGGCTGTCATCCAGCGTTCCCGTGGAAGCTCGGCTGCTTCAAGTTGATGCCGTAAGTTGGTGAGCCACTCGTGAACTTCTGTGGGCTCCTCTTTTCCAGAAAAAGTGCGGGGCTTCAGTTGACGAAAGTCAGTGATTGAGCCTGTAGTTGGCCGTCGAGCTGGTAGGTTGGCCTGCTCCAGTACAGTTACGATGCTGTCCCTTAAGAAGTTAGCTTCGCGACGCTGAGCCTCGTGTTGAACTTGTTGCTGAGCTTGCATCATCACGTAGATCATTTAGAATATTTGCTGCCCGTCGATCGGCTGTCCTGGTGGGAACACGGGCATTGGTGGGACGAACTGCGGCGGAGGTGGGATGTCATCGCGCCGGAATCGGAAGGTAGGTTGACCAGCCTGCTGGCTCTGTTGAGTTGAGGGAATTCCTCCGACTGGTGTCACTTCGTCGTCGTAGGTGACACCTGTAGCTTGTGGTGTTCCGACGGGAGTCTCGTTGCATTTTTGTGGGTCCATTTTCCTGTATCCAAAATAACCAATAAGAGGCGCACAGGAATCAAGGCAAGATGCAAGTTCAAATTAGTTCGAGTACGATACAGATATCAAAAATAATTCAAGCAAGTGGATGAGATCCTAAAAACTTATCCTATCTTATTGCAGGACTGTTCGGTCCCTAATTTGAAACTGAACAATTTAGTCGTAGACCTGCATGGGCCACCACAAAAACCATGTCACGCCCCAGTCCCAAAATGACGAGGGACTGAGCACGTGAGCAATGGCCAGCAGCACGCACCGATGGACAACCCAATTTAATAGATCCATCAGGGCATGCTTAAGCTGTAGTCTAGCAGTAATATATTACAAGTCTCTAATCTCATCCACAGAACAATACAGATTAATGTCAGAAATATTGCAATAGAAATAAATAAGCAATATTAAATAAGGTTATCTCGGGAAACAAATTCGAGAATTATTCTGTTATATTTTAAGGAAAAGACAGGAAATAAAATACTGAAATGGAAATACTGTGAATATGAAGCCGGTGCTCAGGAGAAGTCTTCTGCGACTATCTCGTCCTCGGTTCCGGGTTCTGCTCCAAGGAGTGCTCCTGTACCGTACACCTCGGGGTAGTTCTCTGTGGCTATACCTGGGAACATAGTCCATTCCAGGTCCTCAGGGGACATAACAAGATACAGAAAATACAAGCCAAACATATGCAGTGCAGCAATAAAATAAACAGCAGGGTAAATATGTAAACCAGCTAGTGATATGCAAGTGAGAGTTTTAGTCATACTCAGGCTGAGACTACTACAGGATCAGTGTCGAAGAAACCATAGCAGTATTTTCTCGACAGAGCCAGTAAGGTACCAAAGCTCTGTATCAGAGTCTAAGGCACCGTCAGATAACAGTATTTATATTATAATATATTCAGCCTTGATATGATAATACTCTCCCCACCCCATGAAATTTCACGTCACAGTTCCAGAAAATATCAGGTACAAGTCACGCAAGTTTGAACTAATGCAATGAGTCAGGCTAGAATCTAAGCATGTAAACTGGAAATGACATGAAAATGTAGCCTATACTGAATCACCAGGTATATCAAAGGCAATTCCGTCACATGAAGAGTGTCAGGTGTCCTGGGTTGAGCAGTTAAACAAGTTACATATGAATCTACAAGAAATCAAGTAAAATACTATAACCAGAAATATCTGAGAATTGGCAAGCTTTACTTGCCCACTGATGTATAACTAAGTCCAGGAAATAGGTAGCAAACCTGCAAGTTTTGGCAAGGTACACTTGCCTGTGGTTTCGGCTATGTTTGTAGTTCTGACTTCGGCGGGAATTGCAGGCGGTACTCCGGTTGCTAAAACAAACATCACCATCAGATCCAGAAAATATCAAACAGCTAGAAACGCCTGTCCTTGGGTCTAATTTGAAGACAAGGGCAGAAACGGCAGTTTCGGGTCAAAACGGGGTCCACATGTGGGCCCGCTTTGCACCGAAAAATGCGTCAGGGTCAAAGGTCTCCAATTTCACCAAACTTAGTGTCAACAGGTCAGGAACGATGATACGAACCCAACGGAACTTCCAGAATTGGATTCCGATGAGCCGATCACAAAATCGTCCGTCGAGCGGGACCTGTGGGGCCTACGACACGCGATTTCGTCAACGTTCTCAGAATCGAACCAAACTTGACCCACAGGACCAGTGTATTGCTACGAGTCCGATGGCATAAGTTTCGTCTCGATCCGACGTGTGTACACAAAGTTAGGGTAAATTACAGAAAAGTCGGATACGGGGCGATGTCCGCGGATACGCGTTGATTTCGGTGTGCACGCACACCCGAATCGACTTCTGCAAAATCCCACACGTCCGTATCGACGATGCGCACGTATCTGTGAAGACCGCGCGCGACCAAGTTGTCCCGTTTGGCGGGGCGTACTCAGTTCCGGGGTAAAACAGGGTCTGATTTTTTCTGTTTTTGGATCGCGGTGTGCGATCACTAAAGGACGCGATGCCCCGAGCGGTTTGTCCGGGCACCGAGAGGGTCATACAGGCTTCGCAACGCAATTTGCGGAATCGAAAACGGAACTACGAGCAAAAAGTTACAAGTACCTGAAGGGGTTCCGAAAAACAGGATCGAGTCGTGTCCGACTCGTGTCGGACACGCGGATTCGAAGAATTAGGGTTAGGGTTTGGGCACACTGGCCGAGCTCCGGCGGGGGCGGAGCGCTGGGGCCGGGCAACGGCGAGGCACGCGGCAGCATGCCGTGGGACGGTGGCGGAGGCGCTGGCTGTCGACGGCGGCTGCAGCGGCGGCGCTGGGGCGAGGCGGGGCGGCGCGGCGAGTGGTGGAGTGAGGCCGAGAGGGGGAACGGGGGGTTTATATAGGGTGGCCGGAGGCTGGGGGGGCCGAGACGGACGGGGAGAGGGCGGAGACGTGGCCGCGGGGGAGGCGGGGCTCGCGGGGACGTGGCGGCCGAAAATCGCGGCGGGCGGCGGAGAATGCGGGCGAGTGGGGGGGCTGGGTGAACGGGTCTGCCGGGTCGGGTTCGGTCGGGCGGACCCGACCCGACCCGATAGGGGAGCGGGCTGGGCCGGCCCAACGGGCTGGGCTGGGCTCAGGATTTGGGTTATAATAATAATAATAATAATAATAATAATAATAATAATAATAATAATAATAATAATAATTACATAATTAATTAATTAAATAATAAAATACTTTTTAGGTGTTTTAAAAATAGGTCCGGGGTCCGATAAATTCCAGAAAAATTGTCCTAAGTCCCGTTTTTCATTTTACATCCAAAAATATTATTTTCATAGTATTTTAATACTGTTTAATATCAATTAAAAATTATTTAAAAATTAAAACCCTTTTTTTAAATTACAGAATTTCCCAAAAAATTCCAGAAAATTGTGAAAAAATCCAGTTTTTAAAATTTTGAAAAACAGGGGGTTTCCACATCACGTCCTGTGGTGATCGCACACCGCGATCCAAAAACAGGAAAAACCAGACCATGTTTCACCCCGGAACTGAGTACGCCCCGCCAAACGGGACGACTTGGTCGCGTGCGGTCTTCACAGATACGTGCGCATCGTCGATACGGACGTGTGAGATTTCGCGGAAGCTGATTCGGGTGTGCGTGCACACCGAAATCAACGCGTATCCGCGGACATCAACCCGTATCCGACTTTTCTGCAATTTGCCCTAACTTCTTGTACACTTGTCGGATCGAGACGAAACTTGCGCCATCGGACTCGTAGCGATACGCTGGTCCTGTGGGTCAAGTTTGGTTCGATTCTGAGAACGTTGACGAAATCGCGTGTCGTGGGCCCCATAGGCCCCGCTCGACGGGCGATTTTGTGATCGGCTCATCGGAATCCAATTCTACAAGTTCCTATGGGTTCATATCAGCGTTCCTGACCTGTTGACACTAAGTTTGGTGAATTTGGAGACCGTTGACCCGGACACATTTTTCGGTGCAAAGCGGGCTCACCGGCGGACCCCGTTTTGGCCCGAAACTGTCGTTTTTGTCCTTGTCTTCAAATTGGACCCAAGGACAGGCGTTTCTAGCTATTTGACATCTTCTGAGCGTGATGGTAATGTCTATTTCAGCTTTTGGACTCATCTCTGGAATATTCCCTGCGTACAATTAATTGGATCCAAACAACAAGCAAGTACCTGCACTTCAAGTTAATCTTTATATTGTGATAATTAATTTCCTGCTTTAGTAGTACCATTGATGATTACACGTAGTGCTAGAACACTGGATTTCATGTCTTGAATACTGGAGTTCATGTCTTGTTTTTCATGTCGGGTGGGAGAATACTAGAAGGCATGTAGTTTACCCTTCCCCCTACCGTGTTTAATAGCTGTTGGTGCGCGACTGTACCCTCAGCCGGATCTCGATTATTCATGTTTAATAGCCATCTATGACGGCCGGATTAGCCTTATAAACCCCTACATGCCAACTATGTATTCTAAAATAAACACAAGTTCACACAGATAGCTTCTGGTCTTGTTATAGTTCTTGCTGACTGTAGTAGTTTCATTTCCTGTCTCATTTATTTCTGTTTTCTCATATTCCTGTTTATAGCATTAACTCTGAGATATTGTATTTCTTTTATACATATTCTCAATATGATACTCAATCTAATTGTCATAAATATTTAGTTTAATCTTGTTGTGCACTGTGTACTTTGCTCCTTTCCTGACTGGATCCGTTGCTTTAGGCGATGATGAGAACCTTGCCCCCACCTACTATGGCCCCTATGAGGCGGCAGGTGATACAGTTGCAGAGCCGGTTCCCATCCAGGAGACTACTCCTGCAGAGTAGTTAGCATTAGTTATTTGTTTTTTTTTTCATCTTAGTAATCGGGTTTATCCCCGATTTAACTTCTGGTTTTGTAATAACTCTGGATCTGATTGTCACTTTCTGGTTATAAAATCTCAGTATTTCCTTTCTTTTCCTTATCTGTTTAATTACCGTGAATGAGCTAGAGTTAATGTAACTGTGGAGATGCCCTAGACAGCGTACTACCGCCGACACTGCGGCGTAGGCTGGACGTACCCACGTACTCGTGCCCGAATATCCGGGTGCGGGTCGTGACACCCCTCCCCGGCCGCGACTATCCGCCTTCCCGGCCGTTCCCCGCAGCCGCCCCGTACCACTCCGCCTCCCCGCTGCTTCAACTTTCCGCCCGCGTGTCTCCCCCACCGGCCGACCGCCCTTTTCCCTCCCCGCAACGGCCGACCGACCACCTTCATCTCCTCCTATTTAAACTACGTCTCCACTACCGCCAACCACCACAACCCCCACCGTTGTCATCTCCACCACCGCTGAACCCCGGCCCCCTTCATCTCTGCCACCTCTCGGCGGCCGAGGACGATGACTCCTCAGCACGAGCCTCCGGCCACCCCGAGCCCGATCCCCACAGCTATCTCCGCCACCTCCGCGAGCACAACTCGGCGACCTCCCTGCTAACTCCGACGACCACTGCCACCTTCTCTCCCTGACTCCGGAGAGGCCTCCGTCCGTCTCCCCGCAGCAACCGTCGACCCCAACACGACGACCAGCAGTAGAGCACCCGCCGCCGACGAGCACAGCTCCGCCACCGCCACGCCGCGCCCTCGCGTATACGTAAATTTCAGTCATCTCCGACGCCTTATTCAGATGAACAATTCTCTCACCTCGTCGCACCATTTTCTGAGCAGTCTATTACAACCCATTCGCTACGTGACTCTCTCGAACCCCGTGCCATTAGCCAGGGGTATCATGTCCTGTGTCGATCGCAAACTGTGGCGCAAAATCAGGAAAATAAGTCCCCAATTTCTGAAAATAAGAATTTAACCCAAACTCTCCGGTTCATGACCATTTTGCGTGCAACCAGTTAATTATTTCAAAAATCTACCTGAACAGTAATTTAGACCATATAACCTAGTTATAAAACCCTATTTTAGTTTAATTTATTGAGCTGTAATTTGTATGTTATTCGAGGGTGAAAATGACCAAAAGTTTTGTCTTTATAAAACCCTAATTTTCTCGAAACTGGGTGCACCCCGCTAAACGAGGCAACTTGATCGCGTATGAACTTTACCAAAAGGTGCGCGACGTCAGTACGGACGTGTGAAATTTTGCAGAAGTTGATTTGGATGTGCGTGTACAGCAGAATCAATGCGTATCCGTCGACAACGTCTCGTATCGGCCCTATTCTAAAACTCGTTGTAACTTCGTGTATGCTCATCATATCGAAACGAAACTTGGGCCATCAGACTCATAGCAATACGCTGGTCCTGTGACCCAAGTTTGGTTCAATTCTGAGAACGTTAACAAAATTTCGTATCATGGGCCCCATGGCTCCACTCGACGGGCAATTTTGTGATCGGCTCATCGGAATCCAGTTATAGACATTTCGTTGGGTTTGTATCGTCGTTCTGGACTTGTAGACACTAAGTTTGAGGAATTTGGAGAACTTTGTCTCTGGCATATTTTTCGGTGCGAAGAGGGCCACATGTGGACTCCACTTTGACCAGAAATTGTCAATTTTGCCCCTGTGTCCAAATTGGACTTATGGACAGGCAATTCTAGCTATTTGATGTCTTTTGAGCATGATGGTCAGCAACCGGAGGAGTACCTGCAGATCCCGCTGATACCAGAGCAGTAGTTGGAGTTCGAACCCCAGGCAAGTGTACATTGCCATACTTGCAGTAAGTTGATTATTATTATTCGCTTGATCTATTCTGAGTTATAACTATTCAAGCTAGGACCGTGTAACATTACTTAACGTCCGAATAATATTCGGGTGTCAACGCCGTACGCGAAGTTGTGTAACGTCACCTAGAGATTGATATTGCGACACTATACATCTTCGTGCTTACTTTATCAAGTACGTCATACCATAGGACACTTGACACTGTTCATGAGACAGAATCTTCCTGAGATATTCATGGTGATTATGTATTTGATACAGGTTTCATGATATATACTTTATTGCATATGCTTAGCTATCATTATGACTCGTTGCATCAGTTAGAGGTCATGATCTTGCGTGTCATGGACATGAGACGTGTGATTACATTGGGTGGAGAGAGACACACAGGCTACAGGATAATTTATATATATTTTTTTATTATTGTGAGACCTTAGACTCTATATCAGAGCTAGGCACTCTACTAGTGATATTATTGCTACCAGCTCCCCGACACCGAGCTTGTAGTGGTCTCAGCCTGAGTTCTAGTGATGCTCTCAACTTGCATATCACTTAGCTGGTTACATAGTTTACCATATTGATTCATTTATTATTATACTGCATTTATTATGGCTTGAGTTATTCTTGTACCTTGCTATGTCCCCTGAGGACCTAGAATCCGGATTATGTTCCCAGGTTTAGCAGAGGAGATCTACCCCAAGGTGTACGGAACAGGAGCAGGCACTAGAGCAGTACCAGAACCAGAAGACGAGGTGATTGCCAAGGATTTCTCCTGAGTATTTGCTTTATCTATACTCAGTCTTTGTTGTTGTTATACTCTTTATTTCGTGTCTATTGATTGCTGTACCAGACTTATTATCGGATTGTTCCCCGAGATATGTTTTATTGAGACTTGATGTTGCTTATTACTTTATATTGACTGTATTTATTTATGTGGATGAGATTAGTAGCTTAGACCTTTATTTTTGTTTTACAGCTTAAGTATACCCTGATGGGTCCATTAAATTGGGTTTGTCCATCGGTGTGTGCTGCTGGCCACTGCCACGTGCCTAGTCCCTCGGTATTTTGGGACTGGGGCGTGACATTGTTTTTATGGTGGCCCATGCAGGTCTACGACTAAATTGCTTCGGTTTCAACTAAGGAACTGAGCAAGCCTGCAACAAGGATATGATAAGTTATAGGATCTCATCCACTTGATTGAATCATTTTTTATCTCTATCGGATTCGAATTAATTTCTTGACTTGCATCATGCCTTGATTCCCCTGTGCGTCTTTTATAGTTTATTTTGGATGCAGAGTAATGGATTCACAAGCAAGCAACGAGATCCTGCAGGAAAACCATAAGTTGCAGTTGTCACCGACAAGTGACACCAATTGGTGGAGGACAATCATCTCAACAAAGCAATCAAGCAGATCAGCACTCTTTCAGCAGGACCAGCAGCAGCAGAGGAATCCACCACAAGGACGCGGACAAGCTTTTATGATGACCATGGAGGACGCGCAGACTCGTGGAGTAGCGAATACGCTTAAGATTTAAGTTTTATCATAGATATCTATTTATAGTATTGCTTTAGCACGTGCTTGATTAATTCCATTCCCTAGCCCCAACCTAGTAATTTTAAACTTGTTAATAATTGATAACCTAGTTTTTCTAAGCTGTAGATTTTCTTGCTCTATCCAGATTTCCTTCACTCTTGAATTACCTAACTTTCATTTTTCTAGGAAAATATTTTCCCTATGTGTTTCGCTTAACCCTCATCATTCGATTTTTTCTTGATCATGATTCTTTGGTTGTGTCGTGCTTCGAACATATTTTACAACCATGTCATCTCTTCTGACTGGTTATTTTTCATTATTCTTTGATTGCGAGGACGCAATCTTCTTAAGGGGATAGATTGTAAACTCCCAGATTTTTCAGAATTTAAAAATAAATTTTTGAAATTTTTCTGGAATTTTTAACTAATTAAAATAAATGTATTCTAGTATTAAATATTTTTTATAATTTTATTAAATATTAAAATATTATGAAAATAATATTTTTGGATGTAAAATGAAGAATTAGACTTATTACAATTTTTCTGGAAATTATTGGACCCCAGAACTATTTTTTTTAAAGACCTAAAAATTTATGTTTTAATTAAACCAGGATAAAACTAAAATAAATCGGATTGAACCAACCGGTTCAACCCTGAACCGAATCCTGAACCAACCCAACCCAAACCAACCCTAGCGGGTCGGATTCGGACCCGACCCGCTGACCCGTTAACCCGCAACCCGACCCGTAGCTACAGTACATAACCTAACCGTTCCCCTCCCCGGCCGTGACTGTCCGCATTCCCGGCTGTTCCCCGCAGCCGCCTCGCGCCGCTCTGCCTCCCCGCCACTTTGCCTTCCCGCCTGCGTGTCTCCCCCACCGGTCGACCGCCCTTCTCCCTTCCCGCAACGACCGACCGACCACCTCCCTCTCCTCCTATTTAAACCCTGTCTCCACCACTGCCAACCACCATAACCCCCACCGCTGTCATCTCCACCACCGCTGAATCCCGGCACCCTTCATCTCCGCCACCTCTTCGCGGCCGAGGACGACGACTCCTCAGTACGAGCCTCCGGCCATCCCGAGCCCGATCCCCACAGCTGTCTCCGCCACCTCCGCGAGCCCAACTCCGGCGACCTCCCCGCTAACTCCGACGACCACTACCACCTTCTCCCCCTGACTCCGACGATGCCTCCGCCCGTCTTCTTGCAGCAGCCGTCGACCCCACCACGATGACCAGCAACAGAGCACCCGTCGTCGACGAGCACAGCTGCGCCACCGCAGCACCGCGCCCTCCCGTACACTAAATTTCAGTCATCTCCGATGCCTTGTTCAGGTGAGCAATTCTCTCACCTCGTCGCACCATTTTCCGAGTAGTCTATTACAACCCATTCCCTACGTGACCCTCTCGAATCCCGTGCCATTAGCCAGGGGTATCGTTTTCTATATCGATCGCAAACTGCGACACAAAATCAGGAAAATAAGTCCCCAATTTCTGAAAATCAGAATTTGACCCAAACTCTCCGGTTCACGACCATTTTGCGTGCAACCTGTTAATTATTTCTAAAATCTGCCTGAACAGTAATTTAGACCATATAACCTAGTTATAAAACCCTATATTAGTTCAATTTATTAAGCTGTAATTTGCATGTTATTCGAGGGTAAAAATGACCAAAAGCTTGGTCTTTATAAAATCTTGATTTTCTCGGAACTGGGTGCCCCCGCTAAACGAGGTGACTTGATCGTGTGTGAACTTCACCAAAAGGTGTAAGCCGTCAATACGGATATATGGAATTTTGCAGAAATTGATTTGGATGTACGTGCACACCGGAATCAACGTGTATCCGTCGATAACGCCCCGTATCGGCCCTATTCTGAAACTTATTGTAACTTCGTGTACGCTCATCGTATCGATACAAAACTTACACCATCAGACTCGTAGCAATACACTAGTCCTGTGACCCAAGTTTGGTTCGATTCTGAGAACGTTGACAAAATTTCGTATAGTAGGCCCCACGGCTCCACTTGACGGACGATTTTCTGATCGGCTCATCAGAATCCAGTTATGGATATTCCATTGGGTTCGTATTGTCGTTCTGGACTTGTAGACACTAAGTTTGACAAATTTGGAGAACTTTGTCTCTGGCATATTTTTTGGTGCGAAGAGGGCCACATGTGGACTCCACTTTGACCAGAAACTGTCAATTTTGCTCCTGTGTCCAAATTGGACTTATGGACAGGCAATTCTAGCTATTTGATATCTTTCGAGCATGATGGTAACGTTTATTTCAGCAACCGGAGGAGTACCTGCAGATCCCGCTGATACCAGAGCAGCAGTTGGAGTTCGAACCCCAGGCAAGTGTACATTGCCATACTTGCAGTAAGTTGATTATTATTATTCTCTTGATCTATTCTGAGTTATAACTATTCAACCTAGGACCGTGTGACATTACTTAACGTCCGAATAATATTCTGGTGTCAACGCCGTACGCGAAGTTGTGTAACGTCACCTAGAGATTGATATTGCGACACTATACATCTTCGTGCTTACTTTATCAAGTACGTCATACCATAGGACACTTGATACTGTTCATGAGACAGAATCTTCCTGAGATATTCATGGTGATTATGTATTTGATACAGGTTTCATGACATATACTTTATTGCATATGCTTAGCTATCATTATGACTCGTTGCATCAGTTAGAGGTCATGATCTTGCGTGTCATGGACATGAGACGTGTGATTACATTGGGTGGAGAGAGACACACAGGCTACAGGATAATTTATATATATATATTTATTATTATGAGGCCTTAGACTCTATATCAGAGCTAGACACTCTACTAGTGATATTACTGATACCGGCTCCCCGACACCGAGCTTGTAGTGGTCTCAGCCTGAGTTCTAGTGATGCTCTCAACTTGCATATCACTTAGCTGGTTACATAGTTTACCCTATTGATTCATTTATTATTGCACTATATTTATTATGGCTTGAGTTATTCTTGTACCTTGCTATGTCCCCTGAGGACATGGAATCCGGATTATGTCCCCAGGTTTAGCAGAGAAGATCTACCCTGAGGTGTACGGAACAGGAGCAGGCACTGGAGCAGTACCAGAACCAGAAGACGAGGTGATCGTCGAGGATTTCTTCTGAGTATTTGCTTTATCTATACTCAGTCTTTGCTGTTGTTATACTCTTTATTTCATGTCTATTGACTGCTATACCAGACTTATTATCGGATTATTCCCCGAGATATGTTTTATTGAGACTTGATATTGCTTATTATTTTATATTGACTTATTTATTTCTGTGGATGAGATTAGTAGCTTAGACCTTTATTTTTGTTTTACAGCTTAAGTACACCCTGATGGGTCCATTAAATTGGGTTTGCCCATCGGTGTGTGCTGTTGGCCATTGCCACGTATCTAGTCCCTCGGTATTTTGGGACTGGGGTGTGACAAAGAAATCTAATAATGCAATACTGAAAGTATTCAATATGTTCAGAAAGCCTTCGAGAAAAATAAAGAAGAGATATTTGAATAACGACGAGCTAAGGGCTGCTCAGTTGTATATATTACTCAATTGCGATGAGGATGAAGTGGAGAAGCTAGAGGGGCAAGTAATTAATACCTCCACGTTTACGTCATCTCAATGTAATAGTATAAGCTAATATTATGCTACTGATCAGCGGTTGCTTCATTTCTTTTCAGCACATATAATGATGAGCTGAGGTCGGTTAGACCCTACATAACAGACGAAGAAGTAGAACAAGAAATGAGACATCATTTTCCTTCTTGGTTGAGCGCATATGTAAGAAGCTCGATAATTACTTCTTTTGTACGCACTTGCACAATAAATAACTTACTATCGCTACTTTGGTATTTAGGTCGATCATCTATTAACACCCGAGACTGAATCTAATAGAACTCTAGCCAATGGACCAATTACTGTCGTCAAAATATGGTCAAGTTACTGTGTGAATGGGTTTAGGTTCAAGTCAACAAATACTCTGATCAGAGACAGCTTTCTGGATCCGGATTCCACAAAAAATAGTTGTTTATGTATCAAATCTTCGAACTACAAAGACGTCAATCCAGACAATAATTTTTTTGGCATCTTACGAGAGATTATGGAGTTGACATATAATTATGGCACAGAACTTGTTAAGATCGTGATATTCAAGTGTGAATGGTTCGATCTGATTCAAGATCAATGTTAAAAAATTGGCAAGCATGGTCTTGTAGATATAACTACAAGCGTAGATATCAAGGCTACGAACCATTTGTCCTATCAAGTCAGGCTCAGCTTGTGTACTTTATAACTTATCCTAGACGGGGACAGCAAGGTCGGATTAGTGGACAGTATACAAGACTAAAGTTAGAAATACCTTTGACGTTGACGAAATAGCTTATCAAGAGGATGAGCTACCTCTTGTAACAAATATTGTAGATGTGGACTCAACGAAAGTTACTCATTATACGACTAATAATGTAGAAGAGGTAGAATTATCCGAAGAGGAAGATGAAGTAGATGAAAGTAAATTATGAGGAGGAAGAGGAAGAGGAAGAGGAGGACGAGGACGAGGAAGGTGAACAAGATAAAATTTCTGAGGATGATTGAAAATAAAATAAATCAATTTGGACTTATGACATGTATTATATTTTGACTGTAGAATGTACTATCAATTTAGACTTGTGATACTACTAGTTATTTACTTTGCAATTCTATTAATGATGTGAGATATGCATAACATTTGACTGTAGAATGTACTATATATTTGTTTATTTGTTTTATCATCATATGTTGTTATCAGGTATGACAGGACGACGGGGAGCGTTCGACAGGTCCCGAGGTAGACGGAGTGCTCCTCCGATACTACCTACTGTTGGATCTGGATCCTCGTCGCCAAGTACTCCAGTATATTCGACCAGTCACATCTCCGACTACGACGACGTTACGTGACAGCACTCCTGGGACGAGTAGTTCCAGGCCTGAGACTACTCTCTCGTCCAGCGTTCCTCCTGTCGATGAAACCATGGAGACAGATGCGCATATGGTGGAGGTTGAGCCGACGTCGTTCCAACATCAGTGAGATCCTCCATGTGCACCTCCGGAAGAGACGAGGACGAAGATTTGGGCCAACGGTACAAAGTAAGTTAATTAGTTGATTTAGCATCATATATATCGTGTATTTCTTTATTCATCATATATTCACTTTTCGATAAAAATAATTATCTCTGTATAGATATCATCCCTCGTCGGTATAGAGAAGCCTGTGCCACTTTTTGAGGTACAACTATGGTGGCCCTTGGATCAACTACTCTGATGCTCCGGATGAGAGAAAGACGTTCTGGTTTACGCACTTCGAGGTAAAACTATATTTAGTTTTAATTTCAATCATCTAATT
Organism: Iris macrosiphon; assembly: GCA_036927795.1. Classification (NCBI taxonomy): domain Eukaryota; kingdom Viridiplantae; phylum Streptophyta; class Magnoliopsida; order Asparagales; family Iridaceae; genus Iris; species Iris macrosiphon. The sequence continues at coordinate 153,054,839 of JAYESA010000001.1, read as the reverse complement.
TATGCATATTATATAACTTACTAAATTACTTCTTATAGCAAACATATTTCTACCCACCGCACCTAGCCGAGTTGATCGAGCAGATATTTTCTGTCGTTGCCGCCAAGCTGATCCGTAATGCTCTCGATGACCAGAAGGCTCGTGATCGCAAAAAAAAACTGATCCAAGGTTGGATCATGCCTGAGCAGTGGACTGCGATGAGGGCCAGATTCGACGATCCAAGATATAAGGAAAGGTCTGAGAAGGCCAAGGCGGCTAGGAAGAAGGCAGCAAAGTGGTGTGGTGGTTCGATTCCGATGACGGAACATTTCCGTCGTTTGGTATATTTTTTATTTCATATATATTATTTTAATGCAAGTACAATAAAATGCTAGTAGGATAAAATATTTAATTTTAGTACTAAATAATATATTTTTAATAGGTACAAAGGGGTGAGGATGCTAACATGGTGACCGTCTTCCTGGCCACCCATCGAAAGGGCGGGAATCTCATTGATGAGAGGGCCTCGCAGACCTATATAAGTATTACTTTACTTTGTGTTAATTTTAATATAACTTAGAAAATATGCAAATAAATATCCATGTAGTTAGTAATAAGTACCTTAGACATTAGCAATTATCGAGTATCCAAACTTTTCTAGGCCGAGTATCTTAGACTGCGTGAGCGGGCGACTGCTAGTGCACCTACAGCGGGAGAGGCTGCTACTTCTTCGTAGCCCTCTCCAGCTCTGTCGGCGGACGAGCTTTGGTTGATGCCCGTTGGTGGTCTCCAGAGGGGTACGTACTACGGTACGGGATCCTATGGCGTCCTTGTTGCGACGCGGTCCTCTAGGGCCTCCACTACAAGTGCGCATTCTCCACAGCCCTCGCAGGCGTCGGCCCGAGTCCAGGAGACCGTTGACCATCAGATTGCGTCTCTCTGTGACGAGTTGCTACAAAGGATGGAGGAGCAGCCCCTGTCCCAGCCGTAGGCGGACGATGCGACGCTCATCGCACGATTTTATACGCTCGAGCGCAACATCATGGAGCTCATGGATATGACAGCTGATCTTAGAGCGTCGACAGAGCGCAGCGTGACGGAGCTGCAGGCATCACAGCTGTCCATGGGCGAGAGGCTGATGATGATGCAGGATTTAATGGTTCATAGCAGTACGAGGCTGTTATGTACCATGGATTCATACAACCATTGACTAGCAGCGTTGGAGCAGATACATCCTCCTGGTGCGCCTTCATCGACACAGACTCCACCGACGTCACTGCCTTCTCTATCGACATCGGTGTCGATTTCACGGGAGCAGTATGATTTGTTCTTATCCCTGATGCGCGCCGGTGGTCATCCTCCTGCAGATCCACAGTAGTCCTAGTTAGGATAGTTTACTGGTTGTTTGTGTTTTGACCTATGATATTTGGTCATTTATGAATATTATACATTTTTGAGGCTTTTAAACTTTATTTCTTGCACTCAGTTGTGTGGATATTGTATTCTTTACGACGAAATTTTTTCCAAACACGGTTTGTAATTCCAATATTTTGTTGTTTTAAATTTTACTATATTATTCATATTAAATGTATATTAATTTACCGGTGTTGAGTGTTCCACCGAAGGGGTCGGCGAATCCAGAAAATTCAACGGAGGGTTGCTCCGGGTCTATTTATATAAATTATGAATTCATAAACTGCGGAAAGATTGGTTTGGAAACTATTTTATATTCTATTTTTCACTGAAAATTAGCGACGTTTATATACGTCGCTAAATACGTCGCTGAATGTCGCTAAATTGCTGACATGGCAATATTTTTCAGGTCAACAAAATGTCGCTAAATGTGTTACAAAACATCGCTAAAAAAAATCGCTATAAAGACGTTTTGCTTGTCAGCGACTAGCTTGAACGCAACTTCATTGAAATATCGATAAATTTTTTTAGCAACATTTTTATGCCATTTAGCGATTCCACACACACTAGAGTAGTTACCTGCCACTGGGCGCGAGCGCTCGAAACCCAGACCTCCTCGTTTAATGTCCCTCGATCCAACCACTAGGCCACGACATTTTTGATACATACACACAGGGGCGAAGGATAAGGTGGGTTGTTCCGGGCTATAGCCCAGGCTAAAAAAAAAATTATGTAGTACTTTGTTCTGATTCGAGTGCTTTGTTCAAATAGTGTATTTGTTGCTACCACTACTTGTTTCCATTATGCAGTGGTTTACTTTTCTTCAAATTTGAATACTTAGTTTTCAAGCATTACTTGTAACCAAAGCCCCAAATTAATAATTCAATAGTGTAATGACCACATTAGTTTGTAGTCAGTTGTTACATGGTCTGGATAAGTATTCAAGTCCCCCAAATAAATTTTTTTGTTGAATTTTTTAGTATATTTTTATTTTAGTCTGGAGTAAACTAAAATTTTGACTCCGTCCTTTTATATATATATATATATATATATATATATATATATATATATATATATGTGTGTGTGTGTGTGTGTGTGTGTTGTGTGTGTGTGTGTTGCAACAACAAGATGTTATATGTTACAAGTAGTTTTGTTGGTTGGTTAATTGGTCATATTTTATTCTTGAAATGAGTTTGTTGGTATTATTCTGGATACGACAAAATTATTCTAATTAATACATTGTATCAGAATTGAGAAATCATATGGCTCAAATATTTAGTATTATATTATTTATCACATGTGTCTACTATTTAGACAAAGTGTCATCGTCTATTTTCACTGGAAAAAAAATGGAAGAAAAGAAAGAAGGGGATGAAAGAAAGAAAGAAATAAAACAATGTATAAGCAACTAATGAAATGAAGAAGACTAAAGAATATAGTCCAATGTACAAAGATACTTATCTTGATCGATGTCAAGATAATTGAAAAAGTTTATCTTATAATCATGGGCTATAATCTTGGTTACATAGATAATTGAAATGAGAAAAAAGAAGTCAAAGTTGACTACTTGAAGATAGCTCCAGGTTCACCAATGAATGTGATGTAGCTAGAGTGTGAGTTCATTTTGAAGTTCATTTTTCCTCTCAACTTTTATTTTTAATATTTTTCTATTTATTACATATTTCGTAACACTACCTGATATTTCTGATACATTTATCCAATGATATTTCTGATACATTTATCCAATGAATGAATTAGGTCATATCCAAACAAATAAGTTTGTAATTGTAAGGAAGTTTCTTTAAAGTTGTATTTTGTTTAATAAAATAATAATCCCTCTCTTTATTATGAATTTGATTATAATTTCTTCTTTTTCCGATATATGACTAAAACTTTTATCACACAATATCAATGCCCATTATATTAAGATACCAAAACTTCATTCTTTCTCATTCTATATTCCAGTTCATTCCAGTGTACCAGGTGTTAAACAGCTACTGACATAAATGAGGATGCAATTAATGGAGTTCAAATAAATCGTGTGAAAATATGGCAAAGAAAACTACCAATATAGCAGAAATAAAGACTGAAATTTCTTTAAAATAGTTTTTGGGTTTGGATTTATTATAATCAATATATTATATTTTTCGATATAATTTTAAGTATACACAAGTGTAAAATTTGACTAAAGTTAAAATGTAGTACTTAAAATATTTTTTGCTGTAAATATTTTAAAGTTGCAAAGATTGTAACTACGCTTCCTAAAGGAAACCAATAACCTGATTCGATTTATAACTAAACATTCGTATTTGGATGTAAAAACATTCTTTAAGAAGTATAAAAGTTGGTGAATGACCGGTAGGTAAAAGGATAGATGTTTGTTATTTGAGGTACAAAATGATTCAAGGCAACCACATAGTGGTGATTTTTTTTTTTTTTATTCAACCAATTTGATGTTCAAAACGCATATGAGTGCTAAAACCATAAACCAAATGGTAAAAATTGTATCTTTGAATTTGAATTTGAATATACATCCACAATTATAATGGGTATATATTACACTAAGTAAATTCACGTTACTTTTTAATATTATTATAAAATTATTTAAATATATTTGAATTTAGATTTACTATATATATTTATATTTAAATCAGAGCATATTATAAATTTGATTATATTTTAATTATAATTTGTTACGAATATATCTCTCCTCTTCATAAAAAGTCATGTAAACGGCTAGTCGTCTAAGTGTATATTCTCACATAATTAAAATTTTAATAAATAAATAAATTTTAACTAATTACTTAACTATGTAATACTATCTAATTGTAGACAAATATTTCTTATAACTCACGTGGTTAAGATGCGAGGCATTCTTCTTGGCTGGTTGGGTTCAAATTCCATCAATGTTATTTATAACAAATTTAATTATTTTTAAACAATTTTTTTAAGTAATAATATTTTTTTTAAATAAATAATTAAGAATTTACAAACAGCCTAGATAACTTAATTTTAAGTCGTTTTGAAGCCACCAGAGATAGTGAGGAGATTGACTAGAGGAATCCAATCTAAATGAATGAAAAAGGCCTATTCCATGTGTATATTTGACCAGAGAAATCTAAATTAATAAATTATATATATTTTACGTGTACGAGAAATTGACTACAGGAATCAACTTACTCTTGGTATATGCATACACGAGACATGGTAGGTAGTAATCAAATTAATGAAAAGATATTATATAATATTACACGAGACAAAAATATTCCATGGGTATATATTGTTATTAACTTACTCTATAAATATGCCACTTTTACTCTCCTCCCCCCTATAGTAAGTAGTAACTGATTTTTATAGAGGAGAGAGAGAGAGAGAGGGAGAGAGAAGGGGAGGGAGAGATTTCCACGTATAAGTAGGGAACATCACTTGCTGTCTTCTTTGTCTTGTTCACTGTGTTGACCTTGTTGTTGGGAAGGAATCTGTCCATGGAGGGAGCATTTGCTTCTCTCTCCCTCTCCATTACCTAAAAGATACATAGAAACTGCATCCAGCTCAGGTTAGCCAACTCCCCCCTTAACCATATGTGACTTACTTTCCACTTCCCACATCCACTACTTTCCAGTATGGATCTCCAACACTCCTCACCTCCTCTTCTTGTTTCTTTCAAGAGCTCTTGATCTATACATATATCTTTCCTTTTCCTTCTCCACCTCATCTTTTCCCTTTCTTGGTATCTCCTCAATTTGTTTCAGGTCAGTCACGGACTTCTCTCTATATTAGTAATTCTTTTTCTTTTCTTTTTTGTATACAAATTTAATTATTCTCTCACGCCTCGCATACTTGCATATTGTTACAAATAGTGGACTAATTTTTGTTGTTGTTGTTGCTGCACTAAATGGACTTTTTGGTGTTGGTATTTACTGCTGAGTTCAAGTAATCTTGTAGATATGCACAACCTCCATGCACTCAATGAATTGGTTTCTGTTATATATTTTTTTTTTCTTTCTATTTTTGGGTACGTTGTTGGATTCGTTTCCGGGTCAGCTTTGTGTAGAAGTACATAACTTCTACACAAAATATTCTGCGGAGATTGTCTTTGACTGCTTCATGGTTATGGATAGTTCGATGCGTGGTTGAAAATTAATAAGATGTAAAAGCATAGCAAGCTCAAACTAATAAGCCTCCTCCCGTGGTTGAAAATTTTGCCTATTAGTTGTTGCAGCAGCCTGCAGGAGCTGCGGAGGTGTGAAGGTACCATCTTGAAATTGAAATTGAAATTGAAATTGAAATTGAGATGTTGGATAAGAAGAGCAAAGGCTGCTTCAGCGTCGAAGCCGTGATCGAAGAATTCGATGCGCTGACCATGGAGGCCGGCAGCGTGCAGAGGGACACCCTGAGGAAGATCCTGGAAGAGAATGGGGAGGCGGAGTACTTGACGAATTTGGGTCTTGGAGGCAGGACTGATCCCGAGAGCTTTAAGGCCTGTGTTCCATTGGTGACACATAAGGATTTGGAGACACATATACAGAGGATTGTCGACGGCGATTCGTCGCCTATTCTTACCGGCAGGCCAGTAACCTCGATATCGTTAAGGTACTACTGCTTGTTTAGAATTTAGATTCAATTTTTTTTCTTTCTTTTTTTTTCATTTTTTGTTGAGTTGTGAATGATTGTTGCTGACTTTTTTTATTTCTACAGTTCTGGGACTACACAAGGAATGCCAAAGTTTTTGCCCTTTAATGAGGAATTGGTGCAGTCGACTATGCAAATTTATACAACGTCTTTTGCTTTCAGGAACAGGTGAGGGCTACTTACTTACCACTTTGATCAATTTGCTTTTGTAGTGTTGTGTAACAACCTTCAATCCAACTTTTGGGCATACTTCGGTTACACTTTTTAAGTTAGTCTTTCATATTTGGCGCATTATAGTAAATAGAACTCTTTCTTTTCCCCCTTTTTTTTGTGAGAGAAAGGATGCAATCAAGCAGTTCCCAGAAAATTTTCGGTCAAGAAAAGAACAATAACATGGCTTTTGAAAGAGTTGAGAAACAAACAAAAATGTTAATTTCAGGAGAAAATAGACTCGAATTTTATGAAATTTGGCAAACGTTGGTAGTTTTCAGCAGATGTCGTTATTTTTTCTCCATAAATCAAACCTGATCTGGTGCAGTCGATGCATATTGGTATTGGCTGAACTTTTAAACCAAGGTTCGCAGAATAGGTATCGGATCCTTCCTATGAGTACCGTGATCGGTGATATCGGTAGTTTAGTATCAGAGTATCGAATTTTTTAATCAAAAATTAAATAATTATCAATAAATTAATAATATTTTATAAATATATGCACGATTTTAAGTATTTGTGTGTTGTTTCTTAGTAGTTTTAAAATTGAATGAAATAACAGTCACCTTTGTTGATTTGTTTACCTACGATAAATAAGTTTTTTTTCTTTTACAACCTTATTATGCTTATACACCCTTATTTATTGGTTTTTCGTTCATTTTTTTTTTTTGTCGAATTGGCTGGAAAAGAGATCTCCAATGTCGATATCGGTTTCGGTCGGTATCAGCCGTATCGAAATGGTATCAGCCAATAATGCAAACTATGGTTTATAACTTGGTGTAAAGGTTGTCAAATTGAGGATGAGGGAGGTTCACAACTTACTAAGATTGGATAAGTGTGAAGACTAAGTGTTTATTTAGAGGCTTATCACTTCTAAGTGGAATGAATACGCAAGAGTCTTGAAATGGACTTCCACTTTGATCTTGAGAAATTGTTGGCACAAACCTGTGAGTGAGTGAGTTAGTTGAAGCTGACCTATGGATATTTTCGCTTCACTGATTTGTTCGGTTATTCTTCTCCACCAAAGTGTGGTGGTTCATCTCAATGGTCTTTAAAAAAGAAAATCAGGAAAACTTAACATTATCGCTGATGAAGTGCCCATGTTTGCAGAGCATATCCGATTGGGAACGGCAAAGCGCTACAATTCATCTACAGCAGCAAGCAGGCCACGACGAAAGGGGGTCTCGTCGCCACGACCGCCACCACCAACGTGTACCGCAGCAAGCAATTCAAGCACACGATGAGGGATATGCAATCCCAGTGCACCTCCCCCGATGAAGTTATATTCAGTCCGGACTTCCACCAGTCCCTCTACTGCCATCTCCTCTGCGGACTAATCTACTCAGAGGAGGTGCAGTTCGTGTTCTCCACGTTCGCCCACAGCATAGTCCACGCCTTCCGAATGTTCGAGCAGGTGTGGGAAGAACTCTGTGCAGATATCAGAGAAGGGGTCCTCTCCGACAGGATTACTGTTCCATCCATCCGTGCTGCGGTCTCCAGGCTCCTGCAGCCTAATCCCGAGCTGGCCGACTCCATATACAACAAGTGCGTGGGCTTGAGCAGCTGGTACGGTGTGATTCCGGAGCTCTGGCCGAATGCCAAGTACGTCTACGGGATAATGACAGGGTCAATGGAGCCCTACTTGAAGAAACTGAGGCACTATGCCGGACATCTGCCACTGATGAGTGCGGATTATGGGTCTTCCGAAGGGTGGATCGGAGCTAATGTCGAACCTGAGCTCCCTCCCGAGTCTGCAACTTTTGTAGTTCTTCCCAATATCGGGTACTTTGAGTTCATCCCTTTAAGAGAGAAACCCCTCCAAGATCTTGAGAGGAGTGCTTCTACTGTTCGCTACAAGAAATTGGAACCGGTCGGTCTTACGGAGGTCAAGGTGGGCGAGGAGTATGAAGTAGTTATTACCACATTTGCAGGTATTGTACTCGCATTTCTTACGGTTTAGTTTCGTGATGATTGATGATTTGAATGGCATATATGCATCTCATCTTAGAGTTCAACCCTCATCTCTAGTATATAGGTCACTTTATTGACAAACTATGCATTAGATTTTGAATTTCTCCCTATCAAATTCGAGGTCTTTCGATACTGGGACCAAACAAGTAATAAAATACTTGATGTTGGTCAAGTTAAGCTATCTATAGAGATGTATGGAGCAAATTGCTTGAAGTTGAAGTTTGATACTGAAACCAAACAAGTAATTAAATATGTGATGTTGGTCAAGTTAAGCTATATATTAAGATGTATTTAACAAAGTGCTTGAAGTTAAAGTAACAATTTTCAACTATGAAGACAATGGGAGCACACATAAAGGTTAGGCAAGTCTCGTCTACAACCGGGTAAGAGTGATGTATGATCCACAGTAAACAGAAAACATGTCTACATAATAGCAAACCTGTGCCTCCTTTCAACTAAACATTAAGGCAACTAAATTTTAAAAGTAATTTTTTTTGACCTAAATATACGAGACCATCACGTCCGATGATTGTGAGGTATCTTTATATCTTCTATGACACGTGTTCCACGAGTGTGTGAGTCTCATGTAGATTACCGACTTACGTTTCGACCGATCATCGGTACGTATGGGACGTGCGATAGGAAATGACACACTCATAACTCAAATTATGTACGATGATGCCCGGATGATTAAAATTGTAAAATGTTGTTCCATTGCAGGTCTATACCGATACAGACTGGGAGACGTGGTCAAGATCGCTGGCTTCCACAACTCCGCGCCAAAACTTCAGTTTGTGTGCAGGAGAAGCCTCCTCCTGAGCATAAACATCGACAAGAACACCGAGAAGGACCTGCAGCTGGCGGTCGAGGAGGCCGCCAAGCACTTGGCAGCCGAGAAGCTCGAGGTGGTCGACTTCTCGAGCCACGTCGATATGTCGACCGACCCGGGCCACTACGTCATATTCTGGGAGCTGAGCGGCGAGGCCAAGGAGGAAGTCCTGGGCAGCTGCTGCCAGTCCCTGGACCGGGCCTTCGTGGACCCGGGGTACACGGGACAGAGGAAGGTGCGGGCGATCGGGCCTCTGGAGCTCCGGATCGTCCGCAAGGGAACCTTCCAGAAGATTCTGGACCACTACCTCAGCCTCGGGGCGGCCGTCAGCCAGTTCAAGACCCCGCGGTGCGTGGGCGCCTCCAACAGCAAGGTGCTGCAGATTTTGTGCAGCAATGTTATGTGCAGTTACTTTAGTACCGCGTATGACTCTACGTGATGTGATGACATTGAGACAGTTAGACATAAATCAGCAATGCACGAGCTAAGAATGGATGTTCTGGTGCTTGTCACTGATAGCAACATCTGCTAATGAATGAAAAATGAACCCGACTTGAATGGAAAATGCACAAAATCTCGTCCGAAAATGGCTTGGGTTACTGATCCGAATTTGATCGAATTAGGATTTAGATTTCCGAAACTTTCATTCATAAGATATATAGATTGGAAGTTTATGGGCTTAAATTTCAATATCACACCAATTACCATCATCAACTATTGAATACTTTTAAGTGAGAAATTAATTTTTCAGTTTCAATAAAATAAATAATTTTATTTTTATCAAATTGTTTCTGTCTCGGGGCTTCATGGAGGACCGATGGTCGGTCAACTCGGAGTAGGAAAAAATCAAAAGTAGTGGACTGAGTGCGCTACTCCGACCGACCGATAGCTTTGTTATGGCACCATTATTATATGGTTGCAGTTGGAGACAAATACGTGTTGCAGGTGGTAGGGGAGAGAGGACTTTTGATAGGGGTGGATCAAGAAGTCGGAGGTGACAGTGCAGTTGTCCTGTCTCGACCCGTAATGAATTCTCGACCACAATAACAAAGTGAACCATCACCACCAACACACACTACAAAATCGTTTTGCATTTTGTTTTAAGTTAAATTACAACTTAATACCTCCAACTATTCAAAATGTTTGATATCCTCAATTTTGATAAGTATTAATTTGATATCCGGTAGCCTCCTCTCCTCTCCTTTCTTTTTCCTCTCCTTTCTTTTCGGTGTCAGAGACTAGGCACAGCAATAACAACGACGGAGGGACAGGCGGATGCCTTCGACGCGGACGCGATGACGAGTAGCAGCAGCGGCGGACGACGCAGTGACGGATGGGCACTGTGGCGAGGTAGCGACGCGGGCGGCGGGGGGTACGAGGTTTGCCGGGGGGCACATGGACGGGTGTAGGGTGGTGGGTGTCGCGGGTGGCGCAGAGAGGTAGGGCGGCCGGAGTGGGAGGAGGGTGCTGTCGGAGAAGGGAGGGGTGAGGAGAGTGTGGGTTAGAAAAAGATAAAATAGTTTTGTCTTTTTTTAAATTTTGTGTATCAACATAAAAATTATTATATAGTTAAGAGTATCAAGTTAGCATCTATTAAAGTAAAAAAATATCAAGTTGAATATTTAAAATAATTAAAAATATTAAATTATAATGTTTAAAATTAAGACCTCTATGCCATGGATGCTGATTCCGTTCCCATCCTCAGCATAGACTATGGAGATGGAGAGAGCTAGTGGCAGAACACCATTGGAACAATAAATGGTGATCGCAACATTATTTGTCGTGTGTGTGTGTGTGTGAATTGTCGGTGCTTGAAACCGGACGAAATGATTGGAATGTAATGCATGGATGGCCTACCTTTGTTCGAATCAATCTGAATGTGCTGTCCTCATTTGTATCAGTAGAATATGACCATCTCAATTATGAAGATGGCCTTCTGTCTCTTGGCCCCTATAATAGTTCATAAAGAAAACACGGTGACGGATTTAAAAGTCGCTACTTAAAAATATTTAAAATTAAACCACTTATAATCGTTTATAATTATTATTTTAAAATATTTTATAATTGCTATTCCTACAGTTGGCAACATATCTTAAAGAAAATAAACCTCATTGTCAGAGTATGCACTGAACTAGTTTAGCTGCATGGCCAAGATTATGATGGACCCTTTTATTTCATTTTAATGTTAATTAAGACAAGGGAATAGGAAAACTATGGCCAGCAATAACTGCCAAATACTAATTCTTCAATAATCACGGATTCTCGTATGGTCTGGCCGATAGTGAAGTCTCAAGTGCATAATTAATCATGTCCGGACATTGCATCGGTAGAGAAGAATATCTTTGGTTTGAGAAAACGGGTTGCAATTGCCAAATACACTTTTACAACTCCAAGAATTTTTAAGACCTCAATTTATTACGGTTTTAAAAAATAAAATTTATAGTTTTTTGTAATAAGCAAAAATAATTTTGATAATCTATCTTGAAAATTCTTGGACGTTATAAAACACTCATTGGCAATTGCAACTCCCTTAAGACAATATATAAGACAACATACAAAACAGAAAATTTCTTACAGTGTGTTGAAGTTTGTTGATATTAGTGTCGGAACACAAAATTTTCAAGAAAAGAACAAAAACGTTCATCCTAGGGACGTTGTCAATGAAGATATTAGTTAAAAAAATTGAAACAACGAATACGTCCCTCAAAATGACATATACGTGCGTAAAAAAAGTCCTTCTAATTCCTTTACAAGTAATAAAAAATATGGATTAAATATGTCTGTTAGAAGGACGTATATATGCTTAAAAACGTCATTCCGATGGGCGCTTGTTTACATAATACAAAAATTGCATTAAATGCAACTCTTTGTGAAAGTGCGGAAAAATTTGACCAGCGTGAGGTTAGGGGTGGTGGTGGGGGGGGGGGGGGGGGGGGGTTAGAATTTTATGAAGGCTTGCCTGGAAATTTAATGGAGGGAATTAAATGGTGGTAGATGAGTTCGGTTATAGGAAGGGTTGGGTGGTAAAAAAAATTACATAAGGGCATGTTTGGTTCCCTAAAAGTGACCACGATTTGGAGTGAAATTTGAAACTCGACTGAACTCAGCTGAGTTCAAGTGTTTGGTTATCATTTTGAAAAACCAAGAATTTGGTTTGAATTGACATGTTGCAGTTCCTGCCCTCTGGCGCGAACATGACGCGGCGGTTGATGGACTAGTTGGAAAATTGCCTTAGCTCCTCGTAGGATCGCCTTGGCGCGGAGAACCTGTTGCAATAAGGGTCAGTACATCGAAATGTACTGGTGAGGGTGAGCTAACCCAGCATACCAAATCAACATGTTATTCATGTGAACTATACAAGTTATTATGTAGTCTTTCTATCTTGTCTTGGTTCAAGTTACAAGCATATAATAGGTATGAAATGACATAAACAAACACGTCACCGTGCGATAACTTTTACCTGCCGTCGACGCATCCACCTGCACAAGACTTACCATATCCTTCCCTGCCAAAAAGACATCGTTATCTTGAACAGTCAAATGCAAACATATGGGTCACTGGCACTACGAGTCATATTGGACGATTTATAGTTTATGGATGGAAATGGTGTACAACGCAGGTAGAAGGTCCCGCTACACACCATTCCGTCCGATTAAGACAACTATCAGAATATTTTATCCGGATCGGATCGGTCCCAATGCCCCAACGACCGTCCACAGGAACCAGAAATCTTGTGCTCAAGTTGTCTGTGACCAAGCGACATCTAAAAATTAAGTTATCAAACGAAACAATTCAAGACAACATGAATAATATAATAAGTAACATGGCATGATTTGAGTAGCATAGTCTTCATGTTCAAGTGAATCGCATAGTAAAGTGTGTTATACACAGTACGATAACAGAAGAATATGTTCTAGTTAGAATTGAAACATAATAAAAGCACATTCTAAGCGAAACTAGCATGCAACAGTGTATCGTTCACAAATTGGTTGACAAGCATCAAGTATTCCAAGTCTATTCTTTCTTTATCTTGATATCTTTTAGTTATTATGGTATTGTTGATCGGAACAGAATCAAGAGAGCAAGATTATTAGGTGTGAAGACTTGGATGAAGGATCAACTAATCGAAAATAAGGCCACTCACAAGTTAGTAAAGAGAGGAAAAGGGAAGAAGTCCTTCAAGACTACGCTCGTACGACACCTACACAATCACCTGCATTCCCACGAACAGACGATCAATATCGCTTCTTCTCTTTCTCCCAAAATTGAAACGAAAGCGAAGTTCAACGAACGAAAATAATAAAATCCATAAAAATCGTTCAAGAAAATACAAGTCCGAAAACTAACTCGAAAGCAACAATGCGACAGCAAAAAAGGCAAGAAAACTCGCAGCGGAGATGTCCATCTTGACTCTACCGCTAAGTCCATCCTCGGGACGCGGTCTACTGAATATGGGAGTCGATTCCGAATAAAACAATCCATAATAAGAAAAGAATCTTGATTCAATATATCTCGACCGAACGATACTAAAAGTATTTCTCAGTCACGCTCTCCGAAAAAGGAGGAACGGGGCACTACAACTCCTCTCCGTCGCCACCACCCGGTTCCTCACCTCTTTCATTTGTGCCACTCTCAAAACCTTCATCACCTCCACCGTCGATATCGGGTTCCAGTTTGGTGGGGGCAGAGGAAGTCGAGGCGGATCCGATCCGAGTTTAGGACCCAAATATTGTCGAGGAGGCGGTCGGCTGAGGGATAGAGGAGGAAAGGTCAGATCGGGAGGGTACTTGGGGAGATGATGAACTGGAGAGAGAATGGAAAAGTTTATGGAAAATGAAGTGGAGAGAGAGCGGAAAAGATAATGGGAAATGAACTGAAATGAACTTGAGAGAGAATGGGAAAAGGGCGGTGATAATAATAATAATAATAATAATAATAAATAAATAATAATTAACTATATTAACAATAATTTATATTATAATATTTAAGTTTAAATAAAAATTATTTATGTACAAAAAATTGGGGGTAAGCATACCTAGGTTTACCACATCTCCAACCAATATCCACTTTCAACAATCATCCAAACAACAAAATTTATTTTTTTCTCCACTTTCATATCTTCAAATTCCTTTAACCAAACAACTTTTGTAAAGTCAAAATTGATACGTGCGCATTGCGTACTCAAACTCTGTTTTTCTACTTTTGCACTTTCCTACACTTTCGTGCAACCAAATTGCCCCTAAACAAAAAAGGAAGAAGAAGAAGAAGAAGAAGAAGAAAAGCAAGGAGGAGGTAGCAAGAAGAGGAAGAATAGCAAGACACAGGTAAATTTTTTTTACAAATTATTTATTTATTTCTAAGTATTAATTTTATGCAATTTTTTATACAGGATTTGGACATACTACTATAAACTCACTACATAACAAAAATCCTAACCCAAAAAAGCCTAACCCTGACACTAACTTTTCCAAACCAAACACTAACTTTAGAACATAAACCTTAAACCCTAACACTTTTTCCAAACCTAACTTTGGGTGGGGGGGATCTAACCCTAAATCCTAACCCTAACCCAAATTAACCCTGATCCTAATTATCACCATTAAATTAAAATATCTAGCAGTATTATTTTAATAACCACTATTTTACAGATGACTGGTCAAAATGACGAACGCATACTAAGTGGACCTACTACTCACATCGTTATGAATTAGCTAGAATCTCGTATATATAGTCTGATATTTTTTGGACAGGTAATCTTAGTTTAATTAATTGACATTATTAATATTAATTATATTAAAATACACTAACAAAATTTATATATATTATATAGCTATATGATTATTCAGAAGTAAAATAATGAATGCATTATGAGTGGAAGTCATTAGAGATGATTGTAGGCCAAAAGGCCTTGGTGAAGGCTTTCGAATTTCACTATGTTAATGTTATACATATTAGGTATCACGACAAAGACCTGATATTGAGTCTCATTAAATTTTGGTTACCCCTACACAACATATTTAAACTACATGCCAGAGAGATAACGATCACGTTAGCTGACTTGGCGCAGATTCTAGGGTTACCTATTACTAACCATATATACTTAGACGAACAATTATCTCCTTCCAATCTCATTTGGACATTGTATAAGCATAAAAATACTACAGGCCGCATAGAGCTCATGCCGCATAAAACATGATAGATACAGCCAGGCCGAAGCCGCATAATACCCTTCATGCGGCCTGAATAATCAAGTCGTAGAGAAGCCACATAGTATACTATATGCGGTCCGAACGACCACAGAGTAGGACGGTCGCATAAAATCTCCTGACACAAATTTTGATGTCTGTCAGAAGCTCTGATGCCTCACTTATCACCCTGAGATGCTTCAGAATCCGTACAGACGCTGACTCTGGAAAAGACAAAAAGTCATATCAGTGCATTAATTTCTTCGACAGACGGGCCATGCCACCTGTCCTATGTATGCGGCTTCAAAACCCATACAGCCTCGATATCATGCGGCCAGAGCATCCACCTGACCAAGGCCAAACAAGAGTACGCATGCGGCTTCAAGACCCATGCGGCCTCGTCCACATACGGCCAGAGGGTCATTCCGACGAAGGCTAAATGCGAGCTTCTATGCGACTACAACAATATGCGGCTCTCAACTCAAACGATTTTCGGTTACAATCGAAGACGATTTCTCGCACAGTTAGTGTTGACCAAGTGTCCAATTGACCGAGTTATGCATACACCAACCCCAAGATCTTTTCAAACAGAAAATCCTAACCAAACCCGCATGGCGGCTTGCCCGTACCATGCGGCAACAGTTACAACCGTATTCTGTTGAAGGAGCCTCATGCGGCCACCAAATAGAGACATATGCGGCACCCATAACCCATCAGCACGATGGTTATAAATAGGAGCAATTGGAATATTCTAAATATTAGCTTTTTCTGCTTCAGAGAGAGATCGAACCAAAAGGGCTAACTATATGCGGATTCACACTAAAACCAAGTAGAGAAGTTGATGCGCCTGGATCGTCCACGGAGTAAAGAGAGTTACTACACTCCTAACCCTCCATCGTCACCCCCCAGATCAAAATAAATTTGTACTTAGATTATCTCTTAGGATTCTTCTCTGTACTCTCTAGTTTGTTAATCAAATCAAGTTCTCTTAGTTCTTCCTTTTGATCTAAATGAAAAATACGATGGCGACTCTGCTGGGGATCGAATTCTCCTCTGTTGAGAAATTGGTGACGCAATCCGATGCGGCCAAGCTTGTCTCAATGCAAAAGATGCTAGTAGTTCGCTTCGCCCAGCAAGCGTTCGAAAAAATGCTCTCCGAAGGTAGTGCGAATCCTTTACCAAGACAAACCAAGGCAAAGAAGACCCGCAGAAAGTGGGTAGCAAAGGCCATTATGCCTCACCAAACTACGAAGGAGGCAATCTCTGCCTCTCAATCTGTTGCTGAGGAAGTCCACGTCTATGTGGCATCTTCGACTGGAACAGGAACTGCTTAGCACTCAAAATCTAGCAAAGAAAAACCTGCGCATCCGTGTGCCCGAGATAGTCGGACTCGCAAAGTCTTCAACTGCGGAGGGTTCGTTCCAAAAGTCTTCCACCAGTACCTCGGGGCAAGTTCATGTACGAACCCCAGGTCCGGGTGCAAATGCATCTTTTGCGCATCCGTGTACCCGGGATACCCGGACTCGCAAAGAGGATGCAAAGGTAAAATACCTTTCGCATGATTTATGTGAAGTGATCACTCACAAGAGGAAAGTAAGGAAAACCACTACCGCGTGTGACGTGCCCTCTCCGAGGCATAGCTGTGCCAACATCATTATCAACCACTGCTACATTAAAGCAACAGGACTCACAGACAGGCAGTCAGCCTTCCAGCGACTACATCGGAAAGTACCTACCCGGCAGCAACCCAAAGATCAGGTGCAAGTATCAGAGGAAGAGGAGTTGCCATTCCCTTAATGCTACTCAACTGGAAAGCTTTTTACCACCAAGGGAAGAAAGCAGTCAAACACCTCCAGTCCTGCACTCTATACCACTGCATCGCGAAGGCGATTACCCGGAGGGCTAACAACGGCACATGTGGAAAGAGTCTTCCATAGCACCCTTCCAAGGAAGAAGTTGTCAGCCCCTGAGGGTAGTTCTTCCTCGGAACCCCTGGGGGTGGCCCGAGCTGGGGGTAGTGTCCCCCGGGACATACGCAATGACCCAGCATTCTGTAAAGACAGTGAATCTTAAGGGACATATGTCGAGTTCTCTGGGGGTAATCACCCTCATCAAAAAAATGCATCTTCCAAAGCTGGGGGTAACATTCTCTCCGAGTCTGAAGAAGATATAATACTTTCAGCTTTCCCTGAAGACAATAATTCTGCGGAAGCTGACAGCAATGTGCCTAGGGTTAATGCAGCATCTAGGGCTGGGGGTAGCAATCCCCCAGAATTGGAAGACGATGCGATAATGCCTACCTCCCCTGAAGGCTATAACTCCCAAGGAACAGACAATGACATGACAGAGGGAAGTCATCCTCGAATAGTCAGACCATCATCTGAAGCTGGGGATAGCATCTCCTTTGAGTTTGAAGATAATGCAGCGATGACCGTCTTCCCTGAGATAGTGTGACTCAGGAACTTAAGGCGGAAGGGCTTAGCAATCGTCAACAACTTGATGCTCTTGAGGCAATGATGAACACCATGAGTGCCACAATGCAGACTCTGGCCCAGAAAATTTTGGAGATCAAGGCGAACATGGTCTTGCCACCCCCAGGGCCCACAATGTAGTGCCCCGCTCCGCGTAGGCACTATGTACAAGTGATATCGCCTTACTTGCTCGAACGGAAGTCTTCTCGAAGAGTTCTCGACCGATTAATCAATGTGAGTGGGTAGAACTGCATTCTCTGATTCTTGCACGACTTAATAATGAATCTGAGTTTTTGAATGCTTGTTGCTAAAGAAGATTGTTTCATAAAAATAATGATAGAACCGACTCAGTATGCTAATAAGAGAACTCACATAGCTTGTCATTAAAATGAATCTGCTTGTTTGCCTAATAATAGAACTGGAAATGCTTGTCGGAAATGAGATAGAACGTTGCCATGCTAATAACAAGAGTAAAGAGGATTGCTTGCACTTATATCATATGCTAGACTAGAATACTAGAATGCTTGTCACAAGAGATAGAATTTGCATGCTAGAGTTATAAGAACTATTCTTGCTTGTTACTTGTTTAATGAGTTAGCTTTGCTTGAACATGCTTCATTTATTGCTTGTCATGAGATGGAACTTAGTGAATGGCGTGAACTTGTGAGCTAGACTAATAGTCCACCCTGAGGCTTAACACACCTTACTTACGGGAGGGTGTGGCTATTAGGCAATGTGTATCGAGAGTGTGAGCTTCGGCTATCTGGACTTGATAGATGTGTGTGCTTGCTTGTTCTGATTATGTGCATCATCTTGTATGGATAGGAGCTTGCATTACATTTGGTCAGGATAACTTGTGCACAAGGTTTATCTCTCGAGCGGTTCCTGGGGCACTGGGGATCGTTCGACCCGGAAAGAGATCTAGATACCTGAGGCTTGTACGTCCTTGGGTAGACCGAGACTCGTCTATTAGTGAGATGGGCTTGTACGTCCCAACTACTAATCCCGATGAGGGGACCATCATATAGTTAGGGCGCATGCTAGGCTAGCCTTCTTGCATACCTAACTGTTTGATGCAGGGACGAACAGGAAAACTAGAGAACTATATACATTATGTTATGCAAATTATGGCTAACTTGTGTGTCTGCTGCAGGGATAACCGTTCGACCGTGGGTAAGAAATATTATGAGTTTATCTTTAGCCTGCTTGATCATTCAGTATGCATCATGAGTTATCTGATAGCGCTTCATGCACTTGCATCGGTTGGACAATGACTATTAGTGCAAAGCTGAACCTTGGTCACAGCTGCTAATAGTACCAGTATGTGAGTCATTGGATAGCTGGATTACTGCTGCCAATCCTAAGTTTCTCGGGGACCAAAATCATATAGAGTGTTGCCTTGTTGCTTGAGTGAATGATAGTCTACTAGATATTCTTGCCTTGTTTTGAAATGATCAGTCTGCTAGATAAACTTTGCCCCTAAACGAGATAGATTGTTATGCACAATACATGCTGCACACTGCACGATAGAGCACTGTCCCGAATCGTATGCTTGTGTATCGAATATACAAACTGGTTTCCAACTTGGATTTTCAAAAAGATGTAATCTGACTATAGTTCTGAGCTGCATGAAATGAACTTAGGTAAAACTAGCAAGATCACTAGTAATGCAATATTTTGCCACATGTTTACTTAGTGTGGGTTTCAGGGGGTGTAGCTTCTGTTCAGTTGTTTTATCTCACCAGTACTTGCATAAAGTGCTGACCCACCAACAATCTGCTTGTTCTCAGGTGCCTGTTTGTGCGAGGAAGAGATAGCCGTGCCTCATCCCAAGGAACCGAAAATCTGGAGTCGATGCCTCGAGCCGCATCGAGCTGTGCCTACTTCGAGCTGCTTTTGTATAGAAGGACATAATGTATGGAACGGTGTTATTGTAATCGAGAGAAGAGTGCTTGAGCGATCTGTAACCTCGGCCATGCGCCGCTTGTAACACTTTTGATTATCAATAAAAGAGCTTGTTTTGCATATGCCATTTTGTTCTTTACTTTTCTGCAATATGTGTGCCGCTGCTTCAGTATGGAATAGCTTACTTGCCCTTGTATCAAAGCTTTGGCCTTGTGTAAGCGTACTTTAGGCTTGCACGGCATCACGCCCGTGCGAGGACGATCGGTTCCGTAGGGACCAAAGCGAGAACGAACGGCCCTGCGGGACCGGGGCGTGACACACAATAACTCTGTAAGCCGGAAGTAGCAATCTTCTAGTTATCCACATCAACCCGTCATACCGTGAGGACAGTGATCCCTAAGAACCAGATAATGATATGTCTGGGGGTAGCCTCCCTTGATAAGACAGACCAGCATCCAAAGCTGGGGGTAGAATTCCCTCTGAGTCCAAAAATAATGCTGAATTATCGGTCTTCCTTGAGGACCGTACGACTCAGGTATCAGAAGTCCCAAAGCCAAAAAGGACTTTCCACTTCAATGACGACGACATCATTAAAATCTTCAACATACTGAAGAAGGAAAATAAAATTCGGCTACCCAATATCAGATGCCCTGAAGAGGCTTACTAGGTCGATGACCCAAAATATTATCTTTTTTATCGGTACATTTATCATCCAACCAGAGACTGCTTTGTGTTGAAGAGATGTATCCAGCAACTGATCGATGCCAACGAGTTCACCCTCGACTTCGAGGATAGGACAGTCATTGCGAACATAGTGTCCCTCCAATTAGGCGACTTTCCAGTGACTGAAGCCCAGGCATCCAGGGATGTCGTCAACCTCCCAAGAGGTGAGGTCATTGCTTAAAAACTGGCACAACAAATAGCGCCTTCAATAACTGGGTCAAAGGGGAAGCAATACAGGCTGGGCCGCAGGATCCTTGCCTTAGAAAGCACCAATTGTAGACTTCGGATGCTCAGCACAGCTCAACAAGTCTCCTTGTGCATAAAAGCTAAGTCTCGTATGACTCATCAGCAAGTGCATGATAGGCAACATTCTATTGTACGCATCCGAGCAAGTCTTCAGTACTTATCGTCATAACGAATCCTTATGGGCAATATGTAGTGTTCCCCTGCAAGATATAAAAAAAGGAGCAGCAAGCGATGGTCCTCGATGTGGTAGACAATCGTACGCATGTGGCAGTGATGCTATGTGCACAACTCAGCCAACTCGGTCATGTATATGTGGCAGTGTCCCTGTGGACAAAGCTCCTTATTTGGCGTAGGCTGAGTCATCAATAGTATTCAATGCAACAAATGATGAGCTTCCCCAGTTCCATCATTACAGCCAATAATCACTCTATCTCATGTTGAAGATGGGATACGACTTCCAAAAAGCTGAAGGTCTAAATTTTGGCAAAGGACGGCGTACTCCTTTATAATTCGACAGTTATTACAACAACACTCATAGTGGGCTAGGATATGAAGATGCTTGTACGCGCCATGACTCGCAAGATGGCCGGTAAATTCTAACCTAAAGGGGAGGGCCCATTTATTGTGGAAATAGAGTTTTCTAAACAATGCATACCGGCTAGTGAAATCCAACAGCGACTTGCTCATGATGCCTATCAACGACAAGTTCCTAAAAGATTACTACGTCTAAACTAGACTTGTACTCCCCTCATCCCCGGTAGGATAACCCAGATGTACAAATTATCTCTTGGTTCTTCATCCCCAATAAGTGTCCATGTGCAACATTCTCTCCTTCTTTACGAATTCTCGTAAAACCCATCATCTGTATACTGGAACCTTGGATACACAACGGATGATGAATCCCCAAAGTCTCCCCAGTGGAGCAGTTCTCAGGTCCACTTGCACACTTCCGCAATGACCACTCAAAAAATTAATCTCGTTAGATGCTAGCCATATTCATATTACCTCTGAGCTGTCATCCCACCAATCTTCCAAGTGGAGTAATCCTCAGGTCTATCCTCATTTTTGGATAGACCACACTCAGCACATTACTCCTCCGCGAGTTTCTCGAACATTGGTTCACGTCCATATTACCTATGAACTATTGTCCTAACATTTCCTTCGACTGAGTTTGCCATGTCTACATTACCTCTGAGCAAACCTTCCTAGTTTTGGTTATCGATCATCACGTCCATATTACCTCTGATATCGGTTATCATTTACACTTATCACCCATCCTCACCAAGGTACGCCAGTGGTGCTAAGTCCAAAAAATTGCCACGTCCATATTACCTATGGCAGGGCTTGTCTCAAACTTATTACTTGCACTAACATGCACAAAAATTAATGGGTCCACAAAACCTATCACGTCCATATTACCTCTGATAGGGATTATTTTTGAACTTATTATTTGTACTCAACGTACGTATCGAATAATAAGTCCACCGAAAGACCCCCAGTAGGATATTCTCAATCCAAAGAAAACAGTCACATCCATATTACCTCTGGGTCATTTTCTTTTCCTTCCACCAAAAATATCGGGATCATATCTAACCTCTCGGTACTACTATCGATCAGTTCACGTCCATACTACTTCTGAACTACGTCTCTCTACTTTCCCCAGCGGAGTGAATCTATCACCACAAGAAAACGGTCACGTCCACATTACATGTCCTATTTTTCTTTATCCCCATAGAGTCATATCTTACCACGTCTATATTATGAGTAAGATATTTTTGAAAATTTTCCATGTCCACATTACCTCTGAGTAAAGTTCTGTTTTTCAACTTTCTACTATCACGTTCTCATAACCCCTGATAGTGCTAGTCGTCTCAGCTTATTATCCATACTTAAGGTACGCCACGGGTAATAAGTCCATAACCAAAGAGTTTACCATGTCCATATTATCTCTGAGAAAACTGCCTGGCTTTGACCATCGATCATCACGTCCATATTATCTCTGATATCGATTATCTTCCAATTCATCACCCGTACCCAATCCGGAATATACCAGTGGTGTTAAGTCCACAAAAAATGTCACGTCCATATTACCTCTGGTAGGGCTTGTCTCAAACCTATTACTCGCACCCCAAGTGCGCAAAAGGGTAATAGGTCCACCAGAAATCCCTTAGCGGGATGTCCTAACTATCCACAAAACCTATCACGTCTATATTATCTCTGATAAAAATTATTTTTGAACTTATTGTTTGCACTCAATGCGCGCAATAAATAATAAGTCCACCCAAAATTTCTCCAATAAACCCCCTGACCAAATTAGGGTCCAATTCGAGTTAAGTTGAGAGACTTAGATTTAATTGGACACAATTAGAATAATTGTGCAATAATTATTTATCCTAATACACCTTGTCGTTGCTTCGAGAATGGAGCACCACATCAGTAGTTATCTTCCACCCAAGGTCACGAACATCTCTTAGACATGCCAGGCTACCCCTCTGACCATTGTACAAAATTAGATACCCGTCATTTTGTCTCGCCTTAGTGTCGCAATATTCGTAAGTGAGCGCCTTGCACATTAATTGGTAATTTAATTAAGTTGAGGCCAAGTTTACCTAAAATAGGTCTAGACCAAACCGTGTACACCAAAGACCAGCCCCACCGTAGAGCCTGGCCGGCCCAAATATCAAGGATGGCCCACGAGAGCCAACATCTATAAATATACATACTCCTACATGAAACCCTAGTTTTACTATTCCTTAAACCCTAGCCGTTCACCCGCGGTCTCCGAACCCCCCCCAGCTACCGACTTCACCGGCCACCGCCAGTCACCCGCGGTCATCAAACCCCCCGACTGCCAACTTCACCCCACCACCTGCCACCGCTATCACCGGCGCCAACCACCACCATCCCAACCTCCCACATCAGCCACCCCCTTAGCCGCTGCCCACCCCCCGACCGCCTTCAGTCACCTCCGACCGCCTCAGTCACCGCCCGCTACCACTCCAGACCTACCCGACCGTTCCCCGCGGCCGGTCAGTCACCCCCGCCGCTGCCTAAGCCTCCGCAGCCGCTGATACATCTGCTGCTGCCGCTGCTGTCTGTCGCCAGCCGATGCCGGAGCCCACCACTCCCCGGAGGATGACCCGCCAGCGAGGAGACCCTGTCCTGTCAACTAGGTAAACACTTGACTCATTCCTCCTTGTATTGTATCCACATAAGATCATTGTGTCGTCGTGTCAAGACTTGTAGGATTGGACACAAACTCAGTTAACCCTAACTAGGTATATGATGGCATGTTGATTAACAAGATTTTAGAATTGGTTAATAACTAACTATTCCTTAATCAGAAGACCTGTTGTTAGAAACATGAAATTCATCAATAAAACTTATACATCGCCAAGTATGCTGAATATGGGAATTTTAGGATCAACAATCGTACTAGACTTAAGGAAGCTTCATAAAATCCTAGACGTAGTAATTATTGTCTCAAGGTACATGTAGCCGAGGACAAAATACGTGTACACCCTAGCTACGTGCACATGTGACGCTATATTCGAGCAGCCGTGAACTTGCGACAGTATTCAAGTATAGCGTTGTAGTCGTGTGTATTTAATGTTTAGTGTCTGATATCAGTAATTGTTATATTATATTGGTGTGTTTAGGATTATTGGATCAGCCAGGAGATGCTGCAGGAGCAGGCTATTGGCTTTCACAGCTTCAGGACCCAGGCAAGATACCTTGCCATATTTACTGTTTAATTTAGATTATCCATATGTTGTATAATTCTTGTTGCTTTATCTTATATGACTGTGTGGGTCCGAGATTGACTCGGGTGCATCGACGGTTTCGTCGATGATTTGTATACTTGACCTAGCCATTAGCAGACTCACCCCAGTTAGGAGGATACGTTGATATCTTCCAAGACCTGACACTTTTACACGTATTCACTGTGACATTCATATTGGGATACGGGTTCGCGTATTCGACTAGCTATCGATGTGGGTCACATGCATCACGGTTAGTGCGTAACTCAGGATATATTATTTATAGAGACTGGCATATAGATACGTGGTATGCACGTCGAGTATTCGACTGGTGTATTTATATTTGGTGGAGAGGACAACAAGTAGGCGTATGGGTTACACACATTGGAGCCGTGATTTCGAAGAAATATCGGATCCAATGATTTTCTTTACACTGATGCCATGTTATTCGGAGCGATATGGACAATATACTATACTGATGCCACGTTCTTCGGAGCGATATGGATGATATACTGTACTGATGCCACTCTCTTTGGAGTATGGACATTATGCCTACACCTACCCATACGTACCAGCGTTATCCTCACATTGCATTCACTTAGATGGTTAGCCCACCCTTGTTGTATTTATTTTATTCAGTATTATATATATGGCATATTTCTATGTATCTTGTTACGTCCCTCTGAGATCTGGTACCTTTCTAGATTTGGACGAGGCATATTACCCCACAGTGTATGGCCCAGGACAGGAGACGAGGTACGCTACAGCTGAGGAGTTAGAGGTGCTACCGTCAGAGTTCCCATGATCACTTGGTAGGCCTTCTGCCTAGGATTGGGCACATCATTATCTAGTCAGCTGATGCCCTGATCATTACTCTTTTATCTATCATTTCAGTACATTTATTCTGTCATAGTAGTGGATTTGTTTCCACCATACTTTATTGGTTGTACTATGATATCTTGAGACTGGCATTTATCTTCCAGCAGTTTATTTAGTACTTCTTGCTATTTTATATTATGGATGAGATTAGATTACTTGCTGTTGAGTTATATGGGACATGTTAGTATTTAGGACAGCATAGCACTCTTTGTAAGGATCCATTAAATTAGGATATCCTCGGAGATGTGTCAGCTGGCTATTGCCACGTGGCCTGGTCCCGTGTATTTTGGGACTGGGGCAGGACATGGTTTTAGTGGTGGCCCATGCAGGTCAACTTTTTTGCTTGTGGTATGGAAATATGCCCAGCGAGCCTGCAATAGGATAAAATATTTAGGTCTCATCCACTTTGATTTCGTCTTTGAATTTCTTCGTATTGCTTCTAAATATCTGCATCATGTTTGCTTGATTTCATACTCTTTTAATGGAGTCCTATCTTTTATAGCAAGATAAACTTACACAGTGGACGAGGAGCACCCAGTACCGCGGTGCCAGACAACACCACCCAAAAGGAGGAGATACCCCAAGGGCAACCATCGTTACAGACACCGCTGATACATTGGCATGAGACATCGCAAGGCGATCCTATACCGCAGCCCAAGGACAGACTTCCCAGACAATCTCCACGCAACATTGTGAGGGCCAGACTTCAGGAGCTACACCAATGCCACAGACTAAGAGACCGATATCTGAGGAGACAGAGTCAGAGATTCCACTACTACCGCCTCCACCTTATCCACCCCAGATGCCACAGCTAGATGGACAGCCACAGATGCTTTAGTTCTTTCAGACTATGATGCAAGCACAGTGGCATCATACAGAGATATTGAGACAGTCTGATGGCAGTACTAGAGAGGACACCTGTCACAACACCAGTACCAGCACCTCCACCAGCCCAGAATGGTGGCACTGTTAGATGGTTCCGACAGATGGGACCAGATACTTTCTCGGGCAATGAGACTGCAGAGCAGATCTTCGATTGGGTCGCCAACACTGAGATGTTGCTAGAGGCTTCACAACTGCACCCAGACCTTTGGATGACCGCCGTGAGGGCCCAACTGAAAGGCAATGTCCATCACTGGTAGAATTCTATTGAGCGTAGTGTAGGTAAGAACCAGACTTAGGAACAGTTCTTAGAGTACTTCAATGCGAAGTATTTTTCAGCTATAGTCAGAAATACCTTGTACTCCCAATTCCTACATCTAAAGTAGAAAAATATGACCGTTGATGCCTATGACGCGGAATTCAGCCGCCTTAGAAGATTTGGTGACGTCTTGATACCCAATAATCTAGAGAAGGCTCAGAGATTCTATCACGGCCTCACCTTCGAGCTACAGAGGTACACCACCGCACAGGCGATGATCTCATACGAAGAGGTTCTTACAGAAGCGAGGATCTAGGAGGCCATTGTCAGAGGAGCTAGACGTTCCAGCACGACCACGCCAGCCTGAGTCCAGCCCGGAGCAGGAGGACCCATCCGTCGTCCCAGACCACAGACACAACAGAGGATAACACCATACCCACACTAGGAACTTCCGACTTGCCACTTCTGTGGTAAGAGAGACCACTTCGAGAAGGACTGCCGAAAGAGACTGGGGACATGCATGATTTGTGGAGCGAGCCAGCACCATGTCCGAGACTTCCCACAGCGTAGAGAGACAGCACCACCGGCCGGACAGAGGCCAACAGCACCAGTTCCGAGGATACTACCCCCACCCGGAGAATAACGTCCACCAGCCCTCGGAGGATTTCAGAGGGGACCACCCTTGGCCCCACAACAGGCACAGTTCGATCGAGCCCGACAGCAGACCGGAGGACAGAGACAGGGACAGGCCTTTGTATTAGCAGCTACTGAGGAGGAAACAGAAGGAGAAACAATCACAGGTACCATTTTAGTTGCATCATTACCTGCGAATGCATTGTTTGATTCTGGAGCCACATTATCGTTTATATCTAGTAGATTTATAGCAATGCATAGAGTAGCTACTTCCTCCTTACCTAAGAGTTGGAAGATTCTTACCGGAGGAGGTATCGTGCCGGTTACCAGCACTATCAGAACGTGCTCGATAATTATATGTGGTAGAGAGATGAGAGCACGATTCTTGGTATTGCCTATGCCGTACTTTGATATTGTGTTAGGCATGGACTGGTTAAGCCAGTATAACGCCGTACTGAACTGTCGGAAGGGTAGCGTCACTTTTAGACCTCCAGATCAGCCGGAGTTTGAGTACATACGAGGGACCGTCGAGCAAGGAATAGGACAGACAGTTGGAACTTGCATGGCTATGGAGATTGCACCCCCACCAATAGTTGCAGAATTTGAGGATGTATTTCCAGAAGAATTGTCAGGCTTACCACCAGATAAAGACGTAGAGTTCACCATTGAGCTAGTACCCGGAGCAGCACCGGTATCTTCTAATGTGTACCGATTGGCGAAGAAGGAGTTGACGAGCTAAAGCTACAAATAGAGGAGTTACAAAGCAAGGAATTTATCCGTCCTAGTGCATCACCATGGGGAGCACCAGTGTTGTTTGTATCTAAGAAGGATGGAACAGTACGTATGTGTATTGATTACAGAGCTCTTAACGTTTTGACTATCAAGAACACGTACCCCTGCCATGGATTAACGATTTATTCGACCAGTTGACAGGAGCAGTAGTGTTCACAAAGATCGACTTAAGATCGGGTTATCATCAAGTGAATATGAGAAGAGAAGACATTCAAAAGACAGCATTCAGGACTCGTTATGGTCACTACGAGTTCTTAGTGATGCCTTTTGGACTGACGAATGCGCCTGCTGTATTTATGAACTTGATGAATAGAGTATTCTACCAATACTTAGACCACTTCGTGGTAGTCATCATCGATGACATTTTGGTGTATTCGAAGAGCCACGAGGAGCACGAAGAGCATCTGAGACTAGTGTTAGAGACACTAAGGAGAGAGAGACTTTATGCCAAGCTGAGCAAGGTTGAGTTTTTTCTAGATCGTATCGCTTTCCTTGGATACGTCATCTCAGGAGAGGGCATTTCAGTGGATCCGGCAATGATTTCATCAGTAGAGACATGGCCAACCCCTACCAATGTCTCAGAGGTGAGGAGTTTCCTAGGACTTGTCGGGTATTACCGGAGGTTCATGGAGAACTTCGCAAAGATTGCAGAGCCGATGACCCGCTTGAACCGTAAGAAGCAGGAGTTCACTTGGACAGAGGATTGTCAGAAGGCATTCGATGAGCTGAAGAAACAGTTGACTACAGCACCTATCTTGACCATACCTTCTGGACCCGGAGGATTCGTGATCTATAGCGATGCATCCGGAAAAGGATTAGGATGTGTCTTGATGCAGCATGGAAAGGTCGTGGCTTACGCCTCTAGGCAGTTGAGGACACATGAAAAGAACTATCCCACTCACGACTTGGAGCTTGCAGCAGTGATCTTTGCCTTGAAGCTTTGGAGGCACTTCTAATATGGAGAGAGAGTGGAGATATTTACTGATCATAAGAGCCTAAAGTACGTCTACACCCAAAAGGATCTTAATCAGAGGCAGAGATGTTGGTTCGAGGTGATGACAGACTTCGAGATTGAGCTGTAGTACCACCCGAGAAAGGCCAACGTAGTAGCTGACGCATTGAGCAGAAGACCCATGGCATTCTTCTTGACTACCCAACAACACATATTGAGAGATCTAGAGCAGTTGGATATAGAGATTGTTATGCCCGGAGTAGACGGACAGTTGTCGAGTTTCCAGTTGCAATCGACATTGGTGGAGAGGATCAAGGCTGCTTTGCCGACAGATGCCATATTTTAGAGGCTTAGACAGAGGACAGAGACTGGATTACAGACAGGACTGTGTATACATGAAGATGGAACCTTGAGATGTGGAGATCGTCTCTACGTTCCAAATGGAGAGCTTCATCAGGAGTTGATGGCAGAAGCACATAGTTCAACCTACTCTATCCATCTAGGAGGCACGAAGATGTATAGAGACTTGAGACAATACTACTGGTGGCATGGAATGAAGAGGGAGATAGCACGCTTTGTGGCGAAGTGTCTGGTGTGTCAGCAAGTCAAGGCTGAGCATCAGAGATCAGCAGGATTGCTTCAACCGCTCCCTATACCGGAGTGGAAATAAGAGCACATCACCATGGACTTTGTTACGGGCTTTCCGAGGAGTCCTAGTGGTCGCAATGCAGTATGGGTAATCGTGGATAGACTCACCAAGTCCGCATACTTTTTACCCTTCAGAGTCGGATAATCGACGGAGGTCTTAGCAGATATGTACATGAGAGAGATTGTGCGACTACATGGAGTGCCAGTTAGGATCGTGTCTGATAGGGATACGAGATTTACATCTTACTTTTGGCGGAGTATGCAAGAGAGTCTCGACACCCGCCTGAAATTTAGCACCGCGTATCACCCACAGACAGATGGCCAGTCGGAGCGCACCATTCAGACCTTGGAAGATACGTTAAGAGCGTGCATGCTAGATTTTGGAGGATCATGGGAGGACCATCTGCACTTGGTCGAGTTTTCCTACAACAACAGCTATCAGGAGAGCATCTAGATGGCTCCCTATGAAGCATTGTATGGAAGGAAGTGTCGTTTCCCAGTATGCTAGAGTGATATAAGGAAAAGACATATTCTTGGCCCCGAGTTGATTGTTCGTACAGTAGAGAAGGTGAAGAAGATCCAAGGGCATCTACGAGCAGCAGAGGACCGACAGAAGCATTGGACGAATGTGCATCGACGATCCTTAGAGTTCTAGGTTGGAGATCACATATTCCTAAAGATCTCGCCTACTCGAGGGACTATCAGATTCGGAGGTAGAGGAAAGCTGAGTCCGAGGTACATCGGATCCTTCGATGTGTTAGAACGCGTCGGAGAAGTTGCTTACAGATTAGCCTTACCGCAGACTTTGGAAGGAGTCTATGACGTCTTCCATGTATCTCAACTGAAAAAGGTACATACCAGATCTGAGTCATGTACTTGACCATTCCGAGATCATAGTCGGCCCGAGCTTATCGTACCAAGAGGAGCCTGTTGAGATCCTGGACAGGAGCGAGAAGGTATTGCGAGGTCAGACTATCCCTCTAGTTCACGTCGCATGGAGGCATCACGCACCATGTGAGTCGACCTGGGAACACGAGGAGGATATTAAATAGTGCTATCCCCACCTTTTCGAAGGACTAGGTACGTATTAGCATTTTTTTAGTCTATAGTTCTTACCATACGTATATTTTAATTTTGAGGACGAAATGCTCTAAGGAGGGTAGGTTGTAAATCTCCCGACCAAATTAGGGCCCAATTCGAGTTAAGTTGAGAGACTTAGATTTAATTGGACATGATTAGAATAATTATGCAATAATTATTTATCCTTAACCCAAGGCCACGAACATCTCTTAGACATGCCAGGCTACCCCTCTGACTATTGTACAAAATTAGATACCCGTTATTTCGTCTCTCCTTAGTGTCGTAATATTCGTAAGTGAGCGCCTTGCGCATTAATTGGTAATTTAATTAAGTTGAGGCCAAGTTTACCTAAAATAGGTCTAGACCAAACCGCGTACACCATAGACCAGCCCCACCCTAGAGCCTGGCCGGCCCAAATATCAAGGATGGCCCACGAGAGCCAACATCTATAAATATACATACTCCCACATGAAACTCTAGTTTTACTATTCCTTAAACCCTAGCCGTCCACCCGCGGTCTCCGAAACCCCCCCGGCTGCCGACTTTACCAGCCACCGCCAGTCACCCGCGGTCATCGAACCCCCCGACTGCCGACTTTACCCCACCGCCTGCCACCGCTAGCACCGGCGCCAACCACCACCATCCCAACCTCCCACATTAGTCGACCCCTTAGCCGCTGCCCCTGAGCGACCCCCCGACCGCCTTCAGTCGCCCCCGATCGCCTCAGTCACCGCCCGCCACCACTCCAGACCTACCCGACCGTTCCCCGCGACCGGTCAGTCACCCCCACTGCTGCCTAAGCCACCGCCGCCGCTGATACATATGCTGCTGCCGCTGCTGCTGCTGTCTGCCGTCGGCCGACGCCGGAGCCGACCACTCACCGGAGGATGACCCGTCAGCGAGGAGACCCCATCATGTCAACTAGGTAAACACCTGACTCATCCCTCCTTGTATTGTATCCACATAAGATCTTTGTGTCATCGTGTCGAGACTTGTAGGATTGGACACAAACTCAGTTAACCCTAACTAGGTATATGATGGCATGTTGATTAACAAGATTTTAGAATTGGTTAATAACTAACTATTCCTTAATCAGAAGACCTATTGTTAGAAACATGAAATTCATCAATAAAACTTATACATCGCCAAGTATGCTGAATATGGGAATTTCAGGATCAATAATTGTACTAGACTTAAAGAAGCTTCATAAAATCCTGGACGTAGTAATTATTGTCTCAAGGTACATGTAGCCGAGGACAGAATAAGTGTACACCCTAGCTACGTGCACATGTGACATTGTATTCGAATAGCCGTGAACTTGCAACAATATTCAAGTATAGCATTGTAGTCGTGTGTATTTAATGTTTAGTATCTGATATCAGTAATTATTATATTATATTGGTGTGTTTAGGATCATTGGATCAACCAGGAGACACTGCAGGAGCAGGCTATTGGCTTTCACAGCTTCAGGACCCAGGCAAGATACCTTGCCATATTTACTGTTTAATTTAGATTATGCATATTTTGTATGATTTTTGTTGCTTTATCTCATATGACTGTGTGCGTCCGAGATTGACTCGGGTGCATCGACGATTTCGTCGATGATTTGTATACTTGACCTAGCCATTAGCAGACTCACCCTAGTTAGGAGGATACGTTGATATCTTCCAAAACCTGACACTTTTACACGTATTCACTGTGATATTCAAATTGGGATGCGGGTCCGCGTATTCGACTAGCTATCGATGCGGGTAACATGCATCACGGTTAGTGCGTAACTCAAGATATATTATTTGTAGAGACTGGCATATAGATACGTGGTATACACGTCGAGTATTCGACTGGTGTATTTGCATTGGGCGGGGAGGACAACTAGTAGGCATATGGGTTCACACATCGGAGCCATAATTTCGGAGAAACCTCGGATCCAATAATTTTCTTTATACTGATGCTACGTTCTTCGGAGCGATATGGACGATATACTATACTGATGCCACGTTCTTCAGATCGATATGGACGATATACTGTACTGATGCCACTCTCTTCGGAGTATGGACGTTATGCCTACACCTACCCATACGTACCAGCATTGTCCTCATATTGCATTCACTTAGATGGTTAGCACACTCTTGTTGTATTTATTTTATTCAGTATTATATATATGGCATATTTCTATGTATCTTGTTACGTCCCTCTGAGGACCTGGTACCTTTTCAGATTTGGACGAGGTATATTATCCCACAGTGTACGGCCCAGGACAGGAGACGAGGTACGCTACAGCTGAGGAGTTAGAGGTGCTACCGTCAGAGTTCCCATGATCACTTGGTAGGCCTTTTGCCTAGGATTGGGCGCATCATTATCTAGTCAGCCGATGTCCTGGTCATTACTCTTTTATCTATCATTTTAGTACATTTATTCCGTCATAGTAGTGGGTTTGTTCCCACCAGAATTTATTGGTTGTACTATGATATCTTGAGACTGGCGTTTATCTTCCAGCAGTTTATTTAGTACTTCTTGCTGTTTTATATTGTGGATGAGATTAGATTACTTGTTGTTGAGTTATATGGGACATGTTAGTATTTAGGACAGCGTAGCACTCTTTGTTAGGATCCATTAAATTGGGATATCCTCGGAGATGTGTCAGCTGGCTATTGCCACGTGGCGTGGTCCTGTGTATTTTGGGACTGGGGTGTGACATCTCCAGTAGGGTCGGCCATGTCCTTCGTACGTCTGAGCAAACCTTTTGGGTTGGCTATCGATCATCACGTCCACATTACCTCTGCTAACGATTATCGTCTAAACTTATCACATGTACTTAAATTTAAGTACGCCAATGGTGTTAGGTCCACCAAACTTGCCACCTCTGGCAAGGCCTATTTTAAACCTATTTCTTGCACTCTCGCACGCAAGAAGTAATAATTCTACCAAAAATCCCATAATGGGATGTCCTCCGGACCGTACCTAACCTCTCGGTATGGCCATTGATCGGCTCACGTTTACGTCATCTCTGAGCTATTGTCCTCATATCCTCTCCCGAGAGTCTGTTATATCCAAGTGACCTCTGAGCAAACCTCTCCCTACGACTATCACCAGTCGTCAACTCAACTTATCACCTGCCCGTAAACTTGAGTGCACCAACAGTGTTAAGTCCACCAAACTTGGCCCAACCATACCACCTCTGGCAAGGCCTATTTCAAACTTATTACTTGTACCCTAGTGCGCAAGAAGTAATAAGGTCCACCGGAGATTCTCCAGCGGGATATCCTTAAAAAGCCACGGTATTATACTACATTTATATTACCTCTAGTATAATACCCAGAGCTAACACAAATGTATAGCAAAATAGATAAGATAATTTTTATTTTTCTTTGCAAAGAGAGATTAAAAGAAAAACTAAATTTCAGGGGTTTATCAAGATCCCAAGCGCGAGGGCAAAATAAAGGTACAAAAAAGCAAATGAAAACTACTGGTTCTATGAGTCGGAGCATAACTCTGCTATCCACTCACGGAGACGAACAATGTGGCCGTCCAGGCACCTCCGAGCCCGGTGCTCAACTTCTTGGGCCATAACCTCCAGATCCTCGTAGCAAGTGTAGGACTCGTGTCTGTCCTCTAGATGTTGCACCAGAACCTCAATGCCAGTCGTATTCTACACTGTTTGGCTCGCCACAATATGGATGGCCTCCTCTTCCTACTGGGCCTCCCGTAGCCTATTTCTTGTTGCATCAAGCTCAATCTGGGGCCATCTAATCTGCTCGGTCAGGTCCTTTTGCCAAAAAAGGCAATCCTCTATGAGATCGCCCAGCCGGTCACGTCTCTCCTATAAAATTCAGAGATCATGCTGCAGGCACCCCATAGACGATGCAAAGAAGGACTTCTCTGTCTCTACCTTCTTTGAGAACTAGTTATATTCATGGGAGATCAACATTTCCATGTCTGCCTGCTGATACTGCTGCAACTCTGTTAGGCATTTCTCTATCTCCTGCAGTTTATGGCCCAAAAAGTTGGCCATCTGCTCAAAGCCAGGGATACCCCTCAAAGAATGGACCTGGCCCTCAGCAAAGTGCCTTGTCCAGGCAAAAGATTTATTGTGCTCCAACACACCCTCGATCCTCTTCTTCAAGAACATGTAGATAAAAAGTTTGATGGTCTCGTCAATCTCCTCCAATGTGGCCGGAGTCAAGGACAACGGGATTGAAAAAGAGACCTGTAAACCCCCTTGATTAATTCTATAGATAGTCAGGTTTGGGATGGAAAATTTTGGTTTAGCAGCAGATGTTTAAAGTTTAGAGTAGGATTGCATATGTCTGTTATTTATTAATTAAGTCCTTGGCACGCCCTACAATTGTTGAATTATTCGGAGCCCAACATCAGCCCGTAAATTTCATCAGATTATTGTACTTTTGACTTGACCCGCCACTTTAGCCACTGGACTTTTTCGTCACGCAAAACCAAATCAGTTGTGCCTTAAATTAATTGCACAATTTCCTGTATCCAAAATCCTATAATTAAATTCTATGTCGGACACCTGTGTCGTTACCTTCAATTTTGAGATACCAACTTAACCCGTTGAGTCGGATCAACTAAAGGATCCAAGACTGACTCCAAGCCCACATCATTTTTGGCCTTTGTGTCAT
The DNA here is from genome assembly GCA_036927795.1 of Iris macrosiphon. Classification (NCBI taxonomy): domain Eukaryota; kingdom Viridiplantae; phylum Streptophyta; class Magnoliopsida; order Asparagales; family Iridaceae; genus Iris; species Iris macrosiphon. The sequence continues at coordinate 153,019,752 of JAYESA010000001.1, read as the reverse complement.
TTTCAAATTTAGACCCCAAGTGCCCCCATTTAATTTAAAAGCGCGGGACAGTTTTATTCTAATTAATCGAGGATACCAATTTTGACTAATCCTATTTTAATCCCCAATTAATCTCAATGCCCATTTAATTAAGCCCATGCCAAACACACAACACCCCCTCACCCTACAAAATACCAAACACCAATTCCTCCACAATTTTTCCATTATTTTATGTGTTTGTACAATTACCAAAATTTAAAGGGCTTAGTTGCAATTATTGAAATAGGTGTCCTAACCTCATTGGCCAAGGCCAAATGGAGAGGCTACCTCTTCTTTGACCGTAGTCAACCCATTTCCTCCCCTTCCTTTGCATGAAGAAAACCTATCTCTTCATGTAAAATCCCCACCCTTTATTTGAAATGGAAGCATCACCACCCCCCATTCATCACACAACCCCCTTATATAATATCTTTTCTTCCCTCTCCCCAATGCAAGCCCTAATTCTTAGGGATATTGAAAACCACCCTCCTCTCTCTCTCCTCCCTCCTCCACCTTGAAAACCGAGTCTCCCCCCTCCATATTTATTTTCTTTCTTCTTCTTCTTCTTCTTCTTTTCTTCTTCTTCTTTTCTTCTTCTTCCTTCTTCTTCTTCCTGGAAAGCTGCTCTCTGGTAACCTAGCTCCGGCCTAGTGGTGCAGCGCTGCTCTGCCACTACTCCGGCTGCTGTCCCCGCGTCGAGCCCGCACCCGCTGCTCTCCGGCACTGTCCCACTTCGATGAACCATAGTCCGGCGCTGCCTTCCCTCGACTCCATAGTCCGGCGTTGAGCCTCCCCTCGACTCCACAGTCCGGCGTCGAGCCTCCCCTTGACTCCACAGTCCAGCGTCGAGCCTTCCCTCGACTCTACTGCTCCGGCATAGCTCCGCCCACACCCCGACCTCTTCCTCTACCACTGCCGATCCCCCCGGTCATCACCCCATCCGACCTCCACCACCTCCATTGCACCATCACCTTCACCACCATTGCACCATCACCTTCACCACCATTGCACCCCCGCAGCCACCACCACCCTGCTTACCAGCTTGTTCTCTGGCCAATCCCCGGTCGACGCTACCTCGCCTAGGTATATCACTCCCCCTCTCCTTGTTTATGGTTATATGAGTTATTTTACTAGGGTTTTTATGTCTTGTGGGTGTATTATTGTGTTGATGATGAGGTTTATTATGTTTTAGGGTTAATGTAGGTTAGGGTTTATTTATTTACATGTATTAAAATGATTTTTAAATGTTTTGCATGGAGGTTTAGGTTTAGTGTTTGCAAATAAATTATAAAATGATAAAGGATTTTCATGGAGGTTTAGGTTTTGATTTTAAATAAATGTTCAGAATATATTACATGGTGGTAAAATGCTAAATAATTTAATAAGGATTAAATTAAGGAGAAATAAGATTCTGATATATTTGAACGTTGATGAACACCGAGGAGCACGTGTTTGATTGAGGACTAGTGTGTAGTGTAAAACCCCTAATCGGTAATTTTGGGAACTGGATATTAAAGGTGGTTAAATTAGCGTAGTACTTTGTGATTTGGTAACAATGATATGAAACAAAGGGTTAATAATCGTTAATTATATTTTGAGGATGGTTTGATGATATGGTACAGATGACTAGGTGATTTGATGTATCGTACTGATAGTCAACTATGGTCAACCCCCTAGCGTCTTATCCCTGTGAGTTATAGCAGAGACTAAGCATATGTATAGATGTGTGTCTCATTCCTGTTTGTCGTGTGTTAGATTTTGATTGGATTTGTATCTCATCTCTAGGTACTACGGGACCTGAGGACTTGGATGTGGTACCGGCTCCCCGTCATCAGCAGCCGGACGCAGGCAAGTGTACCTTGCCACCCTGTATTTCAGATTATAGGTATTTATTATTTCTTTATGTACATTATGCACGTATTTTTGTTTACGATCGATACTTCACGTCCGGATCACAACTGGGTGCAGACGTTCATCGTAACGTCTTAGAATGATTGTTAGATGTTCGTAACACCTCGATGTACGTACCTGAGTATATCGACACCCCAGGACACACTCATATACTATGATCATGCCAGATTCCTGTATCCTGATACTGACATCATGATCAGAGACTGGGACGACCTTAGGGACGCGTCTGTTGAGTTATTTCTGTGTATCGAGACTGTTAGATAGAGGTTCAAGTTCAGCGCACCATCGTTGACCGCTTGGGAAGGGGAAGACAGTTACTAGACGTTTGGGCTCCTCTGTACATGCTTATATATGTATATGTAGTGATCCTGTATTCTAGAGTAGTGTATTACCCGTGTGACTCTGTGCTCGGAGCTACGGTATGCCCCGTGTGTCTCTGTGTTCGGAGCAACGGTTTTATTTTGGACAGCCCACACGTTAAACATTGTCTTTAAACTGTGTCACACTTGTTTGGTTATGATAGAGTACCCTGTCATTACACTTGTAATTTCTGTTTACTTGGCATGTTGTATTTCTGTACCTTGTTACGTTTCTCTGAGGACCTGGTTCCCTGCCAGTTTTGCAGCCTAGACGATTACGGAGCATTTAGAGTTGTTGATGGAGTAGCATATCTTGCGGGCATTGTACCAGACTCATATCATTTCTACCGGTATTATGGTTACTTTGTTTATATTGACTATTCATCTGCTGTTGTAGCCTAGTTTTGGTAGACTCATCTCTTCTCGAGTCTATTCGAGTTTGTGTGTTATTGGGCGGCCGACTTTAGCACATATAGCTCTTTCTTGTAGACTGCTATACACTATGGATTGAGACATAGAGATTTATATTTATGGGATATCTAGATAGTTCCATTTATATTATACAGCTTATACGTATTCGAGTCAGACCAGAGTCTGGTCGAATGCGTAGCTGGCGTATCACGTATTCCTGGTCCTACATATTTTGGGACTGGGGTGTGACATATTTTTGTGGTGGCCCATGCATTCAGTATTAAATCGTCTTGGTCACCTGACTGTGCCAAGCGAGCCTGCAAATTAGGAATATATATTATGATTGTTGAATAGGATCTTAATCCATAATCGATTTTAAAAACTCACTTTGAATGTGATTATCGCCCTTAGACTTTCAATTTGTATTCGTTCAATTTTTGTCAATATCATTATCATTATTGCTCATCCCTTATTATTCGGGAAGACGGACGCTTGTGCCTGATGGTTTCCTCCAGAAGAAGATCGTAGATCAGACGACAGAAGGCGTGATTTGTGCCATAATCTCTGAGAAGAGTGTTACCTTTAGTAGGATAGATTGATAGGTTCTTTTAGATTCTAGATCTAGCATGGAAGGCTAGCAAGAGAATTGGACCCAGTAGTACCCTATTCGTACTGGAGATAGTAGTGATCTTGGAAGTACTGGGAGCTGGAAGGATTATCGATCATGACCTAGAATAATTTATAAAAGTGCATAGCCCGATGCTAGAAATTAGTTGTTGTAAATAATAGCGATACCAGGAATGATATTATGGACTAGAGGGGATAAAATTCCAGGCTCTCACTTGGAAGATAATAATCTGATTCCAAGAATTCTAGTATGTGCTTGGGTGATACCATTATTGTACTATGTGACTTGGAGAGATAAATAACGAAAAGAAAAAATTTGAGGAATAAAATTTTAGGGAAAACCTTGAGGAGAAGAGAAATTATACATTAGGCCAGGAATTTTTTTTTTTTGAGGATTGATTTGAAAACAGAACGGGAGAAATTATTATGAGGTTTAGTCTAGACTTTGACCTTATCCTAGACATGGATTGGTTGAGCCAATACCACGCGACGCTAGATTGTCGACGTGGTTACATTATTTATGACCACCAGATTACCCTAGGGTTGAGTTTCTTCGGGGAGCCCGGAGTATGGTGCCCATCTACCTTAGGAGCACACAATACAAGGTGAACCAGTGTACCCCCGCATTATATAAGTGTTTGAGGATGTGGTTTTAGAGAATCTTTTAGGCCTGCCACCTGACAGAGAGATAGAGAATGATATAGAGTTGACTCCAAGAGCTGAGCCAGTTATTTACTCGTCTTCAGACTAGCACCGATAGAGTTTGTTGAGTTGAAGGTCCATAGTAGAGGATCTCTTAGACAAGGGTTTCAGTCGGGCTAGTATTTTTCTATGGGAAGCAACCATCTTATTAGTGCCGAAGAAGGATGAGACAGTATACTTGTGTATCGATTACAGGGCATTAAATGCCGTAGCGATAAAGAACAAGTACCCTATGTCGTGCATTGATGATTTATTTGATCAGCTTAGTGGTGCATGTGTACTCTCGAAGATTGATCTCAGATACGGTTATCATCAGATCTGTCACGACCCACACCCGAAAATCGGGCATGAGCCGTGGGTACGTCCAGCCTACGCCGCAGAATCGGCGGTAGAACGCTATAAAGGTCCGTTCTAGGTCAACCATATCTATCTATATAACTCACAGAAAAATTCGGCATGACCTCTACAAAAGGAGGGCAAAACCACGCAATATATATATGTGAATAAAATTCTCTCCAACAGGAGGGCAACCACGCAATATATATATGACAATAATCTCAATCACAAAACTAGAGGAAGAATATAAGCACGATATGATATAAACAAGAAACAGAACCAAGAGAGCAAGACAATCCAAAATAATACAGTCCAAGTCTACAAATAGCTACAACAACACAGCATCAAAAGAATAAGTACAGTCATCCAAAATACAAACCACTGGAAACAACCCAGAAAACCCACCTAGCTAACTAGGGTGCTATCGGCGTCTCCTCGGCGCACTCCTCCTCGATCTCAGGGTCACAACAGTCGTCAACACCAGGTCCGTAGAACGTAGGGAAATAGTCCTCAGGATCCTCTGGAAAAAAATATGCCCAGTCAGGACTGGAGCGAAGTACATAACTCTGAAAGCAACTCCAAATACATGGTAAGGTGTATATGACGAGCAATAGAAAAGTAATCAAGATGCACAGGAAATAAATATATGCTGGAGCACAAGAAGTAGCTGCAATGTAAACTGGAGAACAATACAAGTAGTGGAAAAGTAACTGCAGGTGAGAAACATGAATACTAGCTAAGTGCCTTGAGCACAAGTTTGTTATATGATCGGCTTAGGTTGCACATGAAAGTCACTACGATAACTCCGTTATGCGTGAGTTGCATAACCGACATACACATGAATACTGTTTGGCTTTGATCATATAACCAACTCACTACTCCCCTCCCCCACTAATACCATTGGATCCAACCACAACATGCTACGTACATGATAGTAGCTCGCGCACACGAAGGCGAGAGCACAAGAAGTACATGATAGCACATGCTAATCAATACCCGAAGCACATGATGAAATACACGTGATAGAGTACCCGCTGAACACGGTAAGGGGGATAGCACCTCATGACGGGATCCACTAGTACCAGCTCGTGTAATAAAGTGTCAGAATCAAGTATTATAGTTCTAGAACAGGTGATATAAACGCTATCATGAAATGGAAACTATCAGAGGTAGGTACTCGCCTGATGTCCTGAGCAACTGATGAGGATCGAGGTCCGGACCGGTGTCGCAAGGACCTAATGCGAAAAGCAAGGATTAAACAAGGTTCTAAGCATTTAAACTGATATAAAATAATTAAAAATAGGCTTCTAGGGCTATTCTAGGTCGAACGGGTCAAACCGGTGAAAATCGGGTCAAAAGTCAACCCAGGGTCCAAAAAGTCAACTCTAGGTCAAAACTAGGTCAAACGTTGACTTTTACGGTCAACGGGGACAATTATGGTCAAAGCTAGGTCAAACTAGGGTGCCCCTGAAATTCTAGGTCAAACCGAGCTCATAAAGCTACTAAACTCACAAACTCGCCTAATCGAGATACCGGGATATCCTCGGTATCCGATACCTCGCCCTAGGCCACGCACCCCGTCTAAATCCGCTAAAACCTATGCTAGCACGCGTAATTATATACATATAAACATATAAAAATTATTTCCAAGCATTTCCTAGGCTAATGCTCAAATACCCCGCTCGAAACTCAATACCTTGAATATCTCAAGGTATCGAGATACCTCGGTATCTCAAGGTATTGAGGTTTCGCTCTAAAACCCTCTAACTAGCTACCTAGCTATTAATTATATACCTAGTTATTAATCTAGGCTAGGTAATATAGATATCTACTATATTTATATATATCTAAGTATGTATATACCTATGTATATAGATATCCACACACATTTACCCGATTACCCATATACCTTACCCTACGCATAAATATATATACTAACTATAATATATATCTAGCTCTAGGTATATATATATATATCTATGCATATAGATATAGGTATCTACCATATCTACCTATCTATCTAGTTATCAATATATCTAGCTATCTAGCTATTTACCTATCTATCTATTACCTATCTATTTATCTTATATAACTATCTATAAACTTATCTATCACTATCTCTATAACAATCTATCTATATAACTAACTATCTAACTATTAATCTATCTATATAGATATATAGATCTATATAACTCACTCTAAGCTACCTCCTACTACCCACTGCTTGCTGCTGCTACTAGCGCTGCGCTGCTGCTCTTGCATTGCTGCTGTGGCTGCTGCATCTCATAAACTGCTGCTGCTGGCTGCTCCTACATGTGCTGCTGCTGCTGCTCCTTCTGGAGCTGCTGCTGCTGCTCTCCTAGGAGCAGGCTGCTGCTGTTGCAGCTGAACTGCTGCTGCTGCAGTTCCCAGGTTCTGTGGCTCCCCCTCTAAATCAACACACACACACCTACATATATATATATACATATATATATCACTATATATATATATATATATATATATACATACATATATATCTATATATCTATAACTAGATATCTATACATATATACTCATCAACACGCTCTAACACACACACTAACACACTCACACACTAATACACACACACTTAAACACACACACCTATAAATATACATAGCTATATATATATATATATAAACACACATATATATACATATATCACTAGATATATATATATATATATACACACACATATCAAATATATATATATACATACACCTATATATATATATACACATATACACACACAAGCACACTAACACATATACATATATATATATACACATAGACATATACATATACAAGTACATAAATATAAATACACACACACATATATAAATATATATATAACACACATACATATGTATAAATATATATATATAGACACATATCAATACAAACACAACCACGCACACAACACTCAAACCACACGCCCTACTCACGCCCAACGATCCCGACACTCACCAATATCCTAAAATATATAAAATATAACTCGAAACCTCTAGCACACACTCCCCGATACTAACCCAATGCGCGCACAAAGCCGAAACGAGGAAACCAAGTCGAAATGGCCGTTCGGTCATTTCGACGAACACGTGGTGCACGGCTCGGAAAACCTCCTGAAACGCACACCAAACGAACTCGAAATTGGCCCAAAATTTACCCACGCGCTCTACACGATGTCTAGATCCTAGAAAATGTGCTCCCACGTCAATTCTAGGCCCGTGGCGGAAACGCACACGCACTTAGAATCGGCGACGACGAAAAGCCCCAATTTTGCCCGAAACGCCCGTTTCTCCGCGACACGACTTCCCGTGTCCGAACGGAGACACACACTCACCCTCTAGACACCCGACAACGTCTACCTAGGTCCAACTAACCTAGGGCATCACCCAAAATTGGGCCAAATTCGGATTCCACCCGAATTCGACACAAAACCTAATGTCAAAGTCTCTAAACTCACCCAAACTAGTTCCAACTTCCTCCTACGGGTAGGGTTAGGGTCTAGGAGGGTTCTACAACACTAATTACACTACACAAAAATAATTAGGAAGGGGAAAGTTAGGTTTTACCTCTTGGGAGTTGGAATCCCAAGGCCAAAGTCTCAAATTCCCTCCAAATCAACTCCCTCAAGCTCCAAGCTTCCAAATCTATCTCCCACACTAGATCTAGGCTCCTCACACCTAGGTTAGGGAAAATGCAAGGGTAGGGTTAGCATAAAGAAGAATGAATGGAAGAAAGAAAGAAGAAAAATGGAAGAGGGACTTACTTGGAGAAAGAAGGAAGAAGAAAGAAGAAGTGGAGAAGAAGAAGAAGGAAGAAGAAAGAAGAATGAAGAGGAATAAAGAAAGAGGGGGGGCTGCTGCTGGCTTCACACGGGAATGGGTAGGTAGGGGGGTCCGGCCACATGTAAAAAGGGGATTCCACTAAGTCCAAATGACCAAAATGCCCTCCCGTAACTCGGTTTTGGGTTTCGGGTATCCAAATGCACTCAAACTAGTTCCAAATCTCTCCAACTAACCTCCTAAAAATAAAATAATAAATCTAAGCCCCAAAATAATTCTCACAAGGGTGTGGGCTGGGTCGGACATGGGTCCACTAGGGTCTGACATGGGTCCAGGCTAGCCAAAACCCTAAAACAATCAAAATAAAAATAAGACAAGCACTAATTAATTATAAATATAAATAATTAAATACAATACACTATTTATCAAATAAAAAAAAATATACCCTATTTTCTAGAATTGGGTAGTGACAAGTCTACCCTCCTTAAAATAATTTCGTCCTCGAAATTAAAAGACGAAACTAGGACAGGAATGCAAAGAAAGAACCATACCTCAGGGCTCGAAGAGATAGGGGTATCGCTCGCGCATTTCATCCTCCCTCTCCCAGGTCGACTCCCCTGGAGAGTGATGCCTCCACGCGACGCGAACCAAGGGAATAGTCTGGTTCCTCAACACCTTCTCCCGCCGATCCAGAATCTCCACCGGCTGCTCTGGATAGCTAAGGGTGGGGCCCACCTCGATCTCCGAGTGATCCAGTACGTGACTGGGATCCGCCACGTACCGTCTCAACTGCGACACGTGGAATACATCATGAACTCCCTCCAGCGTAGGCGGCAACTCAAGCCTATACGCCACGGCGCCGACCCTCTCGAGGATACGGAAGGGTCCAACGAAACGTGGGCTAAGCTTCCCGCCTCCACCGAAGCGAATAGTGCCCCGCGTCGGAGAAATCCTCAGGAACACCAGATCTCCAACCTAGCACAAACAAGGTCTCTGCACTTAGTCTAAAACAAGCAATCACAAGCAAACACAAGAACAAAATCTAGATTCTAAGCTATACCTCGAACTCCAAAGGTCTCCGGTGGCTATCGGCCCAATGCCGCTGCCTGTCCTGCGCCACCCGAAGTCTATCTCTAATGAGCTTGACCTTCTCCGCTGCATCAACCACCATCTCCGGGCCAAGCAAAGCTCTCTCACCTACATCATCCCATGACAACGGAGTACGACACCTCCGTCCATACAACGCCTCAAAAGGTGACATCTCGATACTGGCTTGGTAGCTGTTGTTGTAAGCAAACTCTACCAAGTGCAAGTGATCCTCCCAAGAGCCTCTGAAATCCAAAACACAGGTCCGAAGCATGTCCTCAAGCATCTGAATGGTCCTCTCTGACTGACCGTCTGTCTGTGGGTGATACGCACTACTAAACTTGAGCTGGGTGCCCAAGCTAGCCTGCAGACTCCTCCAAAAATACGAAGTGAAGCGACTGTCCCGATCTGATACTATGCTCACTGGAACTCCATGCAGTCTGACTATCTGGCGCACATACATCTCTGCTAATCTCTCTGTAGACGTACCTACTTTGAATGGTAGAAAGTGGGCCGATTTGGTCAACCTGTCCACGATGACCCAAATCGCATCTTTCCCGCCTGGAGAACGGGGAAGTCCAGAAACAAAATCCATTGTCACATGCTCCCATTTCCACTCCGGAATGGGTAACGGCTGGAGTAAACCTCCTGGCCTCTGCCTCTCCGCCTTCACCTGCTGGCACACTAAGCATCGGGATACGAAGCGCGCTACCTCTCGCTTTATCCCGTACCACCATACATGCTGTCTCAGATCTCTATACATCTTGTTGGCACCTGGATGCATAGAGTACTGGGATCGATGCGCCTCCTGGAGAACCTCCTCGCGCAACGACCCACTCGGTACACACAACCTGGTACCGTGCCGCAATGAACCATCATCAGCAATGGTGAAGTCATCTGCTAATCCCATCTGAACCTGCTCCCTGATGCTCCTCAGGGACTCATCCTCAAACTGTGTAGCCCTGATCCGGTCTACCAACTCTGACTGAATCTGCAGTCCCCACATCTGTATCTCAACTCCAGGCACTATCACCTCAATGCCCAAGCTCTCTAGATCTGCCAAAAGATAACGATCTGTAGTCAGGCACATAGCTACCGGATACCTGCTTAATGCATCCGCAACTACGTTCGCCTTCCCTGGATGGTACTGTAATGATATGTCGAAGTCTTTCATCAACTCCAACCATCTCCTCTGCCTCATGTTCAGCTCTTTTTGGGTAAACACATACTTCAAGCTCTTGTGGTCTGTGAAGATCTCCACACGCTCTCCGTATAAATAGTGTTTCCACAACTTCAGAGCAAAAATGACCGCTGCCAACTCCAAATCGTGGGTAGGGTAGTTCTTCTCATAAGGACGTAATTGCCTGGAAGCATAGGCAATCACCCTCCCATTCTGCTGCAACACACAACCCAGTCCCTTCCCCGATGCATCACTATAGATAGTGAATCCTCCAGAACCTGATGGCAACGTCAACACTGGAGCTGTCGTCAACCTCCTCTTCAGCTCATCAAAGGCGATCTGGCACTCCTCTGACCAAACAAACTCCACGTCCTTCCGGGTCAGCCTGGACAACGGCTCTGCAATCCGGGAAAAATCCTGAACAAATCTCCTGTAGTAGCCTGCCAGTCCCAAGAAACTTCTGACCTCGGCTACTGAACTCGGAGTACTCCATGCCTCAACTGCCACGATCTTTCTCGGATCCACCGAGATACCCTCTCCAGTCACCACATGACCAAGGAATTCAACCTTGTCAAGGAAGAACTCACACTTCGAAAGCTTTCCATAAAGCTCCTCCTTCCTGAGAGTCTCCAGCACTATCCTCAGATGCTCCTCGTGCTCCTCTGGGGTCTTCGAATACACCAAGATGTCATCTATAAACACCACCACAAACCTGTCCAGATGCTGATGGAACACCTTGTTCATCAGATTCATGAACACTGCCGGGGCATTGGTCAACCCAAACGGCATCACCAAGAACTCATACTGTCCATATCTGGTCCGAAAAGCTGTCTTCGGAATATCCTCCTTCCTGACCTTCACCTGGTGGTAGCCTGTCCTCAGATCAATCCTGGAAAACACCCTCGCTCCGCTCAACTGGTTAAATAGATCATCAATACGCGGCAGCGGATACTTGTTCTTGATTGTGAGGCTGTTCAGAGCCCTGTAGTCGATACACATCCGTATCGACCCATCCTTCTTCGGCACAAAAAGTACCGGAGCACCCCACGGAGAAGAACTAGATCTGATAAATCCCTTGTCCTGAAGCTCATCCATCTGCTTCTTCAACTCTATCAGCTCACTGTTGCTGACTCTATAGACGTGCTGGGATATCGGCTCCGTGCCTGGCACCAAGTCTATAGAGAACTCCACATCTCTGTCCGGAGGTAACCCTGGCAACTCCTCCGGAAAGACATACATATACTCCTCTATCAGTGGATGTAGCGACCTCGGCTCTACCACCAGGGCTCCGCAGAAGACTCCCTCGGTCTGCTCCGCTGCTCCTCTGGCAAACTGAAACTCTGGCTCACCCGGCTGACTGAACAAAACTCTGCCTCCACGATAATCTATACTAGCACAATGCGTACTCAACCAATCCATCCCGAGTACAATATCGTAGCTCGGAAGTGGCATTACGAGTAGGCACACACTCAACTCCCGGCCTCCCAAGGTAACTCTCCGGTCTCTGCAGACATCACGAACTAGGATGATACCACCTCCGGTCGTGATCTTGCAGAGTCTAGCTAAAGGTTCAGCAACAAGATGGTGTCTAACAGCAAAAGATACAGACACAAAGCTATGGGAAGCACCAAAATCAAATAAAGCAAGTGCTGGAATGGAATCAAGGAGAACAGAACCTGAGATAACATCACCAACTGGCTCGGCCTCGTCCACTGTCAGGGCAAAAGCTCGCCCCTGCTGTCCTCCTCGGTGCTGCTGCTGGTGCTGGGCGAACCTCTGCTGCTGAGTCTGCAAAGGCTGACCTCTCTGCTGCGCTGCAGGTGCTCTGGCTGGTGCCCTCTGAGCGGCTCCTCCGCCCTGAGCTGTACGGGCAAGCGCTGAAGGACAATCCTTCAGCTGGTGGTCTGCGGCGCCACACAATAAACATCTGCCCAGCCTCTTTCTGCATATGTCCCATCCGTGCCCTGGCTTCCTACAGAAAGGGCAAACGATGGGCTGCCTCTGGCCCTGCTGCTGACCCTGCCTCTGCTGCTGAGGCGCCTGCCGGAAGGGCGCCCGACCCTGACCCTGGTGCTGCTGGGTCTGCTGGAATGGCCTCTTGGCCGGGCCTGCACTGCTGCCTGCTCCGGAAGTGTCTCTGCCCCTCTTCGTCTTCAGCTCCAAATCATCCTCAGCCCTCTGAGCATCGCTGACAATCTGCTCGAAGGTCGCCTCGCGGTCGCTCCTAGTCAAGGACTTGACCGCCATGGCTAAGCCCTTGCGGAACTTCCGCGCCTTCGCTGCCTCTGACAACCCCTCAACAAATCTACCCAGACGGCAGAACTCCGCTGCATACTCATCCACTAGCATACTCCCCTGGACGAGCGCCTCGAACTGACTCTCTAAGGCACTGAGAGCCACGTCCGGGAAGAACTTCTCCTTGAAAAGCTTCTTGAAAGCCTCCCAAGTCAATCCCGGAGCTGCTATCCGCGTATCCGTGCGGAACCAAGTGAGGGCAAGGTCGAACATCTGGCTGCCCGCTGCCTCTATCTGCATGCTGGCTGGGATCATCGCCAGCCTGAAGATGCCCTCTATATGATCGATCCAGTCGTCGGCGTACAGGATCCCCTCTGTACCGCGGAACTCCTTAGGCCGCATCCTCTGAAAATCGATGATAGTACCCGGCCTAGGATACTGAGCCTGCTCTGGCTGTGGCTGGATCTGAGCCACTCTGTCGACCGCTGTCAAAGTCACCTGATGAGCATTCTCAATGCCCATCCTCATAACATCTGCCTGGCGGTGCTGCGCATCCATCATCTCTCGGAAGAATGCGAACAACTGCGTAGCATCCACTGGCGCAGGCGGTGGTGGAGGAGGTACCATCGGAACAACTGGGGTGGCTCTCGGATCAATGGGAGTAAGGGGATCTCCGAGAGAAACTGACGCTCCCTCAACCGCAGGAGTGGCGAGTGGAGCGGTAGCGGCTGCCGGAAGTCGAGCAGGTCGAGAGGTGGCAGACCTCTCGGTGGCAGCTGCTGGGGCGGTGCGCTGAGATCTGGTCTTCGGAGGCATCCTGAACACAGACCAAAAGAAGTCAATACAGTGCAAGAAACGATAACATCAAAGAAGGACAGTGATATTGCAAAAGAAAACAATTTCAGAAAAATTAAAGATAGCAAAAGGAAGTAGGAAGGGTCCTAGTTGTGATTGAGCACACTCTCTCTCAGCCTATATCCTATATCCTATAGCAGGTAAACTAAAAAGCAGACCTGCATGGGCCACCACCAAAAACGTGTCACGACCCGCACCCGAAAATCGGGCATGAGCCGTGGGTACGTCCAGCCTACGCCGCAGAATCGGCGGTAGAACGCTGTAAAGGTCCGTTCTAGGTCAACCATATCTATCTATATAACTCACAGAAAAATCCGGCATGACCTCTCCAAAAGGAGGGCAAAACCACGCAATATATATATGTGAATAAAATCCTCTCCAACAGGAGGGCAGCCACGCAATATATATATGACAATAATCTCAATCACAAAACTAGAGGAAGAATATAAGCACGATATGATATAAACAAGAAACAGAACCAAGAGAGCAAGATAATCCAAAATAATACAGTCCAAGTCTACAAATAGCTACAACAACACAGCATCAAAAGAATAAGTACAGTCATCCAAAATACAAACCACTGGAAACAACCCAGAAAACCCACCTAGCTAACTAGGGTGCTATCGGCGTCTCCTCGGCGCACTCCTCCTCGATCTCAGGGTCACAACAGTCGTCAACACCAGGCCCGTAGAACGTAGGACAATAGTCCTCAGGATCCTCTGGAAAAAAATATGCCCAGTCAGGACTGGAGCGAAGTACATAACTCTGAAAGCAACTCCAAATACATGGTAAGGTGTATATGACGAGCAATAGAAAAGTAATCAAGATGCACAGGAAATAAATATATGCTGGAGCACAAGAAGTAGCTGCAATGTAAACTGGAGAACAATACAAGTAGTGGAAAAGTAACTGCAGGTGAGAAACATGAATACTAGCTAAGTGCCTTGAGAACAAGTTCGTTATATGATCGGCTTAGGTTGCACATGAAAGTCACTACGATAACTCCGTTATGCGTGAGTTGCATAACCGACATACACATGAATACTGTTTGGCTTTGATCATATAACCAACTCACTACTCCCCTCCCCCACTAATACCATTGGATCCAACCACAACACGCTACGTACATGATAGTAGCTCGCGCACACGAAGGCGAGAGCACAAGAAGTACATGATAGCACATGATAATCAATACCCGAAGCACATGATGAAATACACGTGATAGAGTACCCGCTGAACACGGTAAGGGGGATAGCACCTCATGACGGGATCCACTAGTACCAGCTCGTGTAATAAAGTGTCAGAATCAAGTATTACAGTTCTAGAACAGGTGATATAAACGCTATCATGAAATGGAAACTATCAGAGGTAGGTACTCGCCTGATGTCCTGAGCAACTGATGAGGATCGAGGTCCGGACCGGTGTCGCAAGGACCTAATGCGAAAAGCAAGGATTAAACAGGGTTCTAAGCATTTAAACTGATATAAAATAATTAAAAACAGGCTTCTAGGGCTATTCTAGGTCGAACGGGTCAAACCGGTAAAAATCGGGTCAAAAGTCAACCCGGGGTCCAAAAAGTCAACTCTAGGTCAAAACTAGGTCAAACGTTGACTTTTACGGTCAACGGGGACAATTATGGTCAAAGCTAGGTCAAACTAGGGTGCCCCTGAAATTCTAGGTCAAACCGAGCTCATAAAGCTACTAAACTCACAAACTCGCCTAATCGAGATACCGGGATATCCTCGGTATCCGATACCTCGCCCTAGGCCACGCACCCCGCCTAAACCCGCTAAAACCTATGCTAGCACGCGTAATTATATACATATAAACATATAAAAATCATTCCCAAGCATTTCCTAGGCTAATGCTCAAATACCCCGCTCGAAACTCAATACCTTGAATATCTCAAGGTATCGAGATACCTCGGTATCTCAAGGTATTGAGGTTTCGCTCTAAAACCCTCTAACTAGCTACCTAGCTATTAATTATATACCTAGTTATTAATCTAGGCTAGGTAATATAGATATCTACTATATTTATATATATCTAAGTATGTATATACCTATGTATATAGATATCCACACACATTTACCCGATTACCCATATACCTTACCCTACGCATAAATATATATACTAACTATAATATATATCTAGCTCTAGGTATATATATATATATATCTATGCATATAGATATAGGTATCTACCATATCTACCTATCTATCTAGTTATCAATATATCTAGCTATCTAGCTATTTACCTATCTATCTATTACCTATCTATTTATCTTATATAACTATCTATAAACTTATCTATCACTATCTCTATAACAATCTATCTATATAACTAACTATCTAACTATTAATCTATCTATATAGATATATAGATCTATATAACTCACTCTAAGCTACCTCCTACTACCCGCTGCTTGCTGCTGCTACTAGCGCTGCGCTGCTGCTCTTGCATTGCTGCTGCGGCTGCTGCATCTCATAAACTGCTGCTGCTGGCTGCTCCTACATGTGCTGCTGCTGCTGCTCCTTCTGGAGCTGCTGCTGCTGCTCTCCTAGGAGCAGGCTGCTGCTGTTGCAGCTGAACTGCTGCTGCTGCAGTTCCCAGGTTCTGTGGCTCCCCCTCCAAATCAACACACACACACCTACATATATATATATACATATATATATCACTATCTATATATATATATATACATACATCTATAACTAGATATCTATACATATATACTCATCAACACGCTCTAACACACACACTAACACACTCACACACTAATACACACACACTTAAACACACACACCTATAAATATACATAGCTATATATATATATATAAACACACATATATATACATATATCACTAGATATATATATATATATACACACACATATCAAATATATATATATACATACACCTATATATATATATACACATATACACACACAAGCACACTAACACATATACATATATATATATACACATAGACATATACATATACAAGTACATAAATATAAATACACACACACATATATAAATATATATATAACACACATACATATGTATAAATATATATATATATATAGACACATATCAATACAAACACAACCACGCACACAACACTCAAACCACACGCCCTACTCACGCCCAACGACCCCGACACTCACCAATACCCTAAAATATATAAAATATAACTCGAAACCTCTAGCACACACTCCCCGATATTAACCCAACGCGCGCACAAAGCCAAAACGAGGAAACCAAGTCGAAATGGCCGTTCGGTTATTTCGACGAACACGTGGTGCGCGGCTCGGAAAACCTCCTGAAACGCACACCAAACGAACTCGGAATCGGCCCAAAATTTACCCACGCGCTCTACACGATGTCTAGATCCTAGAAAATGTGCTCCCACGTCGATTCTAGGCCCGTGGCGGAAACGCACACGCACTTAGAATCGGCGACGACGAAAAGCCCCAATTTCGCCCGAAACGCCCGTTTCTCCGCGACACGGCTTCCCGTGTCCGAACGGAGACACACACTCACCCTCTAGACACCCGACAACGTCTACCTAGGTCCAACTAACCTAGGGCATCACCCAAAATTGGGCCAAATTCGGATTCTACCCGAATTCGACACAAAACCTAATGTCAAAGTCTCTAAACTCACCCAAACTAGTTCCAACTTCCTCCTACGGGTAGGGTTAGGGTCTAGGAGGGTTCTACAACACTAATTACACTACACAAAAATAATTAGGAAGGGGAAAGTTAGGTTTTACCTCTTGGGAGTTGGAATCCCAAGGCCAAAGTCTCAAATTCCCTCCAAATCAACCCCCTCAAGCTCCAAGCTTCCAAATCTATCTCCCACACTAGATCTAGGCTCCTCACACCTAGGTTAGGGAAAATGCAAGGGTAGGGTTAGCATAAAGAAGAATGAATGGAAGAAAGAAAGAAGAAAAATGGAAGAGGGACTTACTTGGAGAAAGAAGGAAGAAGAAAGAAGAAGTGGAGAAGAAGAAGAAGGAAGAAGAAAGAAGAATGAAGAGGAATGAAGAAAGAGGGGGGGCTGCTGCTGGCTTCACACGGGAATGGGTAGGTAGGGGGGTCCGGCCACATGTAAAAAGGGGATTCCACTAAGTCCAAATGACCAAAATGCCCTCCCGTAACTCGGTTTTGGGTTTCGGGTCTCCAAATGCACTCAAACTAGTTCCAAATCTCTCCAACTAACCTCCTAAAAATAAAATAATAATTCTAGGCCCCAAAATAATTCTCACAAGGGTGTGGGCTGGGTCGGACATGGGTCCACTAGGGTCTGACATGGGTCCAGGCTAGCCAAAACCCTAAAACAATCAAAATAAAAATAAGACAAGCACTAATTAATTATAAATATAAATAATTAAATACAATACACTATTTATCAAATAAAAAAAAATATACCCTATTTTCTAGAATTGGGTAGGGACAAGATCAAGGTACGGAAAGAGAACATTCCGAAGATGACTTTTCGGACGAAGTATGGACACTATGAGTTTCTAGTCATGCCGATTGGTTTAACCAACATGCCAGGAGTATTTATGAGCTTGAGGAACAATGTTTTCCACCAGTACTTGGATAAGTTCGTGGTGGTAGTTATCAATGATATCGTCGTATATTCTAAGAGCCAGGAGGAGCATGAGAGACATCTCAGGATCGTGTTGGAGACGCTGAGGCAGGAGAGGCTATACGGCAAGCTCCACAAATATGAGTTATGTTTGGATAGAGTACCCTTCCTGGGACACAAAATCACCGGAGATGGACTAACAGTTGACCCGAAGAAGATAGTTGCAGTTGAGACATGGCCAACCCCTGCACCTGTTACAGAGATTAGGAGCTTCCTCGGACTTGCCGAATATTATCAGAGGTTCGTGGAAAACTTCTCGAGGATAGCTACGCCTATGACGCGACTAACGCATAAAGGTGAGAAGTTTATCTGGACCGACGAGTGTCAGGCGGCTTTCGATAAGCTGAAGAAGCGTCTGACATCAGCACCAATTTTGACACTACCTTCAGGATCAGGAGGATTTTTAGTATACAGTGATGCATCTGGGAGCGGATTAGAATGTGTATTAATGCAATATGGCAAGATGATAGCCTACGCATCGAGACAGCCAAGAGTTCATGAGAAGAACTATCTGACGCATGATTTGGAGCTAGCTGCAGTGATATTTGCACTAAAGCTATGAAGACACTACCTTTATGGTGAGCGTGTTGAGATTTATACAGATTATAAAAGTCTGAAGTATGTATACACGCAGAAGGAGCTCAATATGAGGCAGATACACTGGCTTGAGTTGATGACAGATTATGATATTGAGTTGCAGTACCACCCTGGCAAGACGAATGTAGTAGCAGATGCCTTAAGCAGGAAGCCCATGGCATACTTTTTGACGATTCAGTGGCAATTGCTAAAGGATCTCCAGGAGCTTGGGATAGAGATTATATTGCCAGGCATGGATGGACAGATGGCCAGTCTCGAGGTTCAGTCTACTTTGATTGAGAGGATTAAGGCAGCCCTGCCTACAGATGCAAGATTTTGACGTCTACGAGAGAGGACAGAGGCCGGTATGCGGACGGGACTCATAATTCATGAAGATGGAACATTGAGGTGTGGAGATCGCCTATACGTTCCGGGTGGAGAGCTACGCCAAAGTTGATGACCGAGGCTCATAGCTCGATTTATTCTATTCATTTCGGGGGTACGAAGATGTACCGAGATTTGAGGCAACAATTCTGGTGGCATGGGATAAAGAGAGAGATTGCAAGATTCATGACGAGATATTTAGTTTGTCAGCAAGTCAAGACTGAACATCAGAGGACTGCAGGACTATTGCAGTCGCTTTCCATTCCCGAGTGAAAGTGGAAACACATTATGATGGACTTCGTCACAAGATTTCCCGAGGAGCCCTAGCGGGAAGGATACAGTTTGGGTTATCGTAGACAGACTCACCAAGTCTGCACATTTCTTGCCCTTCAGAGTTGGGCAGTCCACGGAGATATTAGCTGACATGTATATGAGACAGATAGTACAACTACATGGAGTGCCTGTCAGCCTCATATCGGATCGTGATTCCAGATTCACGTCGTATTTTTGGCGGAGTATGCAGGAGAGCCTAGGAACTCGTCTTAAGTTCAGCACTGCATATCATCCACAGACTGATGGCCAGTGAGAGCGCACGATACAGATATTAGAGGATATGTTGAGAGCGTGCATAATTAATTTTGGAGGATCTTGGGAGGACCACCTACACTTGGTGGAATTCTCCTACAATAACAGCTACCAGGCTAGCATACAGATGGTACCTTATGAGGCACTGTACGGCAGGAAATATAGGTCACTAGTATATTGGAGTGACGTGAGAGATCGTCAGATACTTGGTCCAGAGATGGTGACACAAACAGTGGAGAAGGACAAGCAGATTCAGAGCCACCTGCGTGCAGCACAGGACAGACAGAAATATTGGACAGATACGTACCGCAGACCATTGGAGTTCAAGGAAGGTGACTATGTATTTTTGAGGATATCTTCTACTCGTGGTACCATCAGATTCGGAGGCAGAGGCAAGCTGAGTCCGAGGTACATCGGACCTTTTGACATCTTGGAACGAGTTGGCGAAATGGCTTACCCTCTTGCATTGCCTCCATCATTAGAGGGAGTGCATGTTGTATTTCAGGTATCGTAGTTGAGGAGATATGTGGCAGACCCTAGCCATGTGCTGGATCATTCGGAGATTACAGCCGAGCCCAGTCTATCTTACGTAGAGCAGCCAGTTGAGATCCTCGATCACAGTGAGAAGACATTGAGAGGGCAGACTATTCGATTGGTCAGAGTTGCATGAAAGCATCATTCGCCAGGCGAGTCTACTTGGGAGCACGAGGATTCCATTCGACAATATTTTCCGTATTTATTTGAGGAGCAAGGTACGAATTTACGTACCGCATTTGATTACTAGCTTATTTTTAAATTCTCTTAGCTATTATCGTGCTTTACTTTTAATTTTGGGGACAAAATTTTTCTTAGTTGGGAAGGATATAAAATCCCTCGATTAATTCTATAGATAGTCAGGTTTGGGATGGAAAATTTTGGTTTAGCAGCAGATGTTTGAAGTTTAGAGTAGGGTTATGTCTGTTATTTATTAATTAAACCCTTGGCGTGCCCTACCATTGTTGAATTATTCGGAGCCCAATATCAGTCCGTAAATTCCATCAGACTATTGTACTTTTGACTTGACCCGCCACTTTAGGCACTGGACTTTTCCGTCACATAAAACCAAATCCATTGTGCCATAAATTAATTGCACAATTTTCTGTATCCAAAATCCCATAATTAAATTCTGTGTCGGACACCTGTGTCGTTACCTTCAATTTTGAGATACCAACTTAATCCGTTAAGCCGGACCAACTAAAGGGTCCAAGACTAACTCCAAGCCCACATCATTTTTGGCCTTTGTGTCATTTTCAAATTTAGACCCCAAGTGCCCCCATTTAATTTAAAAGTGCGGGACACTTTTATTCTAATTAATTGGGGATACCAATTTTGACTAATCCTATTTTAATCCCCAATTAATCCCAATGCCCATTTAATTAAGCCAATGCCAAACACACAACACTCTCTCACCCTATAAAACACCAAACACTAATTCTCCCATAATTTTTCCATCATTTCATGTGTTTGTGCAATTACCCAAATTTAAGGGGCTTAGTTTTAATTATTAAAATAGATGTCCTAACCTCATTGGCCAAGGCCAAATGGAGAGGCTACCTCTTCTTTGACCGTAGTCAACCAATTTACTCCCCTTCCTTTGCATGAAGAAAACCCATTTCTTCATGTAAAATCCCCACCCTTCATTTGAAATGGAAGCATCACCACCCTCCATTAATCACACAACCCCCCTATATAATATCTTTTCTCCCCTCTCCCCAATGCAGGCCCTAATCCCTAGGGACATTGAAAACCACCCTCCTCTCTCTCTCCTCCCTCCTCCACCTTGAAAACCGACCCTCCCCCCCTCCGTATTTATTTTCTTTCTTCTTCTTCTTTCTTTCTTCTTCTTCCTTCTTCTTCTTCCTAGAGAGCTGCTCTCCGGTAGCCAAGCTCTGGCCGAGCAGTGCAGCGCCGCTTCGCCACTGCTCTGGCTGCTGTCCTTGCGTCGAGCCCGCACCCGCTGCTCTCCGACACTGCCCCACTCCGACGAACCACAGTCCGGCACTTCCTTCCCTCAACTCCATATTCCGGCGTCGAGCCTCCTCTCGACTCCATAGTCCAGCGTCGAGCCTCCCCTTGACTCCACAGTCCAGCGTCGAGCCTCCCCTCGACTCCACTGCTCCGGCACAACTCCGCCCACACACCGACCTCTTCCTCCACCACTGCCGATCCCCCCCGGTCATCACCCCATCCGACCTCCACCACCTCCATTGCACCATCACCTTCACCACCATTGCACCATCACCTCCACCACCATTGCACCCCCGCAGCCACCACCACCCTGCTGACCAGCTTGTTCTCTGGCCAACCCCCGGTCGACGCCACCTCGCTTAGGTATATCACTCCCCATCTCCTTGTTTATGGTTATGTGAGTTATTTTACTAGGGTTTTTATGTCTTGTGGGTGTATTGTTGTGTTGATGATAAGGTTTATTATGTTTTAGGGTTAATGTAGGTTAGGGTTTATTTATTTACATGTGTTAAAATAATTTTTAAGTGTTTTGCATGGAGGTTTAGGTTTAGTGTTTGCAAATAAATTATAAAATGATAAAGAATTTTCATGGAGGTTTAGGTTTTGATTTTAAATACATGTTCGGGATATATTACATGGTGATAAAATGCTAAATAATTTAATGAGGATTAAATTAAGGAGAAATAAGATTCTGATATATTTGAACGTTGATGAACACCGAGGAGCACGTGTTTGATTGAGGACTAGTGTGTAGTGTAAAACCCCTAACCGATAATTTTGGGGACTGGAAATTAAAGGTGGTTAAATTAGAGTAGTACTTTGTGATTTGGTATCAATGATATAAAACAAAGGGTTAATAATCGTTAATTGTGTTTTGAGGATGGTTTGATGATATGGTACAGATGACTAGGTGATTTAATATATCGTACCGATAGTCAACTGTGGTCACCCCTCTAGAGTCTTGTCCCTGTGAGTCGTAGCAGAGACTGAACATATGTATAGATGTGTGGCTCATTCCTGTTTATCGTGTGTTAGATTTTGATTGGGTTTGTATCTCATCTCTAGGTACTACGGGACCTGAGGACTTGGATGTAACACCCCGTTCCGCTCAAGCGGACTGCCGTCTCAATCGGCAATCGTGCAGCTGTCCCGACCTGCCTTGCCTCGATCAAGAAGCAAAGGATATCCAGACTTGTCCCTACAGGAATCTGGCTTGGACTTTCAGAGGCTCGCTCAGACGTATCGCTCTACCGAGGCGAATCATCGCTAAGGTGGGTGGCTACGGTGAACTTGTCTTTGCTTAGCCAGCACACATAAAATCTGGAATATTCATGCTAGTCGCTAGGTGATAACCTCCTGCATGCTAATAAATCCAACGCACCTAGCTAAGGGAATAATTCCAACTTGTACTGCTTGCTAGAAAATGGAAAATAAAATACTGCTTATATTCAGACCCTCGCATGCTAAGTCCCTTAACGGTTTCAACTCTCGGCTTACCTTCGGGTTCGAGCAACGTGCCTGCTTACGTTCCTTAAAAACGCATGCTTGTCTGTTTGTTTATTACCGTGTTTTCATCCAAACCCCGGAAGACTACTACGTAGTCGTTCCGTGCCTGAACGAACCTGCAAGTATCCGGGACCGTTAGGTCACCAAGGCAGCCCCGAACCAGGGGAATGCATCAAGACAAGTTATTGTACAGAACCAAGATTCAAGTATCCCGTATACTCGTGTACTCGTGTTCCCGTGCACTCGTGTTCTCGTGTTCTCGTGTTCTAGTGCACGCGTGTTCTCGTGTATCTCGTGTAATCGTGTTGCCTGAGATTGGTCTAATTAAATCGTGTTGCCTGAGATTGGTTAAAATTGTGTTGCCTGAGATTGGTTAACCCTGACTTGCATGTCGCAGACTAGTTCCATGGACGGTCACCGGGGCACTGGGGCCGATCCGGTCCGGATGGAGCTCGTGTGTAGTCTCGTGTGCAGGGAGGATAGCTTGCAACGCATCGTGTTCGTGTGCCTCGTGTACACGCGTAGCATGCTATCCTTGTCCTCGACTACGTCCATAATGGCTTTGCCAGCGACCGTATTCATATAGATAAGTCATCCTCGCTTAGCGGCTATCCGCGTGCGAGTCACTGCATCGCATCAAGAACAACTAAACACCTGAATGATCATGTTAAAATGACCCTCCTGTTTGCATATGCTTGCCACCTGAATGTCTATACATGCCTCTGCTTGAATTAACATGTTTGCCTCAATGTTTACCTTGGACAGGGAAGGAGATGGTAAGTTGGTAAGTCTCGCCGTGTTTCCTCTAACATCGCACGGCGCACTGCCCGACACGATAAGCTATTCAATGTTTGCATGAAACTGATCCTAAGGCAACTAGAAAGATAACTTAATAGTTGTGCACGGAACCTGTATTACGTGTTTGGATTTGTCGAGCGGGCGAGTAGCTTCCCCACCAGTGCATTCAATGTACTGATAATCCACCAGTTTGATATGCAGGGTGCGGGAGAACCTCGTGCGGTGCGGACGCCTCCTTCGTGCGTGCTAAGGCCAGGAGTTCCCTCTGAAGCCTTGCAACGGTGCATCCGGGACTGAAGCGCTTATACAAGACATAAGTTGTGAACATCGCCTGACCATCGCCTGTACATTCATTCCACAGTTGTAGCCACTTGGCACGCTTTTACTGTTTCAGTGAGAGAGGCTTGAGCGACTTGTAATCTCGGCTATACGCCGCCTGTAACACAAGTTTATATCAATAAAAGAGCTTGCTTTACTTCAACTTGTGTTTCAATGCTTCCGCTATATTTGTCGACTCAGTGAACCTGTTACCGATCGCCTATGCGTTCATGACTCCGCTGTACTCGGACAATCTGTGCGACTCTGTGGCTTAGAACTCTTGCCGCCAGCCAATGAACCATGGCCTTGCACGGGCGTGGATCACGCTCGTGCGGCATCACGCCCGGATGGGTTAAGCGATCGTTCCGCGGGAGCGCTGGCGAGGGTGATTCCCGCCTAGCGGGAACGGCCGATTTGCCTGCGGGAGATCGGGGCGTGACATGTTGGTATCAGAGCCTGGCTTCTACGCCTTTGGACTTCGATTCGATATCTCTGTTTTGAAAGCTCGTTCGTGGGTTATGTGCACGCTCTCTCTCAATGCCTCGATGGGATGTTCCAACAATAGGTCTAAATACTTTCAAAATACGTTTTGAATGTTATGCTTGCTTGTCTGGTTGTATGCTGCGAGTGGCCTTTGTGCCAACCTGTTCGGACTCATCGAGTGTATCGTTAGTAGCTTGTCCGATTTTCACTAACCCTAAGTTTGGTTGAATGTATCTATTCGAGGGATGCCTTGAACTAGTGCACCATCCAAGACTTGAGAAAAGGTGAAACTCGAGTGCTAAGACTTCGCTATCACTGAGCTGGTTGACGTGTTCACGCTAGAAGTATACTTC
The DNA here is from genome assembly GCA_036927795.1 of Iris macrosiphon. Classification (NCBI taxonomy): domain Eukaryota; kingdom Viridiplantae; phylum Streptophyta; class Magnoliopsida; order Asparagales; family Iridaceae; genus Iris; species Iris macrosiphon. The sequence continues at coordinate 152,994,555 of JAYESA010000001.1, read as the reverse complement.
GAAAGTGCGCACGATCCAGTCTAAGCGATATGCTGATTTCGAAGCTTGTGCAAGTGAATATCCAAATGAACAAGTGCAACGACTTGTCTAGGATTGCCTCAACCCTAGATTACTGCTTGTCCTTAGTATGTCTCGAGGACGAGACTTTTTCTAAGTTGGGTAGGATATAACACCCCGTTCCGCTCAAGCGGACTGCCGTCTCAATCGGCAATCGTGCAGCTGTCCCGACCTGTCTTGCCTCGATCAAGAAGCAAAGGATATCCAGACTTGTCCCTACAGGAATCCGACTTGGACTTTCAGAGGCTCGCTCAGACGTATCGCTCTACCGAGGCGAATCATCGCTAAGGTGGGTGGCTACGGTGAACTTTTCTTTGCTTAGCCAGCACACATAAAATCTGGAATATTCATGCTAGTCGCTAGGTGATAACCTCCTGTATGCTAATAAATCCAACGCACCTAGCTAAGGAAATAATCCCAACTTGTACTGCTTGCTAGAAAATAGAAAATAAAATACTGCTTATATTCAGACCCTCGTATGCTAAGTCCCTTAACGGTTTCAACTATCGGCTTATCTTCGGGTCCGAGCAACGTGCCTGCTTACGTTCCTTAGAAACGCATGCTTGTCTGTTTGTATATTACCGTGTTTTCATCCAAACCCTGGAAGACTACTACGTAGTCGTTCCGTGCCTGAACGAACCTGCAAGTATCCGGGACCGTTAGGTCACCAAGGCAGCCCCAAACCAGGGGAATGCATCAAGACAAGTTATTGTACAGAACCAAGATTCAAGTATCCCGTATACTCGTGTACTCGTATTCCCGTGCACTCGTGTTCTCGTGTTCTCGTGTTCTAGTGCACGCGTGTTCTCGTGTATCTCGTATAATCGTGTTGCCTGAGATTGGTCTAATTAAATCGTGTTGCCTGAGATTGGTTAAAATCGTGTTGCCTGAGATTGGTTAACCCTGACTTGCATGTCGCGGACTAGTTCCACGGACGGTCACCGGGGCACTGGGGCCGATCCGGTCCGGATGGAGCTCGTGTGTAGCCTCGTGTGCAGGGAGGATAGCTTGCAACGTATCATGTTCGTGTGCCTCGTGTACACGCGTAGCATGCTATCCTTGTCCTTGACTACGTCCATAATGGCTTTGCCAGCGACCGAATTCATATAGATAAGTCATCCTCGCTTAGCGGCTATCCGCGTGCGAGTCACTGCATCCCATCAAGAACAATTAAACACCTGAACGATCATGTTAAAACGACCCTCCTGTTCGCATATGCTTGCCTCCTGAATGTCTATACATGCCTTTGCTTGAATTAACATGTTTGCCTCAATGTTTACCTTGGACAGGAAAGGAGATGGTAAGTTGGTAAGTCTCGCCGTGTTTCCTCTAACATCGCACGGCGCACTGCCCGACACGATAAGCTATTCAATGTTTGCATGAAACTGATCTTAAGGCAACTAGAAAGACAACTTAATAGTTGTGCACGGAACCTGTATTACGTGTTTGGATTTGTCGAGCGGGCGAGTAGCTTCCCCACCAGTGCATTCAATGTACTGATAATCCACCAGTTTGATATGCAGGGTGCGGGAGAACCTCGTGCGGTGCGGATGCCTCCTTCGTGCGTGCTAAGGCCAGGAGTTCCCTCTGAAGCCTTGCAACGGTGCGTCCGGGACTGAAGCGCTTATACAAGACATAAGTTGTGAACATCGCCTGACCATCGCCTGTACATTCATTCCACAGTTGTAGCCACTTGGCACGCTTTTACTGTTTCAGTGAGAGAGGCTTGAGCGACTTATAATCTCGGCTATACGCCGCCTGTAACACAAGTTTATATCAATAAAAGAGCTTGCTTTACTTCAACTTGTGTTTCAATGCTTCCGCTATATTTGTCGACTCAGTGAACCTGTTACCGATCGCCTATGCGTTCATGACTCGGCTGCACTCGGACAATCTGTGCGACTCTGTGGCTTAGAACTCTTGCCGCCAGCCAATGAACCATGGCCTTGCACGGACGTGGATCACGCTCGTGCGGCATCACGCCCGGATGGGTTAAGCGATCGTTCCGCGGGAGCGCTGGCGAGGGTGATTCCCGCCTAGCGGGAACGGCCGATTTGCCTGCGGGAGATCAGGGCGTGACATTGGACGTGGTACCGGATCTCCGTCATCAGCAGCCGGACGGCAAGTGTACCTTGCCACCATGTATTTCAGATTACAGATATTTATTGTTTTTTTATATACATTGTGCACGTATTTTTTTTTACGATCGATACTTCACGTCCGGATCACAACCGGGTGCAGACGTTCGTCGTAACGTCTTAGAATGATTGTTAGATGTTCGTAACACCTCAATAGACGTACCTGAGTATATCGACACCCCAGGACACACTCATATACTGTGATCATGCCAGATTCTTGTATCCTGATACTGACATCATGACCAGAGACTGGGATGACCTTAGGGTCACGTCTGTTGAGTTATTTCTGTGTGTCGAGACTGTTAGATAGAGGTTCAGGTTCAGCGCACCATCGTTGACTGCTTGGGAAGGGGAAGAAAGTTACTAGACGTTTCGGCTCCTCTGTACGCGCTTATATATGTATATGTAGTGATCATGTATTCTAGAGTAGTGTATCACCCGTGTGACTCTGTGCTCGGAGCTACGTTACGCCCCGTGTGTATCTGTGTTCGGAGCTACAGTTTTATTTTGGACAGCCCACGCGTCGAATATTATCTTTAAACTGTGTCACACTTATTTGGTTATGATAGAGTACCCTATCGTTGCACTTTTACTTTCTGTTTACTTGGCATGCTGTATTTCTGTACCTTGTTACGTTCCTCTGAGGACCTGGTTCCTTGCCAGTTTTGCAGCCTAGACGATTACAGAGAATTTAGAGTTGCTGATGGAGTGGCATATCTTGCGGGCATTATACCAGGTACTCATATCATTTCTACCAGTATTATGGTTACTTTATTTATATTAACTATTCATCTGCTGTTGTAGCCTAGTTTTGGTAGACTCATCTCTTCTCGAGTCTATTCGAGTTTGTGTGTTATTGGGCGGCCGACTTTAGCACATATAGCTCTTTCTTGTAGACTGTTGTACACTGTGGATTGAGACATAGAGGTTTATATTTATGGGATATCTAGATAGTGCCCTTTATATTATACAGCTTATACGTATTCGAGTCAGACCAGAGTCTGGTCGAATGCGTAGCTGGCGTATCATGTATTCCTGGCCCTACGTATTTTGGGACAAGGGCGTGACAAGATCACCAACGCAGTAGGTGGCACAACGATGCTCAAAAATCTCGAAGGCGAAACAACAGTAGAGGAGCAACCAACGGTCCTGTCTGCGAGCCAATCTTTCATGGACGTCCGAAGAGCTTGGATGCCCGGTAGCTAAGCCACAGATGTCGGAGTATTACCAAGACTGGGAATAGAAGTAGCGGGGTACCTCGCCACATCGGCTCCCTCCAGTACACCAACCCTAGATTGCATCGCGATGACTTCGGAAGGTTACATAGCAACCTCAAGAGGGGGAACTACCTCATCAGATGGTTCATCTACCCACTATCCAGAGAAGCTTCAGCCAAGGAGAACCCGGCAACAACAGCTGAAGGAACAATCGCCGCACCAGAAGAACCGACAACGTCTGAGGGGTCCTGGATAGATCACGCAAGGTGTCCTCTGCCTCCAGAAGAACAGAGAGTGATCCAGACCTCCTCCGAACAAGCCCACCACCTTGTTCTCCTTTGACACCTTTTTCGATGGCCATATCCACAATCTGCAAAAGAAAGATAGGGTATGCGGAACCAGAGCAACCGGTAATCAGCTTTACTCAAAGAATCGAGAGTTGAAGCCAGAAAATCTGATCTTCCGTCAAATTATAAAATAACGTACCAGAGGGAGGAGGGTAGGTTGTGACTCATCCAGTGATGTCATAGCCGTCCCCATGGCTTCTATGTCGTCCACAGATATGTGCTCCAAAGGGGTATAAGGTTGCTCTGCCAAAACTGCATCCAAATCCTGGGCCCCCAAAGCCTCAGGTGCTGGTTCTGAGACACTTACATCGAACTCTGAGAGAGATTCCTCTTCCGGTTCGGCATAAAAAACTACCAAAGCGGTTGCTCGTCGGGGATGGCCCCTTTTCTTCTGTGTCTGCAAATATCCAAATAGACCAGAAGAGAGATAGTTATAAAGAGGACCAGGAAGAATAAAACTAAGAGGATTTACGGATACCGCCATAGCATTTAAATAGGCTCCTGCTTCAGGAACCATTAGTGTAAAGGGTCCTACCTCTCTGCTTGTGGTCCCCTTCACAGGGGGCTTAGTCTTCGCCGCTAGTCCCGTCTCTGGGACCACATCGGTCCTCGCCTTCTCGGAGTAGCGAGCATGCTGGGTCCCGACCTTCAGTTTGCGTTTCACAACCGAAGGATCATCAGAAGGAGATATCATTTCTCCTTCACCGGTTGATGTGTCCAACTCCACAAGCAGGGGCCTACCAACCCCTTACCCTTCTTGGGCGTTCTACGGCCTTTGACCTCGGGAGGCATCAGCATGGTACCCTCGATGTAACTCTTCTTCGGGTCAAAGTTAGGCGACAGGGCGTTGGCCGTACAATAATACTTAGCCGTCGTATACAATATTATTGGCACGACCCCGGCTGTTGGCAATTGTAACGGAACTTTGGTGCCGGTTGTATTATAGTAACTCCAAGCCCTGGCTCCACGAAAATAGTAGCCTTATTCTGGTAAACCAGGTGGGAGGGATGGATGGCTTGGAGCCAGTGAAAGAGCCTGCCAGACAGACTTCGAGGCCCATCATCATAGTGAACGACGTTTCGTTCATCGTCGATAAACTCTGGCTCAGACATGAAGAAGGTCCAGCCATTCATGAAGGAGAGCTCCCTCCTAACAGCAAGGACGATATAACATCTCCACTTCATCAGTCGATACTTGCGGATTAAGGCATCAACAACCACCATATCATCGTCAGTCCTGGGGCTCATCAAAGACCCATGATGTAAAAGCAGGCACCCCATCAAGTAATGGTAGGGAAGATCAATTCAGTTGAAGTGGCCTCTACCAGGGTAATCTTCAAACTTTGTAGCAAAGGTACGAAGGGTGCGATGGATGTAGCACATATGGCAGGTATGAGGGCCAGCTTGTAGCCGAAGGCCAACTTTACAACAGGTAAAATAAGGGTGCGACTGATCCACTCTATCATGCCAGACCCACATGGGACTATACAATTGTGCAACCAGAGCATCAGATAGCCCGCTAACACGCCCTTCGAGGACAACTTATGGGTATATATATAAAAGTAACTGAGATCCTCCTTGAGGCCACTCAACTCGCCAACGGGTTCGTCCTCCTCCTCCGAGGAACCTCCGACTTTCTCACTCTCAGGGGCCAATTCCTCTGCTCCCGGGTGGAATCAGCTACTTCCTGCTTGGACCGTGGGGCCCTAACATGAACCTAATTGGACTCCTTCTACTCTGGAAAGAGGTAGCGAGTCCAAGTTGTGATGTGGGGAGAAGACCCATTAGTAGATTTCTTCCTCTTCTTCGAAGATCTCTGAAAAATATCGTGGTGGCATAGTAGCTCCCGGTACACCGTCAGGATCTCGAGGTTCTCCTCTTCTAACTCCCCAAGTTTTTTATTGCTCGGGGTATACTCTTCGTAGGGCTCGTCGCCCCAAGGAAGCTTTGAGACGACATACATCTCATGCAAAGCTAGGCCTATCTCGTCGCCAGGTGTAAAAAAGGTTCATGTACGAAGATTGTACCGCTCTATCAGGGAAAAATTAGGGGACAGTTCATCTCCAAACTATAGTAGGTGCCCTTCACAACAAAAAATAAGTCTGCAACCCTGAGCTCCCGTTCGAACTTTTTCAGAATCCACTGGGTCAGACGACACCAGGAAATGTTATAATGAGCCTAGCCGAGAGTCCGCAGCTGCCCTGGGGGTTAACTTCCCTTCTTTGTGATCTGATGAAGGAAGGTGCTTGTCGCGTATATGCTGAGATTTTGCCCCAGTCCACTTCCAACAAGCCCAGGCTTCAGTCCCAGTAGGGAGTACGAGGGTGACTCCTTCGTGCTATAAAACTCTCCATTGTTCTTTCCGGCACCACACCGGATATTGCCGATGAACGCTCCTTATGGTTCAGGGGTCAGGTTCTAGTCCATCCGTCATTGACCCATCATCACCTTCAAGTCTGATAAAGAGAGGTGGCGTTCAAAGAAGGGAAATGACACCTCTATCTCGCGAAACATAAATGACCAGTTCTCTCTGGTCATTTCTATGCCGGACTGAGAAGACTCTAATGCATCTCCAAACAAGAAGTATGGCTTCTTAAAAGTGTTGTTGCCATTCCCGAAAGGGATCTCCCCTGCGTTTATCTGGCTCAACAGGAAGGAAAGACTCTGCTCGCCAATCTTCTGCTATCGCCCAGACGTAAGATCGTTATCAATCTGATTCTGGACAGTCGCAGCCAGGTCCTTCAGATTTATGTTTAAAGGGAGCATGTGCTACCCAAGGACCAGCTAGCCAGAGGGTGTAGTGGGCAATGTCACTGTAAATCAAACAAAGGAATACGGTCAGATTATCAAAATCATCATATGTGGCCTAGGTACATATGTTGCCGAACAGACCATGCGGTTGCAGTATACATGTGGCATAGTCACCTGTGCGGCCGAATAAACCATGCGGCATGATGGGTCATATGGCTTGGTCAGTTATGCGGCAGAGGTAGTCATGCGGCCGAGTTCCCATGCGGCCGAGCTACCTATACGGTAGTGAGAGGCTGGCGCATAGACGAATCCATTCGTCCGATGGTACAAAAGTGTCTCTGTGTTAAGGACTTTACTTCATCTTCCTCAACAACCTACCCTTGATAGGCCACTGAAAGTTGGCAGGGAACGTCGGAGGGTCCGCTGCAGCGGCACGACCCATCCCCTTGCTGACCTTGGCCTTGCCCTTGCCCTTGGCAGCAGTGGCAGCTGAGGGAACGACTTTGGGAATAATGACAGAAAAGTAGTAGAAAATAAGACGATGAGAGAAGGAAAAAATTTTCTTTAAGACGATGAGAGAAGGAAAAAATTTTCTTTCTCCTATCCGACCCTATATATATAGACAACAGCATGCGGCTGAAGATGAGGCGGCGGCTGTTTAGATCCCAAGTGATCTCAATCCCCGTAACATCTACGAATGACGGCGACTCCTCAATTATTGGGCCACTTTATCCCCTGACGGCGCAAAACTCCAAGAGATCTCCTCGGAGATCGAACCAAATCCACTCAATTAATAACTTGACAGCCTGGTAGAATGTGTTATACGACAACACAGAGTCATGCAACAATATGGTTATGCCGCAAGTCACTCCGATGCGGCCAAAAGTGCTCGACGATGCTTCTAATTAAAATTATTCCAAATTTGTCATTTCGAAAACTTTGAAGGGGGTCTTGTAGAAGCATAAAAATACTACAGGCTGAATAGATCTTATGTCACATAAAACATGATAGATACGGCCAGACCGAAGCCACATAATAGCTTTCATGCGGCATAAACAATCAAGTCGTAGAGAAGCCGTATAGTATACAATATGCGGCCCGAACGACCACCGAGCATAGCCGACGCATAAAATCTTCTGACACAGATTTTGATGTCTGTCAGAAGCCCTGACGCCTCACTCATCACCCTAAGATGCTTTAGAATCTGTGCAGATGACTACTCAGAAAAAGACAAAAAGTTGCATCAGTACATTAATTCCCTCGACAGATGGGCCATGCCACGTGTCCTACGTATGCGGCTTCAAGATCCATGCGACCTCGACATCTTGCAGCTAGAGCATCCACCTAACCAAGGCCAAACAAGAGTAAACATACGGATTCAAGACCCATGTAGTCTCATCCACATATGGCCAGAGGGTCATTCCGACCAAGGCCAAACGAGAGCTTCTATACGACTATAACAGTATGCAGCTCTCGACTCACAAAATTTTCTGTTACAACCGAAGATGATTTATTTCACAGTTAGTATTGACCAAGTATCCAATTGACCGAGTTATGCACACAACAGTCCGGAGATCTCTTCAAACCAAAAATCTTAACCAAACCCACGTGACGGCTTGCCCGCACCATGCGACAATAGTTGCAACCATATTCTGTTATGAGACCACCAAACAGAGGCATATGCGGCATCCATAGCCCACCGGCATGATGGCTATAAATAGAAGGAACTGGAACGTTCTAAAGGTCAGCTTTTTCTGCTGCAGAGAGAGACTGAACCAAAAGGGCTGACTATATGCGGATTCACACTAAAACTAAGGAGAGAAGCTGCTGCGTCCGGATCGTCCACAGAGTAAAGAGAGTTGCTATACTCCTAACCCTCCATCATCACCCCCCAGATCAAAATAAAATTGTACTTAGATTGTCTCTTAGGACTCTTCTCTGTACTCCTAGTTTGTTAATCAAATCAAGTTCTCTTTGTTCTTTCTTTTGATCTAAATGGCAAACAGACATAGCATATTTTAGAGTAGCCATCTAATTTAGAAACAAGTAGCAATGTTAGACTCACTTGGCTCATGTACACTTTCATGCATATTGATCCTATCGATGATACAACAATTTATGTGGATGATTCAATGGGATCTATTTGTTATGTATTAATTATTGTTAAGATTTACTATATCTGATATCAATCTTTAATCATACTTTTTGGTCATTTATCGCACTAGATCTTACTTGCTCAACCTATGCGGTGCATTTCAATTTTTGGACGCAACAAAAAATAAGGACAATGTGTGCCTGCTACCATTTTAGAATATTTGGTAACTTATACACAAGACTCATTGTAAGCCCCTGATTTTTCAAAAATATTAAAATTAGGATTTTTAACAATTTTCTGGAATTTTCTGGGAATTTTCTGAAATTAAAATTAGGGTTTTCAAATATTACATGATTTTTAATTGATAATAAACAACATTAAAATATTATATAAATAATATTTTTTGGTGTAAAATGAAAAACTGGACTTAGGATAATTTTTCTGGAATTTATCGGGCCCCGGACCTATTTTTAAATCACCTAAAACTATTAATTTATTTATTTATTTATTTATTATTATTATTATTATTATTATTTTTATTATATTCAGCCCAGTCCGGCCCAATTACCGGCCCAGCCCGCTTCGTCGGCCCAGCCCACCCTATCGGGTCGAGTCGGGTCCGCCCGACCGAACCCGACCCGCCCGCAGACCCGTTTCTCCCCCAGCCCCCGCACGAACCCACGACTGCTGACCGTTTCCTCCGCCGCCTTCCCCTCCGGCCACGTCGCCGGAATCCCCGCTCCGCCCGGACAGCACCCCCCCCACGTCGTCCCCTCTCCTCCGCCTTCTCCGCGTCAGCCCCGCCCTTCCTCCCCCTTTAAAAAGCCCCCCGAGAACCCCCGGCCAACTCGAACCCCCCCTTGCCGGAACCATAAACACCCACCGCCACCGCAGCCGTCTCCGTGGGCCGCCTCACCGCCGGACGACTTCGCCCCAGCCTCCTCCCTCGTCTCCTCCTTCCTCCTCCCCCTTCAGCCGACGTCGGGCACCCAACTCACCGCAGCTCCGCCCGCCTTCGACCGACATTCCCCCACGGCCGGAACCGCCCTGACCCCTCGCCCTCGGTGCCAGAGCCGGCCGCCGCGTGTCCCCGAGTCCAGCCGCCCGAGTCCGGCCAGCCAGGACCGGCAGAAGCAAACCCTAACCCTAATTCCCAATTTCCGTGTCCGACACGAGTCGGACACGACTCGACCCTGAATTTTCGGGTCCCCTTCAGGTGCGTGTAACTTTCGCCTCATAGCTCTGTTTTCGATTCCGTAAATTGTGTTGCGAAGCCTGTATGACCCTCTCGGTGTCCGGACAAACCGCTCGGGACATCGCGTCCTGTGGTGATCGCACACCGCGATCCAAAAACAGGAAAAACCAGACCCTGTTTCACCCCGGAACCGAGTACGCCCCGCCAAACGGGACGACTTGGTCGCGCGCGGTCTTCACAGATAAGTGCGTCTCGTCGATACGGACAAGTGAGATTTCGCGGAAGTCGATTCGGGGGTGCGTGCACCCCGGAATCAACGCGTATCCGCGGACATCGCCCCGTATCCGCCTTTTCTGTAATTCGATCTAACTTTGTGCACACACGTCGAATCGAGACGAAACTTGTGCCATCGGACTCGTAGCGATACGCTGGTCCTATGGGTCAAGTTTGGTTCAATTCTGAGAACGTTGACAAAATCGCGTGTCGTGGGCCCCACAGGCCCCGCTCGACGGGCGATTTTGTGTTCGGCTCATCGGAATCCAAATCTGGAAGTTCCGTTGGGTTCGTATTAGCGTTCCTGACCTGTTGACACTAAGTTTGGTGAATTTGGAGACCTTTGACCCGGACACGTTTTTCGGTGCAAAGCGGGCCGCCCACCGGCGGACCCCGTTTTGACCCGAAACTGCCGTTTTTGCCCTTGTCTCCAAATTGGACCCAAGGACAGGCGTTTCTAGCTATTTGACATCTTCTGAGAGTGATGGTAATGTCTATTTCAGCTTTTGGACTCACCTCTGGAATTTTCTCCCAAGAGCCAATATTAATCAGATCCAAACAACAGGCAAGTACCTGCACTTCAAGTTTAATCTTTATATTGTGATAAATAAGTTCTCTGCTTTATTAATATCATTGATGATTACACGTAGAGTTAGAACACTGGACTTCATGTCTTGAATATTGGATTTCATGTCTTGCTTTTCGTGTCGGGCGGGAGAATACTAGGAGGCATGTGGTTTACACTTCCCTTGTCATTGTGTGCTAGCTGTTGGTACACGACTGTACCATCAGCCTTATACTTGATTATTCCCCTTGTCATTGTGTGCTAGTCGTCTATGACGGCCTTATTAGCCTTATAAACTCCTACATGCCAACGATGTATTCTAAATACACAAGTTCACACACATAGTTCTTGTCGTGTTGCAGTTCTTGTTGTCGTGTTACAGCTACTTTTCCTGTCACATTTATTCCTATTTTACTCATTTCTGGTTTATGGCAATTAATCATATTTTACTTCTAGTCCTGATTTATAGCATAGTTCTCAGTTAATTTCACTACTTATTTACGTATATTCTTAACATGATGCTTAGTCAATTATTTGTCTACCTGTCACAATTATTTAGTTTAAATCTTGTTGTGCATTGTGTACGTTGCTCCTTTCCTGACTGGATCTGTTGATTTAGGCGATGATGAGGATCTTGCACCTACTTATTATGGTCCCTATGAGGGGACTGATGATACCTATGAGGAGCCAGAACCCACCCAGGAGACCCCTGCTGCAGAGTAGCTAGTAGTAGCTATCTTTCATTTATATTCTTATCTTATTAATCGGGTTTGTCCCCAATTTTATTTTGAATTCCTGTACTAAAATATTTGAATCTGTTGTCACATTCATTTTTAGTTGCAATCTTAAGTTCAATTCTCATTATTATCTTGCCTATGTTATTTGTGAATGAGCTAGTTAGTAAATATGGATTTGACCTAGACAGCGTACTACCGCCGATTCTGCGGCGTAGGCTGGACGTACCCACGCACTCGTGCCCGAATCTCTGGGTGCGGGTCGTGACACGTTTTTATGGTGGCCCATGCAGGTCCTATCCTAAAATAGGGTAATACCCTAGAACAGGGTATGGAATAAAATTTGAGGATTCTAGGAAAAGCTCATTCACAGTATAGAGTCCTTATTTCAATTCTTGATATCTTTGCTGCTCACTTTTCCCATCACCTTTGATTTCCAAGTATCCTATTCTGATCTTCCTATCCCTTAATCTTTCAGAATGGTCCAGACCAGGAACACAGTAGGAGGCACATCAGAACCAGCTGAGCAGAATGTGCCCGAGACTCTTGCACTCCCGCCGCCTCCATCTGTTCCGGCAGTTACTCTGGATGGGGCACAGCTACTTGGAGTATTCCAGGGATTGGTGGAATCCCAGAAAGAACAGACTGCACTTCTGCGGACCAGCCTCTCAGAAGCTCTTAAGTCCCAGGAGTCGTCACTCAAGAGGCCAGGGAGTGCCAAAGATTTCAAGAATCTAAGACCCCTAGAATTTTACGGAACTGAGGGCATTCTCTATGCCGATGAGTGGATAGAAAATGTCGAGAGACTCCTGAAGACTGCTCGGGTCCCTGATGACCTCAAAGTGGAGTCCGCAAGCCTACAACTGTTCGACATTGCTCGAACCTGGTTCAGAGATGAACCCCAACTATCTGCTCCTGACATCACCTGGGAAGACTTCAAGAGGCTATTCAAGGAGAAATTCTACCCCGAAGTGGCTCGGGAAGCTCTCGAAAGCCAATTCGAGAGACTGGAACAAGGTAACCTGTCTGTTGATGAATATACTGCTGAATTTAGCAGGTTAAGCCACTTTGCGGAGTACATGGTTCATACCCCGGAGGACAGAGCCCGTAGATTCAAGAAGGGGCTATCTCCGGATATTCGCCTTGCTGTCACCACCAGCCGAGCTCGCACCTATGAAGAAATCCTGAGCGTGGCACAAGGCGTTGAAAGAGATATGGGGCATAAACTGAAACGAGAGAGAGATACAGGAAATACGGGACCCAATAAACGCCCTTTTCAACAACAACAACAACAACAACAACAACAACAGAGGGCCCCGCAGCAAACTCAGCGTCCTCTCCCTCGAGCTCCAGCACCCCAACACCAAGCTCAAGGACAGAATCAACGAGTTCCCACTTGTGGCTTTTATCGAAAACAAGGTCACACCTGGCAAGTTTGTAGGAAGAGACTGGGTGCCTGTCTATATTGTGGATCAACAGAACATCAAGTGAGGGACTACCCCACTGCTCCAGGACGCGGACAAGTTTACGTGATGACCGTGGAGAACGCGCAAACTCTGGAAGCAGCCAATGCGCGTAAGTGATTCGTAGATACCTTTTCTAGTATTGTTTTCGTGCCTATTGGTTCGTGACCTCAGCCCCAACCTACTAATTTTTTTTGAACTTGCTAAATAAACCTAGTATGCTTTTAAATTTGATAACTGTAGAGATTTTTTTGCTATTGTGCTTAATTTTGTGTTATTCTGTGAACTTCAATAATTTTGTGCCTCCTTTTTCATCATCATCTAGCGCACTTAATTTTGCTGAACTCGATTTATGCTGCTATTTTATAGCCTAGTTTTGCAAGCTTACCCTTTATCAGGCTTGTTCATGACACATGTTTTATTGAGGCCTGATCAACCCCACTAATACAAAGTGTCTATTCAGAATCAGTGTACTACGGTCTGATCAACCTTAGTGCATTTTGATTCGCACTTCGCACGACTACTTCATGTGGATTGAGATATAAAAGTTGACTAGTATACTTGCCCCTAAATACGTCCAAGCATATCGTATCAGTTACATAACTGAACTAATACGAGCATGCGAACAAATGATTACCAGAATAGAATCTTAATCCATAACCGCCTGACAATTTTTATTTAGAATTCCTTAAACGCCTTGATCCTTATACCTCTGTTCTACCACCTCGCCCTTAAACTCTTTATTATTGATCCTCGTCTTCCCTTATTTCGGAAAGACAAAAAAATCTGTGGTTGGTATAAGTTGATTTGTAGTACTAACATACCCCTCAGACCGGTCGAATTGATGATAACCTCTATGACTAAGGGAATACCATAGGTGGTGTATTTGTATTACAGACTTAAAGATTCAATACCATAATTTATTAAGTTGAGACCTAGCCTCACTAGTTGTACGACCTTAGCAGATATATGGGTAAAACTATAAGTTGGGTAGCGACCGCAATGTCCACCTGAGAGAAACCTGTGAGGCTGTAATCAAGTGAGTTTAGACAGAGAGAACCCTGCCATAATTTAAATTTCGAGGACGAAATTTTATAAGTTGGGTAGATTGTAAGCCCCTGATTTTTCAAAAATATTAAAATTAGGATTTTTAACAATTTTCTGGAATTTTCTGGGAATTTTCTGAAATTAAAATCAGGGTTTTCAAATATTACATGATTTTTAATTGATAATAAACAATATTAAAATATTATGTAAATAATATTTTTGGGTGTAAAATGAAAAACTGGACTTAGGGTAATTTTTCTGGAATTTATCGGGCCCCGGACCTATTTTTAAATCACCTAAAACTATTTATTTATTTATTTATTTATTTATTATTATTATTATTATTATTATTATTATTATTATATTCAGCCCAGTCCGGATCAATTACCGGCCTAGCCCGCTTCGTCGGCCCAGCCCACCCTATCGGGTCGGGTCGGGTCCGCCCGACCGAACCCGACCCGCCCGCAGACCCGTTTCTCCCCCAACCCCCGCACGAACCCACGACTGCTGACCGTTTCCTCCGCCGCCTTCCCCTCCGGCCACGTCGCCGGAATCCCCGCTCCGCCCGGCCAGCACCCCCCCCCCACGTCGTCCCCTCTCCTCCGCCTTCTCCGCGTTAGCCCCGCCCTTCCTCCCCCTTTAAAAAGCCCCCCGAGAATCCCCGGCCAACTCGAACCCCCCCTTGCCGGAACCCTAAACACCCACCGCCACCGCAGCCGTCTCCGTGGGCCGCCTCGCCGCCGGACGACTTTGCCCCAGCCTCCTCCCTCGTCTCCTCCTTCCTCCTCCCCCTTCAGCCGACGTCGGGCCCCCAACTCACCGCAGCTCCGCCCGCCTTCGACCGACGTTCCCCCACGGCCGGGACCGCCCTGACCCCTCGCCCTCGGTTCCAGAGCCGGTCGCCGCGTATCCCCGAGTTCAGTCGCCCGAGTCCGGCCAGCCAGGACACGGCAGAAGCAAACCCTAACCCTAATTCCCAATTTTCGTGTCCGACACGAGTCGGACACGACTCGACCCTGAATTTTTGGGTCCCCTTCAGGTGCATGTAACTTTTGCCTCGTAGCTCTGTTTTCGATTCTGTAAATTGTGTTGCGAAGCCTGTATGACCCTCTCGGTGTCTGGATAAACCGCTCGGGACATCGCGTCATGTGGTGATCGCACACCGCGATCCAAAAACAGGAAAAACCAGACCCTGTTTTACCCCGGAACCGAGTACGCCCCGCCAAACGGGACGACTTGGTCGCACGCGGTCTTCATAGATATGTGCGCCTCGTCGATACGGACGTGTGGGATTTCGCGGAAGTCGATTCGGGGGTGCGTGCACCCCGAAATCAACGCGTATCCGCGGACATCGCCCCGTATCTGTCTTTTCTGCAATTCGACCTAACTTTGTGCACACACGTCGGATCGAGACGAAACTTGCGCCATC
Organism: Iris macrosiphon; assembly: GCA_036927795.1. Lineage (NCBI taxonomy): Eukaryota > Viridiplantae > Streptophyta > Magnoliopsida > Asparagales > Iridaceae > Iris > Iris macrosiphon. Next base: position 152,979,245 of record JAYESA010000001.1, on the reverse strand, counting down.
GGACTCGTAGCGATACGCTGGTCCTGTGGGTCAAGTTTGGTTCAATTCTGAGAACGTTGACGAAATCGCGTGTCTAGGGGCCCACAGGCCCCGCTCGACGGGCGATTTTGTGTTCGGCTCATCGGAATCCAAATCTGGAAGTTCCGTTGGATTCGTAATAGCGTTCCTGACCTGTTGACACTAAGTTTGGTGAATTTGGAGACCTTTGACCCGGACACGTTTTTCGGTGCAAAACGGGCCTACCGGCGGACCCCGTTTTGACCCGAAACTGCCGTTTTTGCCCTTGTCTCCAAATTGGACCCAAGGACAGGCATTTCTAGCTATTTGACATCTTCTGAGAGTGATGGTAATGTCTATTTCAGCTTTTGGACTCACCTCTGGAATTTTCCTCCAAGAGCCAATATTAATCAGATCCAAACAACAGGCAAGTACCTGCACTTCAAGTTTAATCTTTATATTGTGATAAATAAGTTCCCTGCTTTATTAATACCATTGATGATTACACGTAGAGTTAGAACACTGGACTTCATGTCTTGAATATTGGATTTCATGTCTTGCTTTTCGTGTCGGGCGGGAGAATACTAGGAGGCATGTGGTTTACCCTTCCCTTGTCATTGTGTGCTAGCTGTTGGTACGCGACTGTACCATCAGCCTTATACTTGATTATTCCCCTTGTTATTGTGTGCTAGTCGTCTATGATGGCCTTATTAGCCTTATAAACCCCTACATGCCAACGATGTATTCTAAATACACAAGTTCACGCACATAGTTCTTGTCGTGTTGCAGTTCTTGTTGTCGTGTTACAGCTACTTTTCCTGTCACATTTATTCCTATTTTACTCATTTCTGGTTTATGGCAATTAATCATATTTTACTTCTAGTCCTGATTTATAGCATAGTTCTCAGTTAATTTCACTACTTATTTACGTATATTCTTAACATGATGCTTAGTCAATTATTTGTCTACCTGTCATAATTATTTAGTTTAAATCTTGTTGTGCATTGTGTACTTTGCTCCTTTCCTGACTGGATCTGTTGATTTAGGCGATGATGAGGATCTTGCCCCTACTTATTATGGTCCCTATGAGGGGACTGATGATACCTATGAGGAGCCAGAACCCACCCAGGAGACCCCTGCTGCAGAATAGCTAGTAGTAGCTATCTTTTATTTATATTCTTATCTTATTAATCGGATTTGTCCCCGATTTCATTTTGAATTCCTGTACTAAAATATTTGAATCTGTTGTCACATTCATTTTCAGTTGCAATCTTAAGTTCAATTCTCATTATTATCTTGCCTATGTTATTTGTGAATGAGCTAGTTAGTAAATATGGATTTGACCTAGACAGCGTACTACCGCCGATTCTGTGGCGTAGGCTGGACGTACCCACGCACTCGTGCCCGAATCTTCGGGTGCGGGTCGTGACACTCATAGAGTGAAGCATTGGTAGCCTATTTATACCACTCGATGACGAGTTTTGTGAGAACTGGATTATGAGGTAGAGAATCAAAAAAAATATGTGGATGTATAATATTAACATAGATATTATAGTGCCCCGCTAATGACGGTACGATTATTGGAGGCTAGACCGAGCCAGACATAATAGAAATCATCTTGGGGAAAATTCTTCGGTATCAATTGATAGGGACTTACAAATTGAGACCATTTTCAATTGGTGGATTGGCTCTCTGATGGCTTATTACCAAAATATAGTGAATCGTGCTTGGCAAAGGAACTTTATATAAGAGTTTCTTTCCATCCTTTTCATTGTTGTTTAGTTGGAAGTTTTTGCTTCTTAGTTTTGATTAATGCATTTTCATGTTGTTTTAGATGATTTGTTTCATTCTTCACTTTTATGGAATTTTGCGTTCATTCTGAATCTTGTAAGAAAGAGAATGAAGTATGTTGTTCTAATGTTATTGCAACTCCAAGTAGACGGATAGGCGAGATATAATCGTCACATAAATCTCCTCTTTCTCTCAGATAAATTTATTTTGGTGAGTGGCTTAAACTTGATGATCATTTATCTTCACGCCTTAACAAAAGGTCTATTATCTATTCCAATTGTTGGTCCTTGTGATCAATGATACCATAATAATAAAGATATGTTAAAAGAGATGAATTACACGCTAGAATATTAGAAATATTGCTTTTCTTGTTTCAAGAAAAATGATCGCATGTTACTGTATCGTATGCTATAAAGATAGCAATGTGTGAAAATAACTTGTACTGTCATTAGAAATGTTTCAAAAGAAAGAAAGAAAGAAAGAAAAGAGCTATGGCCCTATGGTAAGAAAGAGAAGGAATAAATAGATTATTGTTGTCCAATTATTGTAACTAAAATATTTTATCTGATAGGAAGTCATATCATGCATCGGTCTCGGACAGCTTTTGCACAAGATAATAGTCTCTCAACCGATTCTTGGGGTATTGAGAGTCGTGTTGGCCTAGGGGAGATTGTGGCACCCTGAGGCTTGTACATCCTCGTGATAGGGGGTATCTTGTCTATTAGTGAGATGGACTTGTACGTCCCAACTTCTAATCATAGAAAGTCGTCTATGGACCATCATGTAGTTAGGTCGCATGTATATGATAAGATTTATTACAAGCCTAGCAGTTAATGCAGAGACAGACAGAAAATTTTATATATGTATATAAAAATTATTCTTATCCTTGTCTATTGCAGGGATAGACAGTCAACCGTGGATAAAAATTACTACATAAGTGATATTTTTATTGTTTATGTTTCTTATTATGATTTGTTAAAAAGAACATAGACAAGTAGAAAGATTACTTAATATGTTTACTGTATTGATTTTAGGTAGTTGGATTAATTCGCTGCTCACCAGTACACAACAATGTACTGACCCGTGTCTTCACATGTAACTAGAGACATGAGAGTATTCAGAGGCACTATAAGCTCGTCTAATACTCCAGTGGAACATTGTTCAACGCCTCGAAGTTTTCAGTTCAAGTTTAGCAGTTTTCTTTAAAGGTGGTTTATATTTTGTTTTAGTAAAGGGATATGATGTATAGTCATTGTGTCTATTTTTGATTTCAAAAGAGATATAAGCCAAGTATGATATTTTGTATTTGCCAGCAAGAGTATTTTGTAATCCCATTTCAAATTATTAATAAAAAATTATTTTGTTCCTATCTCAATGTTATTATTTGGCTTTCTGCATAAAAGTTTCATTGTTTCTTTATCCTATTACTCTAATTTGTTATTATGCAAGCACTACCAAAATAAGTCAAATTAGCGACGAAATTAATGACTCTAGAATATAAGGTCGCTAATATTTTTCAATTAGCGACGTATTTAAAAGATATCGCAATACGTCGCTATCAGCGGCAGTAAGCAACGTTTAGCGACTATATTTAGTATTATAAAATTTGACGTCGCCAACGAGTCAGTAGTCATCGCTATATAATTAATAATAGTGACACTTAGCAACGATAAATGTTATATGTTGCAGTATATTAAAATTTTGGTGATATATAGCGATGTATAGTGTTGATGTCGCTAAATCATTCATATAGGGTTCCGCTGATCGGTTCAACTTTTTATTTCATTCTCCCAAAATTTTTATTCCCGCGTGCCCCATCCCCCCTCATTTCTGCCGACCGCCTCCGAGCCACCCGCCCCGACGACCCCCTCTTCGACGCCCCCACCTCCGAGCCCCCAGTGATCCCGTCTCTTAGCCCCTCCCCCCTCCTTCGACCCCCAAATGCGGCTCCTCCCCCTCCGGTGTGGCTGCTCCCCTCCGACGTGGTCCTTCTTCGTCGACCCCTCCCTCAGACACTCCTTCTTCCTTCCTCTGGCTCCCCTCCTCCTCACTCAGTGAGCTTCTCTCTCTTGTCTCTCTCTCTCTAGGGTTTTTAAGGTTACACACTGACAAGACATGACACGACACACACATTGTCACGGACAGGGGGGCTCGAACATGGACATACGGACACAACATACACACACTGAGATGGTATTGTGTGTGGATTTGGATTAGAGGCTGTGTGTAAAACTCGGACACGGATACACGGACACACACACACTGAGATGGTGTTGTGGGTTAAACTCGGACACGGACACACACACACACACTGAGATGGTGAGATGATGTTGTGTGTGGAACTCGGACATGGACATACAGACAGACACACACGGACACAGACACTGAGATGGTATTGTATGTGGAATTGGATTAGGGGTTGTGTGTGGAACTCGGACACGGACACACACATATGAACACATACACACACAGAGAGATGGTATTGTGGGTGGAACTCGGACATAGACAGGGACACACATACTGAGATGGTGTTCTCTACACTATCCGACATGACACAGACACATGTAAACCTTAACCCTATCTAACCCTATATCAGACACAACACAGACACAGACACGTACACACACAGACACAGACATGTTACATGTGATAGATAAGTTTTAAATTTTTGGTATCAGAAAGCAATTAATTATAATTTTTTGTATTATTCCTATGAGTATCGATATTGGCGGTGTCGGTTGTATTGATGGTTTCGTATCAGAGTTTAGAAATTTTTGTTATCAAAAAGTAATTAATTATTAATAAATTATTAATATTTTATAAAAATATATTTTATACATTTAGGTTATACCATTGTGATCATTTTATTCCAAGTAGTTGTGTTCGAGCGACGTTTTTAGCGACTCCAATACCAAACTTGGGTAGAACTCGGATAAGAACACATACACACACACACACACACACACACTACCATATATATCGGTGAGTGTGTTGTGTGTGGAATTGGATTGGGGGTTAGTATTAAGTATAATGTCTCTGGGTATAACTTGAGATTGAATACGTGACATCACACATATCCTTTATTAGTGTTCACATGTGTATCCATCTTTGTATCCATATAGATAATATACTTGAACGATGTCTATTCATCTTTTCAGAAGTATCTAGAAATGGATCTGAATTACTATATGGTCATCGTTCGTAGATGTACAAATAGTCATCCTAATGACATGTGCGGTGTGCGGGATAAATTCATACAGGGGTGGAACAGTTCCTGCAGTTCGTTAAGGCATTTTCTCAGTACATGGATGGTACCAAAATTAAGTTTCCATGTGTGAGATATCACAACTTAAAATATCACTCAGAAGTGGATGTGATATATCATTTATACTCGAGAAATTTTATGCCGAATTACTATCAGTATACCTCACATGGAGAACTTGCATCTTTAGCATCAGAGCCGAAACCTTATGTGGAGACGTATATGGGTGTCCACGATCACACTGATTATGACGACGGGTGCGTGAACATAGTTTTTGATGCTGTCAGACCAAGTTTCGATCCGAACAATCATGATGCAGCTGAGGAGGCACCAAATGCCGAATCTGCAAAGTTCATGGAGTTACTGGAGAATGCAAGAACTCTATTATATCCTGGTAATGAGGATCATTCGCCGTTGGAGGTGGTTACAAGACTGTTGAGCATCAAGTTCGATTTTAACATGTCGCAAGAATGCTACTACCGACTGATGGAGTTGACTATAAGATCTTGTCGACGGGTGCTAAGCTACCTAAAGACTTCTACCGGTTTAAGAGAATGGTGAGATCGCTCTGGATGGGATACGAAAAAATTGATGCATGTCGTAACAAGTGCATGTTGTACTACAAAGACGACAAGGATGAAGATGTGTGCAAATTTTAAACCCCCTGATTTTTCAAGATTTTCAAATTTGGATTTTTCACAATTTTCTAGAATTTTCTGGGATTTTTCTGTAAATTAAAAATAGGGTTTTAATTATTCAATGATTTTTAAATGATAATAAATGATATTAAAATATTATAGAAATAATATTTTTGGATGTAAAATGGAAAACTGGACTTAGGACAATTTTTTGGAATTTATTGGGCCTCAGACCTATTTTTAAATGCCTCAAAACTATTTATTTAATTATTTATTTATTTATTAATTATTTACTGATTATTATCTATTATTATTATTTATTTATTATTTTTTATTAATAATAACCCAGCCCAGCCGGCCCGGCCCACGAGCCCAGCCCAAACCCATTTTCCCAAACCCGGCCCAGCCCCCCTGCCTAGCGGGTCGGGTCGGATCCGCCCGCCCGAACCCAACCCGACCCGGCGCCCAAACCCGCCACGACCCTCTCCCTCTCCCCGAGTCCGGCGCCGCTCCGGCCGGGCCGCACGCCGCGTCCTCCGCGAGCCTCGCCACGACCCTCCCCGACTCCGCCCATCTCGGCCCCCCCTCGGCCTCGACCCGCCCCCGACAGCCTATTTAAAATCCGCCACCGTCGAGCCCCCCACCGCCTCAACCCACCACGCCGCCACCGCCTCAGACACGCCGCCGACGCCGCCTGCCACTCGCCGTGCCGACCACCACCACGACGAGCCCGCCGCGGCCACCCTAGCAGACCCCGCCCTCTCCCATTCCGGCCAGCCCGAGGGCTAGAGCCTCCGCCCGCAGCGCTCCGCCGCAGCCCGCCGTGCCCGTGCCGCCTGCGCCGCCGCGTGCCTCGCCGTCCTCCGGCGATACCCCTAGCAGCAAAACCCTAGGTCGGACACAGCTTGGACACAGCACTGTGATGTGTCGGCGTGTCGTGTCGCGTGTCGCGGACACGACAAAAACCCCGGTTTTTCGACCATGTTCAGGTACTCCTAACTCTCTGCTCGTAACCCCGTTTTTATTTCCGCAAATTGCGTTGCGAAGCCTGTATGATCCTCTCGGTGTCCGGATAAACTGTTCGGGGCATCGCGTCCTGTGGTGATCGCACACCGCGATCCAAAAACAGGAAAAAACCAGACCCTGTTTCACCCCGGAACTGAGTGCGTCCCGCCAAACGGGATGACTTGGTCGCGTGCGGTCTTCACAGATACGTGCGCCTCGTCGATACGGACGTGTGGGATTTTGCAGAAGCTGATTCGGGTGTGCGTGCACACCGGAATCAACGCGTATCCGCAGACATCGCCCCGTATCCGACTTTTCTGTAATTTGACCTAACTTTGTGTACACACGTCGGATCGAGACAAAACTTGCGCCATCGGACTCATAGCAATACGCTGGTCCTGTGGGTCAAGTTTGGTTCGATTCTGAGAATGTTGACGAAATCGCGTGTCGTAGGCCCCACAGGCCCCGCTCAACGGGCGATTTTATGAACGGCTCATCGGAATTCAATTCTGAAAGTTCCGTTGGGTTCGTATCAGCGTTTCTGACCTGTTGACACTGAGTTTGGTGAATTTGGAGACCTTTGACTCTGACGCATTTTTCGGTGCAAAGCGGGCCCACATTTGGACCCCGTTTTGACCCGAAACTGCCGTTTCTGCCCTTGTCTCCAAATTGGACTCAAGGACAGGCGTTTCTAGCTGATTGATATTTTCTAGATCTGATGGTGATATTTGTTTTAGCAACCGGAGTACCGCCTGCAATTTCAACTGAAGTCAGAGCCGAAACCGAGCCGAAACCACAGGCAAGTGTACCTTGCCAAACCCTGCAGCTTGCTATTTATTTTCATTGACTTGTGTATACATCAGTGGGCAAGTAAAGTTTTCCATTAGCAGTAATTCTTGTTATAGAACTTGCCTGAATTCTTGTTTAAATGCATATAAACCTGTTTAACTGTTAAAACCTAGGATCGAGTGGCGTACTTAGCGTCCGATTACCAGTCGGGTGCCAACTCCGTACGCGGAGTTGTGTAACGTCACATAGAGATGGATATCGAGACCCAATAATGTTCGTACTTGTCTTATCAAGTACCCCAGAACCCAGGACACTTGACACTATTCATGAGACAGAGTCTTCCTGAGACATTCATGGTGATTCTGTATAGGATACAGGACCGACAGAGATATTTTATAGATAGTATGACTTGTTGCATTAGCTATAATTCCGCTGACATGGACATGAGACGTTATGGTCATGATATGCGTGATTACATTGGGTGGGGAGAGACACACAGGCTACAAGTTGATGTTATATTATGCCGGCGTCTTAAGTCTCACTATGAGCTAGACAACTACATGATATCACTGCTACCGGCTCCCCGACACAGAGCTTGTAGTAGTTTCAGCCTGAGTTCTTGTACTGCTCTCATGTTGCATATCACTTAGCTGGTTATCTAGTTTACCCTATTGCTTATTTATTGCTGCACTGCATCTATTTTGGCTTGTATTTTCTGTACCTTGCTGTCCCCTGAGGACCTGGATCCGGATTATGTCCCCAGGTATAGCCGAAGAGATCCATCCAGAGATATACCGTACAGGAGCACTTCCAGGAGCTGTACCAGGACCGGAAGACGAGCTCGCACCAGAGGACTTCTCCTGAGCATTGGCCGTATGTAGTCAGTTATTTCTATTTCCAGTTGTTTATTTCCTGTCTATTTGTATCTGTTGTACCAGACATATTCTCGGATTGTTTCCCGAGATAAGCTTATTTGATATTGCTCATTTATTTCCATTGCATTATTTCTGGCAGTTACTCTGTGTTTTTCTGTTGTGGATGAGAATAGATTAGTCTATGACCTGTATCATTGCTCTATTTCCTGTTAGACTACAGCTTAAGCATGCCCTGATGGATCCATTAAATTGGGTTGTCCATCGGTGCGTGCTGCTGGCCATTGCCACGTTTCTCTAGTCCCTCGTCATTTTGGGACTGGGGCGTGACACAAATTTTATGGTACTGATTGCTATAAGGCAACTGATACAGGAAGGTCTGTCGGTGCAAGAAAGTCAACCGATTCGATGCACTACTTACCTTTAGCATCGCGGTTGTTGAGGTTGTTTATGGTGAAGGAGACTGCCAAAAATATAAGTTGGCACAGACGAGAACAAATTGAAGGAGTATTGGATCACCCATACGATAGAGAAGCATAAAAGAACTTCAATCGAGAGTATCCCAATTTTATTTTGGATTTGCATAATGTAAAATTGGGGCTCTCATCCGATGGTTTTATCCCCATTCGGACTTCCGGGATCTCAGTATTCATGTTGGCCTGTGATCGTCACCCCGTACAACCTACCACCTTGGATGTGCATGAAGACTACGGTTATGTTCATAACCATCATTATTCTGGGCCCGAACAATCCAAAAAGGAACATTGATGTATACTTGCAACCGTTGATAGATATGTTGAATCAGCTGTGGGAAGTAGGCGCCAACACGTACGATATTTCAAAAAAGCAGAATTTTCAGATGAGGACAGCACTTACGTGCACCATCAACGACTTTTCATATTATGACATGTTATCAGGATGGAGCACTCATGGTCGTCTCTCACATCCATATTGTATGGACTGCACTAAAGCTTTTCGTTTGAAACACAAAGAAAAATTGTGCCTCTTCGATTGTCATCAACAATTTCTGCCGTCGAATCATCATTTTCGGAGGAACAGGAATGCATTTCGTGTCGGCGTTATAAAGAAGGCAAATCCACCCCCAAGGTGGCTTAGAGACACGATATGGAAAGAGGTTAAAGATTTATCAAGTGCTATCGAAGATCCTACTAAGGGGACATGTGTGATAGATTTGGTCACACTCATAACTGGATGAAGAGGAGCATATTCTGGGATCTGCCATATTAGAGCACCAATTTGATCGGACATAACCTTGATGTTATGCATATCGAGAAGAATCTGTTTGACAACATAATTAATACTGTGATGGACGTAAAGGGGAAGACGAAAGATAATTCCAATGCCAGGTTGGACTTGGAAGAAATATACAGACGCCCTGCGTTGTATTTGATAGAGGAAGAAAATGGGAAGTATAAGAAGCCTAAGGCAATTTTACACTTATAGGCTAAAATTTTCAGACGGGTACGTGTCGAATCTGAGAAGATGCATTGACCCGATGGAGAAGAAACTGACGGGTATGAAGAACCACGATTGTTACATATTCATGGAGAGGTTAATTTCGATTGTATTTTAAGAATTTTTACCGCATGTAGTTTGGGATCCATTGACTGAGCTTAAGCATATTCTTCAGGGATTTTTTTTCTACAAAGTTGATGGTCGATCGTCTAAAAAAGCAAGAGAAGGAAATTGTGGTAACATTGTGCAAGCTTGAAAGAGTGTTCCTCCTGGATTCTTTGACACCATAGAGCATTTGCTAATTCATCTTTCTTATAAGGCACGTGTTGGTGGGCCTTTCGGTTATCGGTGGATGTACCCGTTCGAGCGTCAACTGAACCACCTAAAGAGAAAGATAAAAAATAAGGCACGGGTCGAGAGTTCTATTTATGAAGCCTATATTCTTGAGGAGATTACAAACTTTTGCTCGATGTATTTCAAGATGCATATTGCTACTAATAGAACAAGAGTTTCTAGAAATAATGAAGAATATCAGGAATCTAATGATGCAATACTGAAAGTATTCAATGCTTTCAATAAGCCTTCGGACATAATGAATAAGAGATATATGAATGACGATGAGCTAAGGGATGCTCAGTTATATATATTACTCAACTGTAATGAGGATGAAGTGGAGAAGCTAGAGGGATAAGTAATTAATATGTCAACGTTTAAGTCATCTTAATATAATATTATACGCTAATATTGTTACACTAATTAAGCGATATTTTATTACTTTTTAGCATATTTAATGATGAGGCGAGGTCGATGAGACCATACATAACAAATAAAGAAGTAGAACAGAAAATGAGACTTCATTTTCCTTTTTGGTTGAGTGCATTTGTAAGAATCTTTTTTTGTATGCACTATGCACAATAATTAATATAACGTTGAACTTAATATCGTTTTCTTGGTATTTAAGTCGATCGTCCCCACACAACGCTCGATAATGAGTCTATTATAACTCTAGCCAAGGGACCAATTTATTCTGTCAAAATCTAGCCAAGCTATTGCGTTAATGGGTTTAGGTTCAAGTCAACAAAAGTCCCGATAAGAGACTTCTTGGATCTCGATTCGACAAAAAATAGCTATTTGTGTATCAGATCTTCGAGCTACAAAGATGGCGATCTAGACAATAATTTCTATAACATCTTACGAAAGATTATTGTGTTGATATATAATTAGGGAACAGAGCCTGCTAAGATCATGTTATTCAGGTATGATTGGTTCGATCTGATCCCAGATCAAGGTTGAAAAATAGACAAGCATGGTCTTGTGGATATAAACTACCGGCGTCGATATCAAGGCTATGAATCATTTGTTCTATCAAGTCAGACTCAGCTCATGTACTTCACAACTTACCTTAAAAAGGGAACAACGAGATTGTACTGGTGGGTAGTATGCAAGACGAAAGCTAGAAATACCTTTGACGTTAACGAAATAGCTTATCAGGAGGATGAACTACCTATTGTAACAAATATTGTAGATGTGGACTCAACAAAAGTTCCTTATTACACGTCCCGTATGGAAGAGATAGAATTATCCGAAGAGGAAGACGAAGTAGATAAAAGTGAAGATGAAGATGAGGAGGACGAGAAAAACGAAGAAGATGGATTTTCAGAAGAGTATTAAAAATAAAATAAAATTCATTTAGAACTCTAGCCATGTACTGTATTTTTAATGTAAAATGTAACATATATTTTAACTGTATGGATACATATATTTATATCTGTTATAAATTATATTCTTTATTTTTATCTATCTTAACTGTATGGATACTTTTATTTTGTGTTTATTGTGTGACTGTGATATTTTATATACTTTTGTGATATTTCGTACCCAGAAAATTCAACGAAGGGTTGCTCCGGGTCTGTCTATTTTTATGAACTATTATAAGTCTGTGTATTTGTTTTATCATCATATGTTATTATCAGATATAACAGGACGACGAGGATCATACGGAGATAAATATTCTAGACAGAGTGCTCCTCCGGTATCGACTACTGGTTTCGGATCCTCGTCGTAGAGTACTCCAGTATACCGACCAGTCACATCTTCGACTCTGTCGACGGTACGTGACAGTACTCCTGGGACCAGCAGTTCTATGCCTGAGACTACTCCCGCATTCAGCCTTCCTCCTATTGATGGTACCATGGAGACAGAGGAGCAGATGGAGGAGGTCGAGTTAACTCCGTCTGCGTATGATCAGAGCGATCCTCTATGCGCACCTCCGTGTGAGACGAGGATGGAGATTTGGTGGGACAGGCCTAGCAAGTAAGTTAAATAGTTAATATTTTCTAAATAATTATATCTATATATTCATGAATCTAATTATTGTTGTATATATATATCGTCCCTTGGCTGTACAGAGAGCACTGGGACATTTTTTGAGGCAGAACTATGGTGGACCTTGGATTAACTATTCAGATGCTCCTGAAGATAGGAAGGCATTTTGGTTTACCCACTTCAAGGTAAAAATATATTTACTTTTAATATCAATAATAATTTATGCATATTATGTAACTCTCTATTTTACTTCTTGTAAAAAATCTATTTCTTTCCACCACACCGGGCTGAGAAGATCGAGGAGCAGTTTCCTACCATCGTCCGTGATGTGATCAACGACCAGAAGGTCCGTGATAGTGACGGAGATTGGATCACACCTGAGAAGTTGATTGAGATGAAGGCGAGATTCAACGAACCTAAGTACAATGAACGGTCGGAGAAGGCAAAGCCGACTAGGTCAAAGGCAGGAAAGTGGTGTGGTGGCTCGATTTTCATGACAAAATATTTTTGTCGTCTGGTATGTATTCTATTGAATATATATTATTTTAATACAAGTATGATAAGATATTTAATTTTAATAATAAACAATATATTTTTTAACAAGTACAGAGGGGTGAGGACGCCAACATGGTGACAGTCTTCCTGGCCACCCATCGGAAGGGCAAAAAACTCATCGATGAGAAGGCCACGCAGACCTATGTATGTTCTACCACCCCGTGTTAGTTTTAATGTAACTTAGAAAATATGCAAATAGATATCTATATAGTCAGTAATAAGTAACTTAGACGTTAGCAACCACTTTTCTAGGACGAGTATCTTAAACTACGCGAGCGGACGACTGCTATTGCACCTGTAGAGGGAGGGGCTGGTACTTCCTTGCAGCCCTACAGCTCCGTCGATGGACGAGCTCTGGATGACCATCGTTGGTGGTCTTCAGAGGGGTACGTACTACGGTACCGGATCCTACGGTGCCTATGTTACGACGCAGTCATCCAGGGCCCTCTCTGTCAGTGTGCATTCCTTGCAGCCTTCGCAAGCGTCCGCACGAGCCCAGGAGAGCATTGACTGTCAGATTGCTGACCTACGTGACGAGTTGCTACGGAGGATTACGGAGTGGTCACAGTCTGCGTCGCAGACGGACGATGCGACGATCACCGCACGTTTTGATTCGCTTGAGCATATCCTTATGGAGCTCAGGACTCTGAGCCATACGAACAGAGCACAGCCTATGGAGCTCAGGGCTGTAGGCCAGACGACAGAGCGCTGCTTGAAAACTCTTGCCGCATATAAGGAGCGCAGACAGACGGAGCTGGAGGGGTCGCATACGGCCATGAGCGACTTACTTGCGAGGATCCATGCGGCGCAGGATTTGTTGAGTCGGTCGATGGCGGAGAACACTTCGAGAGTGGTTTCTGCCATTGATTCATACAATGTTCGACTGCTAGGATTGGAGCAGATACGTCCTCTTGGTCCGTCGGCATCGACACCGCCTCCATCACTGCCTCCTTCATCGGCATCGGTGACGCTTTCACAGAAGAAGTATGAGTTCCTTCTATCCCAGATGTGCGGCAGTGCTCCTCCTCATCAGTAGTAGTCCTTGTTTGGACAGGTTTTAGTATGTTTGTGTGTATTGGCCCATTCTTGGGTCTTTGATGTATTTATTTTATACTTTTCATTACATTCTGAGACGCATGTAACACTTATTTAAATTTATTTATCAACTTCTAGGAACATATTTAGTATAATGTAACTTTGTAGATTTTTTTTCTATGTTAGTTTAGTTATTCATATTAACTGTACACCAAAAATTTTCGGTGTTTAGTGTTCCACCGAAGGGGTCGACGAACTCAGGGAATTCAACAGAGGGTTGCTCCGGGTCTATTTATATAAACTGTGATTTTATAACTGCAGGTAGAATTTTGTTGGAAAATATTTTACAAACTGCATTCTGATTTTTTAATATTTTTTTCAATTTAGCGACGTGTTGCGACGTATTGCGACGTACATTTACGTCGCTAAAAAGTCTCGGAACGTCGCTACCTGATACCAAGGACGTCGCTAGTATGTCGATAAACGTCGCTAACATGTTGACATGGCAAAATTTGCCATGTCATCATTATTGTAGCAAGCGACGTTTTACGACCAAATATTATGTCGCCATTTAACGACTACACGTCGCTAATCGTCGTATATTCTGCGACGTCGTTTTGTCGCAAATATACGTCGCTACAGCGACGACTAGCGATATTTTTGTTGTCAGCAACCATAAACTACGCGATACCGTAAAAACGTCGCTAATTACGTCGCTAAATTATTTTAGCGACGTTAGTTACCTATTAGCGACATTTTTAGGCGTCTCTAATATGTGTGATTCTGGTAGTGAAGATTGTGCCTTGTACAAGTGCAACTTATGGTGGCGACTTTATGATCCTCCTAGATCGGGGTGTGACGGGTATGAATGAAATTAAATTTGTTAGAATATATTATATACGTTAGACAATTTATATACCATTTTATTTATGTTTTTCTTTGTAGTTCTGGTCATACAAGCATTTTAATATTGGTAGACCCGTTAACCGATATAGTGATGATAAACGGACCTTTCCGGGAGGCTTTCAATTGAATACCTATAATACAGATCCACATCACTGTGTCTACATGGTGGTATCGACTTACCAGGGCTTATTTGACCCATTAAACAACTATGGGGCAACTTATGTAAATATTTAGTTAATTTTCTTCTTCTTAATTTGTGGTATGCTACTCATTTATTATTTTTTGAACGTCAAATAGGTCCAATGGCAACTACATAGTGTACAACAGTCGGTAATCGATGGTGCATGTGACAATAGTATCCATTGATATTATATTATGTATCATGGACATATCATATTTCATCCCGTTGATCGTCTTATGTAACAATTCGGACTGAAACGAAGGATACCACATAAGCCTTTATATTTTGATCATACCAAAGCTAATATGGGTGCACGTGTCATGATCCCTCATATATATATATATATATATATATATATATATATATAATATGTAAAAGAAAAAAAATTATCTATTGAATGTAAATCAATCTGCAAGAATGACTACTATTTCATTCAATTTAAAAATTCTAAGAAATAACACTAAAAAATACTTAAAATTAGGCATAATTGTATAAAATATATTTTCTAACATGTTAAAAAATTATTAATAATGGTTTGTTTTTTGAAACCAAAAAATTTAACACTTTGATCCGAAATTGACAATACTGTCTATACCACCGATTTCAATATTTATAGGAATGATATGATACCAATACCGAAACTGCGAACCATGCTAGTAATGAATGGAAAAAAAATAAAAAAAATTTGAAATAGACGATATCTATAGTACAATGCACAAACTATCGTCAGAAAAGGGCTGGGCTAACTGATCCGAATTGATGAAATTAGGATTTAGATTTCCTAGACGTTAAGAACGTTAGTTGATTCATAAGATGGATAGATTTAGTGATGTTCGAAAGAAATAGACAGTGGATGTCGAAGAAGTTGCTGAGTGCATGGAGGACTGGTGGTCAGTCCACTCGGAAGTAGGAAAAATCAAAAGGAGTGGACTGAGTGCGCGACTTCCAACCGACAGCTTTGTTACGGCACTATTATTATGCCTATAAAAAAAATTGTTAAAAAATAATTTAAATTTGTAATAGATAGAACTTATTGTCCTACCAGTCAAATAAGATAAAATATCTTCGGTCTTAATCATATGAATTAAAAATAGTAGTTAAACAACTGGTTGGAATTTATTTATTTATTTAATTTTTAATATGTGAGGATCAATGTTTTAAAAATCAGACCGATAATTGAACCAAAAATCTTTAGTACAGGTCTGATTCGGATTCAACCAGGTTCAATCGATCGGGATTCAAGTAGGTCCTTTACCATTACGAGAACCAAATCGTTTGAGATCGATAAGATATCCACATTTACTTATTGGTTTGCTTTGGTTTGATTTGGTTCTGAATATGTTTGGTTTAGTTTTACAACTATAAGGTCTTTCAAAATCAAACCAAACCAAGAACCAAATGGTCCAAATCTCACGTGATAAAAAAAAATTTGATATTTTTTTAAAAATAAAAACTAGAATCGGCCGATTCAATTGTGTACCTGTTCGGATGATTCGCAGTTGAAATTTCGGTTCTGAAAAAAAAAAAAAACCGCCAATTTTTTTAATAATCCGGTTCAAGTTAGATCGGACGGATATTTTGACAAAATTTGATCAGATTCGGTCCAACCGCCGGTCCGATCCGGTTCTGACAATACTGGTGAGGATATGCATACGTTTTACACGACTCATTTTGAGTCATTTTTAAGTCTGACCCTTCAAGCCTCTGTGTACAGAGTAAAGATATTGTTGCATTTGGAGATGAATATGTGACGCAGGTGACAATGGAGATAGCCTTTTGTGAGGGGTGGATCAAGGAAGTTGGAGGTGGCAGTGCACATAACGCGGTACAACCCCACCACACACACACATCCAAAACTTTTTGCGTTTTATTTTGTTTTGTATTGTTTTAAGTACAACTTTCGTCGAACTCGAGTGACTTTTGTCGTTGTCGAAAAAAATATAAGATCTTGAGTGGATGGCAAAAAATCGATAGATCAAGTTACAAAAACGTATTATTTCTTTCAATTTATAAATGGTAGAAATTGGAGGACAATGGACTTAAAAAGACATACAATACAGCGTACACAAAATTTCGAATATTATGCGATGAAGACGAGACGGAGAGAGTTATATTAGTGGCAGGAACACCGTTGGAACAGCAAATCGGAAAGACAAATGGTGATCGCAGCATTGTCGTGGTGCTGAACGTATGTGGGGGTAGGTTCGAAACAAAAGTCTTTTTTTCATATGTAATGGATGGCCTACCTATGCTCGAATCAGGCTGAATGTGCTGAGCTCATTTGTAGCAGTAGAATATGAAGATCTCAATTACGAAGATGTGGCCTTACTGTCTCTTGGCCCCTATAATAGGCCAAAAACGACACACAGTGATTGCTATTTCAAACCGGAAAGAAAATAAACTTCATTGTCGAAGTACAGCTCATGCACTGAACTGGTTTAGCTGCATGGCCAAGATTTTGGCTTATGGACCTTTTTAATTCATTTTAATATTAATCGAGGATTAAGAAAACTGTGGCCAGCAATAACTGCCAAATAATAATTCTTCAAAAATCACGGATTCTCATGCATATGGTCTGGCCAATAATGAAGCCTCAAGTGCACAATTAATCATGTCCAGACATTGAATTGATAGAGAAGAATATCTTTGGATTAAGAAATGATTTTGTTAACATGTGTTCTAAGTACACATGGTAAGGATAATTAATAAATAGTTCTTTTTTTGTTTTAAAAATTGTTATCAATACCAAAACTTTGATACATATGGTTGTATTAAAAAATTGATACAGCCATTATATGACAGGTGGGTCCCTCCTCTATATATATAGGGCTATTTGATATTATTCTCCTCTTAGATTAGGTATATTGATATTATCCACATGTTAGATTAAAAGTTAAGAATGCCTCCTGAAAATGTCGTTAAAAACTCATTAACGACACTTTCAGGAGGTATTTTCAACTTTTAATCTAACAGGAGGGTAATATCAATATACTTAATCTAAGAGGAAGGTAATATCAAATAGCCTATATATATATATATATATATATATATATATATATATATATATATTGAAAGGAGAGTTCATCTGTCATACAGTGACTGTATCAATTTTTTGATACAGTCATCTGTATCAAAGTTTTACTCATAAACATCAAAAAAAATATTTTTTTTGTATTGAAAAAAGTCATCAAAACCCAATAAAATAATTTTTCAATACAAAAACTTTTTTGCATTCGGTCTTGATGACATTTTTTCAATACAAAAAATTACTTTTTTTAATGTTTATTGGATGATGATAACAATTTTCAAAGCAAAAAAAATTATGTATAAATTATTCTTAACATGTGTCATTAGGGCACATGTTAACAAAAATCCATTAAGAAAACAAGACACAATATAAGAAACAGAAAATTTTGTACAACACGTTGAAGTTTGCTAATACGTCAGAGCATAAAGTTTACAAAATTTACAAAAAAAGAACAAAAAATGTTCATCCTAAGGACGTTTTCAGTAAAAAAAGGTTAATTAAAAAAATGAATCAATGAATACGTCTATCAGAAGGACGTATACATGCATAAAAATAACATTTCGATAGACATTTTCTTTACAAATAATTAAAAAAATTAAATTAAATACATCCATCAGAAGTGTGGACATATCTCAGCTTAAAAACACTATTTCGATGGACGTTTCTTTACAATAATAAAAAATGCATTAAATATAGCTCTTTGGAAAAGTGTGAGAAATATTTGACCAGTGTACAGTTGGGTATAGGGAGGGGGTGAGAATTTTATGAAGGTTCGGTTGGAAATTTAATGGAGAAAATTTTATAGGGGTGGATGGTTCGATAATAAGAGGGGTGGTAAAAAAAATATTTACAGAAGCAAAGAAGGGAGAATAATAGTAAGAATGAGAAGAAGAAAAAGGAAAAAAAAAAAAAAAAAGGAAAAAAAAAAAAAAAAGGAGGAAGAGGAGTCAGCAAAAAGTATTTTTTACTAAGTATTTATTTTATGCAGCCATTAATGCAAGTCTTGGACACATAACTATAAACTCACCGTATAACAGAAATCTTAACCCTAACACTAACAAAACCCTAACACCAACACTAGCTTTTCCAAACCAAACCCTAACACTAAATTTAGAACAAAAATCCCAACCCTAAAGCCTAACCCTAACCTGACCCTAACCCTACGCCAAATCCTAAAACTTAACCCTAACCCTAACCTTACGGCAAATCCTAAAACTTAACCCTAACCCTAACTGTCACCCTTAAATCAAAAGTATCTAGCAATATTATTTTTGATAACCATTATTTTACAAATGGTTGGTCAAAATGACAGACGCATACCAGGTGGACCCATTACTTATCTAGTCTAGTATATATTTTTTGAACATATAATCTAGTTTTAATTACTTGACATTATTACTGTTAGTTATATTATAATATACTAACAAAAAAAATATATTATATAGCTATATGATTAACCTGAAGTAAAATTACGCGGGCATGATGAGTGACGGTCATCATGGAGTTGATTGTAAGTCAAAAGGTCTTGCTGAAGGCTTTCGGGTTTCACTAGGTTGACATTATACGTATTAGGCGTCATGACAGAGGCCTGATATTGAGTCTCATTGAGCGGTTGTGGCCCCTACGCAACACATTTCAGCTACCTGTCAAAGCGATGACGATCACGTTAGCTGACGTGGCATAAATTCTAGGGTTCCTATTACAGCTAATCCTATATATTTGGATGAGCAATTATCTCTTTCTGATCTCATTAGGACATACCTTGATATGGAGCCGCCGTATGATTTAGGAACAAGTCACAGTTGTAATGCCTCGCAACCGCACGGTGCATTACGTTGAGTCGGATTGAAATGAGGCAATGGCTAGTTATATTTCGATTTGTTGGATTTGGGAACAAGTATTGATTTGAGTTGGTTTCATGTGTGTAACGCCCCGCTCCGCGTCGGCGTTATGTATCAAGGTGAGTGGGCAGAACTTCGTTCTCTGATTCTTGCAGGTCTTAATAATAACCTGAGTTTTTGCTTGCAATGTTTTCTTAAGAGAATGATAGAACCTGCCTTGCATGTTAATGAACGAACTCACCTAGCTTGTCTTTGAAATAATGATAAGTCTGCTAAACGAGAATCCTGAATCGCCTGCTTAGAGTGCATGAACATGTTCACTATCGTCTATGCTTCGAGAGAACCATACTGTGCCTGAACGTGTTCAAGTGATAAGTCGGATTGTCCCGCAACAAAGATTGTTATAGATGGTTTGTCTCGTCTGCATACTAGAGTTTATTTGATAGTGTTCCATGCATTCGCACGCGGTCGGACAATGGCTATTGGTGGAAAGCTGAGCTGCATGTGTCACGGCTGCTACAGAGATAGTGGAAAGCAACCATGAGCCACAGCTGCCTCTAGCATCAGATAAAGAGTCATTGGTATGCTGTACCACCAGCTGCCGATCCTGAGATACTCGGGGACCGCCCTGCATATAGCTAAGTCATTGAGTTGGCTTGGATAGATGACTGCCCCTAAGAATGTGCATTGTGTGTCTAGCTTTGCATCTGACCCTGGAGTCGCACGAGACACGCTGCGCACACCCTGAAACATGAACGGCTTGCTTGCTTGCTTATTGCATATGAAACTCTATTTCCAAAACATGTTTCCAAAGAATGTAATATGACTCTGCTAGAACTGCATGAAACGAACCTAGGTAAAACTAGAAAGATCACTAGTAATGTAATATTTTATAACATGATTACTTAGTGTTGGTTTGAGTGAATGCTTGTTTCTGTTCAGTTATTTTATCTCACCAGTACTTGTATAAAGTACTGACCCCCCAACAGTTTACTTGCTTGCAGGTACTGGATCGTCCGAGGGAGCGATAGGCGTGCCACAGTCCCTAAGACCCGGAATCCTGGTTTCGATTGTTGCCCCGAGGATGTTATCGTATAAGGGGGCATAATGTATGGAACGAACGTATGCCTTTGCTAAAGGAAACCCAAGTTGCCTTGATTGTCCCGAACACTCAGTTGGCTAAATGCATTGCATTGCAACAAGTCCCTCCGCTGCTTACTCGATTGATGCGATGATAGCCAACTATCAACTTAAACGATTGGCCTTGCACGGGCGCAACCCCAGGCCCGTGCGGCATCACGTCTCCGAAAGCTCGAACGGGCCCTATGCGTTAGCTCCCTTCCTCCCTCGCACCCGTGGGACGGGCGCGGTGATTCGCGTCCGGCGTGCCGAGGCACGGTAATTCGTGCCCGGTTGCGTTAATCCCGGCTGCGCGGGGCGGGGCAGGGCGGAGCGGCGGCCCGGGCGGGACCGGGGCGTGACAGAATGGTATCAGAGCGGAATCGATCTTCTGGCCCAAACCGTTGCTTTGACTCTGAGTTATATCGATATGGTATTGCAATAGAGCGTTCCATACAATAAGTCCATAGATATTCTCAAAGTGCAAATATTTTCTGAACTTGAATTGCTTGACTGTTTCAATTGAGTACGGCGAGGGATGGCACTATCGCTGCTCGGGATATCTAGAAGTTTATCCTTGAAGTTTCGAGGACGAAACTTTTTATTGGTTGGTAAGTATGTAACGCCCCGCTCCGCGTCGGCGTTATGTATCAAGGTGAGTGGGCAGAACTTCGTTCTCTGATTCTTGCACGCCTTAATAATAACCTGAGTTTTTGCTTGCAATGTTTTCTTAAGAGAATGATAGAACCTGCCTTGCATGTTAATGAACGAACTCACCTAGCTTGTCTTTGAAACAATGATAAGTCTGCTAAACAAGAATCCTGAATCACCTGCTTAGAGTGCATGAACATGTTCACTATCGTCTACGCTTCGAGAGAACCATACTGTGCCTGAACGTGTTCAAGTGATAAGTCGGATTGCCCCGCAACAAAGATTGTTATAGATGGTTCGTCTCGTCTGCATACTAGAGTTTATTTGATAGTGTTCCATGCATTCGCACGCGGTCGGACAATGGCTATTGGTGGAAAGCTGAGCTGCATGTTTCACGGCTGCTACAGAGATAGTGGAAAGCAACCATGAGCCACAGCTGCCTCTAGCATCATATAAAGAGTCATTGGTATGTTGTACCACCAGCTGTCGATCCTGAGATACTCGGGGACCGCCCTGCATATAGCTAAGTCATTGAGTTGGCTTGGATAGATGACTGCCCCTAAGAATGTGCATTGTGTGTCTAGCTTTGCATCTGACCCTGGAGTCGCACGAGACACGCTGCGCACACCCTGAAACATGAACGGCTTGCTTGCTTGCTTATTGCATATGAAACTCTGTTTCCAAAACATGTTTCCAAAGAATGTAATATGACTCTGCTAGAACTGCATGAAACGAACCTAGGTAAAACTAGAAAGATCACTAGTAATGTAATATTTTATAACATGATTACTTAGTGTTGGTTTGAGTGAATGCTTGTTTCTGTTCAGTTGTTTTATCTCACCAGTACTTGTATAAAGTGCTGACCCCCCAACAGTTTACTTGCTTGCAGGCACTGGATCGTCCGAGGGAGCGATAGGTGTGCCACAGTCCCTAAGACCCGGAATCCTGGTTTCGATTGTTGCCCCGAGGATGTTATCGTATAAGGGGGCATAATGTATGGAACGAACGTATGCCTTTGCTAAAGGAAACCCAAGTTGCCTCGATTGTCCCGAACACTCAGTTGGCTAAATGCATTACATTGCAACAAGTCCCTCCGCTGCTTACTCGATTGATGCGATGATAGCCAACTATCAACTTAAACGATTGGCCTTGCACTGGCGCAACCCTAGGCCCGTGCGGCATCACGTCCCCGAAAGCTCGAACGGGCCCTATGCGTTAGCTCCCTTCCTCCCTCGCACCCGCGTGACGGGCGCCGTGATTCGCGTCCGGCGCGCCGAGGCACGATGATTCATGCCCGGTTGCGTTAATCCCGGCTGCGCGGGGTGGGGCAGGGCGAAGCGGCGGCCCGGGCGGGACCGGGGCGTGACAATGTGCAGATCGCAAGAAGAGTTCGATGGAATCAGATGTTCGTTCAGAGCAGTGCCGGGATAGCTGGATTTGGAGCGATAATGTCGTCTTTCTTAGTCCGATCGGTCGGATGATTTGGAGAGCACGGCCTCCACGCACGGTCATACCAATTGAGTAGATCGTACTTTCCATCGGACCACAGGTTCAAGGGATCCGCCTTATCGGCACGACAGGATGCTTAATGGAATCAGACTTGATGAGTGGGCTCTATTCCTTCTCCTCTACTCCTTCATGCCTAATAATATGGAACACACGTAATAGCTTGAACACTTGGACTGAAACTTGAAAATCGCTACATTGTGGCGTGCATAGAGTGTGCGTCGTTTGGTTGGATATGATTTGTGGTTTGAGTTGGTTTTACATTGGGCAGTTGGAGCTTGAGTAGGCAGTTGGAGCTTGAGCGAATCATCTTGGTTGGAACATCGAGGCACTTCGGGCGGGCGAGCGTGTATCCGTGTACGAGTATCAGTTGGGCGCTTTGTCATGTAAAGCATGCAGTTGCTGTTCAAAAATCGGATAACTGCATCGGTGAGGGCATTGTGCCACTGTTAGGGCATTGTGCCACAGAGTTTTCTGAGCGAGGGGTGTTGCACCAATTGGAGTATTGTGTCGAAGCGGCATAGTGCCTATGGGGATAACTTGAGATGGTGTATTGGGATATAAGTTGGAGAATGGTTATAGATAGTTGGTTGGAATGAGGCTAGGATCGTTTGGTGGGGCAAAAATGCTCGATTCTCTCGTCATACCTACTTGGTGTCTGCATTGGTCACAGATAACATGTTGCACACAGGGTTTGGTTTTCTCGAACGGTATATACTCTGGGACACCGGGACCATTCGTCCATGGAGGAGACAAATGGTAACGTGCCTTGGGCGCGGTGCCGGCAGTTCGATACGACCAGGCGGGCTAACTACTCAGCGCTGGATCGGGTAAAACTGCAGTTGATCAGTCCATTATGGCTTGGCCAGTGGCTTCATATAGATAAGAGTTGGTTTGCTTTATTTTGGTTTGGTTTGTGCTTTTCGTGTAGGCGGCGGCCACCTTGCCTCGGCAAGAGTGTGCATATTGATGATTGGATTAATAAGACTTGGATTGTGGCTTGGTTTGAGGATAGATATTGAGGCTTAGATTATGGTTCGATAGGTTTGTAAAACCCCTGATTTTTCAGAAATTTTTAAAAATAGATTTTCACAATTTTCTAGAATTTTCTGGAATTTTAACTAATTAAAACTAAGGTATTTTATAACTAAATAATTTTTAAATGATGTTAATTAATATTAAAATATTATTTAAATAATATTTTTTGGTGTAAAATGAAAAATTAGACATAGGGTAATTTTTCAAAAATTTATTAGACCCCGGAAGTATTTTTAAAACTCTAAAAGTCAAGTTTTAATTAAACCCTGAAATAAATCCGGTTCAATTGAACCAAACCAACCCAAACCGGACCGGTTTAACTAAATCCAACCCAATCCTTATTGGGTCGGATCCAGGCCCGTCATCCAACCCGACCCGACCCGCCTACCCAACCCGTGCTACAGTGCACGCCCAACCCCCGTTTCCTCCGACCGTGGCGCTTCGGCTCCACCGCCCTCCGCCGGCCGCCGTTTCGTCTTTCCCAGCCGCTCCGTCTCCCCTCCGCCTAACCACCGACGACCCCACGGTTCCTCTCCCCCGCAACCGCCACCAACGGCTGTTCCCCTCTTTCTCTCCTCCTATATAAACCCGGCGCCACCCTCGCCTTCATCCTCCGCCACCACCTTCCCCGTCACCGCAATCTCAGCCCTCGGCCACAGTCGCCCTCTCCTCAACGAACTCCCAGCCACCGTCCTCGCCGAGCTCCGCCCTCACAGCCGTCTTCGCCGCCTCTGCCCTAGCCGTCTTGAGATTCCTCCAGCGCCGCCCTCCTCCGACTGTGCCCTAGCCGACGACCCTACCACGACGAGCAGCCGCCAGCGCAGCCCCGGCCGCCCAGCGCCTCCGCCTGAGCAGCCTCCTCCTCCCCAGAGCACCGTGACGGAGCCCTAGCCGCAGCGCCGCCGTGCCTCGCCGGAAAACCCTAACCCTAGGTGTCGTGTCGCCTCGCAGACACGGGAAATCCCCGTTTCTGAGTAGCCCTGTTCAGGTACCATTTTCTCTCTTCTCGCTGTCCCATTTCTTGTGCCATCTATTGTGACGGGTAGACTGCGTAACCCTCTCGATGCCCGTGCAACCTGCTCGGTGTGTTGCGTCATGTGGCGATCGTGAACTGCGATCCAAAAACAGGAAAAACAATACCCCATTTTCCTCCGAAACTGAGTGTGCTCCGCCAAACAGGACGACTTGGTCGCGTGCGGTCTTTACCGAAAGATGCGCGCTGTTGATACGGAGGTGCGGGATTTCGTAGAAGTTGATTTGGATGTGCGTGCACACCAGAATCAACGCGTATCCGCCGACAACGCCCCGTATCGGCATGTTCTGAATCTTATTGTAACTTTGTGTACACACGTCGGATCGAAACGAAGATTGTGCCATCGGACTTGTAGCAATACACTGGTCCTGTGACCCAAGTTTGGTTCGATTCTGAGAACGTTGACAAAATCGCGTATCGTGGGCCTCGCGGCTCCACTTGACGGGCGATTTTGTGATCGGCTCATCGGAATCCAATTCTGGAAGTTTCGTTGGGTTCGTATCAACGTTCTGGACTTGTTGACACTAAGTTGGACGAATTTGGAGACCATTGTTCCTGTGTCACGCCTCCGTTCCAAAACACCTTGGGACCGGACGCGTGATAATGGCCAGCAGTACGCACCGATGGACCAACTCAAAATAATGGATCCATCAGGGCATACTTAAGCTGTAAAACAACAAGTCTACGACAATCATGGCACAACTAATCTCATCCACACAAGAAATAAACATGATCCACAGAGTAAATAAGGAATGTAAATCATCAGCTAGTCTCAACCAAGTACTTCAGGGAAATAACCCGATAAATATCTAATACATTGGTTCAACAGAACAGAAAGTAAATGACTGAAATAAATAATAAATACTGAGCATGAAATATGGATGCTCAGGAGAAGTCCTCGGCTAACACCTCGTCCTCGGATGGCGGTACAACTCCTGGATCAGCTCCTGCTCCGGTCCCGTATATCTCGGGGTAGATCTCGTCCTCAAATCCTGGGGACATAATCCGGATCCAGGTCCTCAGGGGACATAGCAAGGTACAAGAAAGCTCAAGCCAAAATAAATGCAGTGCAGAAAATAAATAACTAAGTGAAGCAATAGGGTGAATATGTAACCAATCTAAGTGAAATGCAAGTGAGAGCAGCACGAGTCTCAGGCTGAGCCACTACAAGCTCTGTGTCGGGGAGCCGGTAGCGGTAATAACCGGTAGTGGGTCTAGCTCTGCTACGAGAGTCTACGACCTCTCAATAATAGAAGATATATATAAATACAGCCTGTAGCCTGTGTGTCTCTCCCCACCCAATGTAACCACGCAAATCATGACCACAACGTCTCATGCCCATGTCAAGCGCGATCATAGCTAAATGCAACCAGTCATAAAGTATCTAAGAATATAATGTCCATGTCCTGTATCCTATACAGAATCACCACGAATATCTCGGGAAAATCCTGTCTCATGAGTAGTGTCAAGTGTCCTGGGTCATATGGTACTTGATAAGACAAGTACGAGAATATAAAGTGTCACGGATATCCATCTCTAGATGACCGTACCCAACACTGCGTACAGTGTCGGCACCCGACTGATAATCGGACGCTCAGTACGTCACACGGCCCTAGGTTGAGCATGCACATCACTATATATATAAAGCAAGGAAAATAAATAACTAAGCTGCAGAGTTTGGCAAGGTACACTTGCCTGATGTCCGGATATCAACAACTGTCCCTGTATCAGAGGATCCGATAGGTACTATTCCAAAAGCTGTAATAAACATCACCAACAGTCTCAGAAGATGTCAAATAGCTGGAAATGCCTGTCCTTACGTCCAATTTGGACACAGGAGCAAAAAGGTCATTTTTGGGCCAAAGCGGGTTCCATATGTGGGCCCACTTTGCACCGAAAAGCGCGTCAGGGTCAAAGGTCTCCAAATTCTGCAAACTCAGTGTCTACAAGTCAGGAACGATGATACGAACCCAACGGAACTTCCGGAATTGGATTCCGATGGGCCGATCACAAAATCACCCGTCAAGTGGAGCCGGTGGGGCCCACGATACGTGATTTTGTCAACGTTCTCAGAATCGAACCAAACTTGGCTCACAAGACCAGCGTATTACTACGGATCCGATGGCGCAAGTTTCGTCTCGATCCGATGTATGTACACGAAGTTACAGCGTGTTTTAGAATCGACGGATACGGGGTATCGTCGGCGGATACGCGTTGATTCCGGGATGCACGCACCTCCGAATCGACTTCTGCGAAATCCTACACGACCGTATCAACGTCGCGCACAGTTAGGTAAAGACCGCGTGCGACCAAGTCGTCCCGATTGGCGGGGCGGACTCAGTTCCGAGGTAAATCAGGGCGTTATTTTTTCCTGTTTTGGATCGCGGTGTACGATCACTACAGGACGCGATGCCCCGAGCGAGTTGCACGGGCACCGAGAGGGTTATACAGTCTACGCATAGCAATTGACGGAATTGAAATCAGAGTTACGGTGAGGAAGAAACCGGTACCTGAACAGGGCTCCGTAAATTCTGTTTTTCACGTGACCGAGAGTCCAATCTGTGTCCTGGTCGTGTCCTCGCGCGCTGCTGCTCGCGTCTCGTGTCTGCGGAGACGCTGTGAGGCGGAGGAGTTGCGCTCGGGGTCGCTGGGCGAACTCGGCGGCGGGGTGAAGCCGCGCTCGGGGTCGCTGGCCCTGCGGCGGTGGTCGACGAGCGGATGGGGGTCTGCGGTTCAGCGGCGAATCGAAGAGTCGGGGCTTGCTGTGAAGTGGCGACGGGGTTGGTCGGTTCAGCGACGGATGGGAATGGACGCGCGGCGCTGGGGGGATGGACACGGGCGCTGGGGGGAAACTAGGGTTTCGGTAGGGGCGAGTTTGAAGAAGACGACGGCGCGGCGGCTAGGGCTTGGCACGAACGCCGAGGGGGATTTATAGGTTCTGCACAGTACAATCCGGCGGCTAGGGTTTCCCCTGCGGGTTTCGGGTTGGTTTGGGCTCGGGTTGGTTTGGGCTTGGTTCGTTTGGGTTCGGTTCACAATTCTATAGCTTTTGGTCCTCGATTCGTTGCTCCGGTGTCCAATAAATTCACCGAAAAATGCCATGCGTCCGGCTCTCCATTATACACAATAAATTTTTACTTCCAGAATATTTTAACCCCATTTAGCCACACTTAAAATTATTTAACCCACAAAACCTTATCGATAAATTCCAGAAAAATACCGAAATACGAAAAAATTATATTAATTTCATTTCGGAAATTTAGGGTGTTTACAATCTTCCCTCCTTAAAAGGATTGCGTCCTCGCAATCGAAGAATAAGCTACTAAAGAAAGAGTTATGGAATTACAAGGTGGCCTAGTTTACAACTGTCTCCTCAAACAGGTGGGGGTAACGCTGGCGCATACTATCTTCTCGTTCCCAAGTCGATTCTCCAGGGGAATGATGTTTCCATGCTACTCGGACCAGTCTGATTGTCTGTCCTCGCAATGTCTTCTCACTGACGTCAAGAATGCCAACCGGTTGTTCTTCATATCTCAAGCTTGGGCCCACTGCGATCTTTGAATGATCGACTACGTGACTTGGATCGGTCACGTACCTGCGCAGCTGTGAGACGTGGAATACGTCATGCACTTCCTCTAAGGATGGAGGTAATGCAAGCCGATAAGCCACCTCACCAACACGCTCGAGGATGTCAAATGGCCCAATATACCTTGGGCTCAGCTTGCCTCTGCTCCCGAATCTGATAGTACCACGAGTAGGCGAAATCCTCAAGAATACGTGATCTCCTTCTTTGAACTCTAGGGGACGTCTGTGTGTATCTGCCCAATGCTTCTGTCGGTCCTGAGCTACTCGTAGATGATTCTGAATCTGCTTCACCTTCTCCACTGTTTGTGTGACCAATTCTGGTCCCAGTATCTGACGTTCACCGACGTCACTCCAGCATGTAGGTGACCTGCACTTCCTTTCGTATAAAGCTTCAAATGGTACCATCTGAATGCTGGACTGATAACTGTTGTTGTAGGAGAACTCTACTAAGTGCAAATGATCTTCCCAAGATCCTCCAAAGTCTAGCATACATGATCGCAACATGTCCTCTAATATCTGAATGGTGCGCTCCGATTGGCCATCTGTCTGCGGGTGGTACGCCGTGCTGAACTTGAGTCTGGTGCCCAGACTCTCTTGCATGCTTCTCCAGAAATGAGATATAAATCTCGAATCTCGATCCGATACAATACTAACAGGCACTCCATGTAATTTGACAATTTGTCGCATATACATGTCGGCTAGTACCTCTGTAGACTGCCCAACTCTAAATGGCAAGAAGTGTGCCGATTTAGTGAGTCGATCCACAATAACCCATACTGCATCTCTGCCGCTGGGGCTCCTTGGAAATCCTGTGACAAAATCCATTGTGATGTGCTCCCACTTCTATTCCGGTATCGGAAGCGGCTGTAACATCCCTGCGGTCCTCTGATGCTCGGCCTTTACTTGCTGGCAGACTAAGCATCTGGCCACAAATCTTGCGATCTCTCTCTTCATTCCATGCCACCAGTAGTACTGTCTCAAGTCTCTGTACATCTTAGTTCCTCCTGGGTGAACAGAGTACATAGAGCTATGTGCTTCAGTCATTAGCTCCTGTCTCAATTCTCCATTTGGAACATACAGGCGGTTTCCAAACCTCAATGTTCCGTCTTCATGGATGCGAAGTCCTGTCTGCAGGCCAGCTTCTGTCCTCTCCTTGAGTCTTCGGAATCTAGCATCGGTAGGCAATGCCTCTTTAATCTTCTCTACGAGTGATGACTGAATCTCAAGATTAGCCATCAATCCATTATGTCCCGGTAAGACGACCTCTATCTGTAGCTCCTGCAAATCTCTCAATAACTCGGGCTGCATCGTCAAGAAATAAGCCATAGGCTTCCTGCTGAGTGCGTCTGCAACGACATTCGCCTTTCCCGGATGATACTGCAGATCTATGTCAAAATCTACCATCAGTTCCAGCCAGCGTCTCTGTCTCATGTTAAGCTCCTTCTGAGTATACACATACTTCAGACTCTTGTGATCAGTAAAGATTTCTACCCTCTCTCCATAAAGATAGTGCCTCTATATCTTCAATGCAAATATAACTGCTGCTAGCTCCAGATCATGTGTTGGGTAGTTCTTCTCGTGAACCTTTAACTGTCTCGATGCATAAGCAATGACTTTGCCATGTTGCATCAAAACACATCCCAGTCCACTACCTGATGCATCACTGTAAACAACAAAACCTCCTGACCCTGAAGGAAGAGTCAAGACAGGTGCTGTTGTTAATCTTCTCTTCAGTTCTTCAAAAGCCTTCTGGCAGTCTTCTGTCCATATAAACTCCTGGTCCTTACGTGTAAGCTTCGTCATCGGTTCTGCAATCCTCGAGAAATTCTCTACAAACCTTCGGTAATATCCCGCAAGTCCGAGAAAACTTCTCGCCTCTGCAACTGATGTGGGGGTAGGCCAAGTCTCTATTGCCGCAACTTTCTCTGGATCTACTGAAAGTCCTTCTCCTGATATGATGTGTCCCAAGAAAGGTACTTTGTCCATACATAACTCACACTTACTAAGTTTAGCATATAACTTCTCCTGCCTCAAGGTCTCTAACACGATTCTAAGATGTTCCTCGTGCTCTTCATGGTTCTTGGAATATATGAGAATGTCATCAATGAACACCACTACGAATTTATCCAAGAACTGATGAAAGACTCTGTTCATTAAGCTCATAAACACTGCTGGTGCGTTGGTTAAACCAAACGGCATCACCAAGAACTCATAATGCCCATACTTCGTCCTGAAAGCTGTCTTCGGGATGTCTTCCTTCCTCACCTTGGTCTGATGATAGCCAGATCTAAGGTCAATCTTCGAGAATACCCTTGCACCACTCAATTGATCGAATAGATCATCAATGCGTGGTAAGGGATACCTGTTCTTGATGGTGACAGCATTTAGTGCCCGGTAATCAATGCACAATCGTACTGTTCCATCCTTCTTTGGCACAAATAATATGGGTGCTCCCCAAGGTGAAACGCTGGGCCGAATGAATCCCTTCTCCAAAAGATCATCAACCTGTTCTTTCAACTCCACTAACTCCTTAGGTGCTAGCCGATAAACTGATGAAGTGATAGGCTCTGCTCCTGGGGTTAAGTCTATTGTGAACTCTATTTCCCGATCAGGTGGTAAACCTGGAAGGTCATCAGGAAATACATCCACAAACTCAGAGATGACTCTTGGGTAACCTGTCTCCTCTTCAACAGATAATACCCGAAGAGTAGGCTGAAC
Source organism: Iris macrosiphon (assembly GCA_036927795.1). NCBI lineage: Eukaryota > Viridiplantae > Streptophyta > Magnoliopsida > Asparagales > Iridaceae > Iris > Iris macrosiphon. Next base: position 152,947,894 of record JAYESA010000001.1, on the reverse strand, counting down.
TCCTTGCTCTACTGCTCCTCGAAGAAACTCAAATTCTGGATGTCCAGGCGGTCTAAATATAACCCGCCCAAGTCGGCAATCAAGAGTCGCATGGTACTGACTAACCAGTCCATACCAAGTACGACATCATAGTCCGGCATAGAAAAGATCAGAAATTGAGCTCGCATTTCTCGGCCACCTACGACTACTGAACATGATCTACAGACGTCACTAACCGGAATAATTCCACCTCCCGTAAGAATCCTCTTCATCTTCGGGAGGGGTGCAGTAGCTACTCTATGGGTGGCAACAAAGCTAGCTGCTATAAATGAATGCGATGCTCCAGAATCAAATAATGCTACAGCTGGTAATAAAGCTACTAAAATAGTACCTGCGATGACCTCGCCTGCTGTAGCCTCCTGCTCAACAGCTAAGGTGAATGCCTGGCCTCGACCTTGTGCTGGTCCTCTCTGCTGCTGCTGTTGCTGAAATAGGGCTGCCTGCGGTGCCAGTGGTGGTCTCTGCTGGTAGCCTCCTGTAGCTGGTGGTCTGACTCCTCCAGCTCCTGTCTGCTGTGCCCCTACTACTCCTGTAGCTGGTCGTGGTGCAGGTAAAGCTAGTCTCTGTGCTCCGTCTCTGCGTTCAGAACAGTCCCTAGAAAAGTGCTGGTTGGATCCGCAGCTCAGACATAGTCCCAACTTACGTCTGCACTCCTTCTCAATGTGTCCTACTTTGCCGCAGTGGTGACAAGTAGGAAGAGGTCTGTCCCTATTTGCTGATCTCTCCGGTATACTCCTCTGGAATCGTTTCGCAGAATCCCCTGGTGCTGTCTTGGATGGTGCGGATGGGTTTGGCCTTTTCAGATTCGAGTCCCTTCTAGTGACGCGCTCCATGCGTCGTGCTGCTGCAAGGACCTCAGTATAAGATGTAGGTGCGACTGAGCCAATCAATCTCTGAAGCTCGAACTTCAGTCCATCAAAGAATTTTTCAGCTTTCTCCTCCTCTGTCGAGATCAATGTCGGAGCGAAGCGACTTAGGCGTATAAACTCCGCGTTGTATTCCTCTACTGTCATACTGCCTTGGATGAGGCGGTTGAACTTGTCTCTGAGCTCTGATCGTGCAACTGCCGGAATGTACATCTCTTGGAAGAGTCTGGAGAACTCTTCCCAAGTGACTCGGTCCTGTCCGAGCCTTCTTTCTTCTGCTAACCACCAGTGGTGCGCATTATCAGTTAACTGCATTCTGACTGCAGTCATCCACTTCTCTCTTGGAAGTTCAGCGGCTTCCAACTGATGCTGAATGTTTGTGAGCCACTCATGAACTTTCGTTGGCCCTTCTTTACCAGAAAATGTGCGAGGCTTGAGATGACGGAAGTCGGTGATAGATCCCGTCGATGTTCGCCTCGCTGGCGGATTTGCCTGCTCCAATGCGGATACCAGGCTGGTCCTCAGATACTCGGCCTCCTGCCGATGGACCTCTTGCTGAATCTGCTGCTGGGCCTGCATCATGGCATACATTATCTGGAATATCTGTTGCCCGTCCATAGCTTGTCCTGGCGGGAAAGCTGGCATCTGGGGAGTGAACTGTGGTGGAGGGGGGATGTCATCTCTCCGGAACCTTGGATTAGGTTGTCCGGTTTGATCGCTCTGCGATGCTTGTCCTCTACTTCCAGGGGTCACTCCATCTCCATAAGTAACCACAGCGTCGTGTGGCGTATCCAAAGGAATCTCGTCTCCGTTCCTGGGATCCATTTATCTGCAATCAAAATATAACTGTAAGAACGCTCAGAGGAATCAATACAGGATGCAATTCAAGCAATAATTTCGAGTTCGATATAGAGTTCAACAAATGGTTAAATAATGGATGAGATCCTATGATTTATACTATCCTTAGGGCAGGCTGGTTCGGTCCCTAAGTTGAAACCGAACTATTTAGTCGTAGACCTGTATGGGCCACCACAAAAACCATGTCACGTCCCCGTCCCAAAACACCTTGGGACCGGACGCGTGATAATGGCCAGCAGTACGCACCGATGGACCAACTCAAAATAATGGATCCATCAGGGCATACTTAAGCTGTAAAACAACAAGTCTACGACAATCATGGCACAACTAATCTCATCCACACAAGAAATAAACATGATCCACAGAGTAAATAAGGAATGTAAATCATCAGCTAGTCTCAACCAAGTACTTCGGGGAAATAACCCGATAAATATCTAATACATTGGTTCAACAGAACAGAAAGTAAATGACTGAAATAAATAATAAATACTGAGCATGAAATATGGATGCTCAGGAGAAGTCCTCGGCTAACACCTCGTCCTCGGATGGCGGTACAACTCCTGGATCAGCTCCTGCTCCGGTCCCGTATATCTCGGGGTAGATCTCGTCCTCAAATCCTGGGGACATAATCCGGATCCAGGTCCTCAGGGGACATAGCAAGGTACAAGAAAGCTCAAGCCAAAATAAATGCAGTGCAGAAAATAAATAACTAAGTGAAGCAATAGGGTGAATATGTAACCAATCTAAGTGAAATGCAAGTGAGAGCAGCACGAGTCTCAGGCTGAGCCACTACAAGCTCTGTGTCGGGGAGCCGGTAGCGGTAATAACCGGTAGTGGGTCTAGCTCTGCTACGAGAGTCTACGACCTCTCAATAATAGAAGATATATATAAATACAGCCTGTAGCCTGTGTGTCTCTCCCCACCCAATGTAACCACGCAAATCATGACCACAACGTCTCATGCCCATGTCAAGCGCGATCATAGCTAAATGCAACCAGTCATAAAGTATCTAAGAATATAATGTCCATGTCCTGTATCCTATACAGAATCACCACGAATATCTCGGGAAAATCCTGTCTCATGAGTAGTGTCAAGTGTCCTGGGTCATATGGTACTTGATAAGACAAGTACGAGAATATAAAGTGTCACGGATATCCATCTCTAGATGACCGTACCCAACACTGCGTACAGTGTCGGCACCCGACTGATAATCGGACGCTCAGTACGTCACACGGCCCTAGGTTGAGCATGCACATCACTATATATATAAAGCAAGGAAAATAAATAACTAAGCTGCAGAGTTTGGCAAGGTACACTTGCCTGATGTCCGGATATCAACAACTGTCCCTGTATCAGAGGATCCGATAGGTACTACTCCAAAAGCTGTAATAAACATCACCAACAGTCTCAGAAGATGTCAAATAGCTGGAAATGCCTGTCCTTACGTCCAATTTGGACACAGGGGCAAAAAGGTCATTTTCGGGCCAAAGCGGGTTCCATATGTGGGCCCACTTTGCACCGAAAAGCGCGTCAGGGTCAAAGGTCTCCAAATTCTGCAAACTCAGTGTCTACAAGTCAGAAACGATGATACGAATCCAACGGAACTTCCGGAATTGGATTCCGATGGGCCGATCACAAAATTACCCGTCAAGTGGAGCCGGTGGGGCCCACGATACGTGATTTTGTCAACGTTCTCAGAATCGAACCAAACTTGGCTCACAGGACCAGCGTATTACTACGGATCCGATGGCACAAGTTTCGTCTCGATCCGACATGTGTACACGAAGTTACAGCGTGTTTCAGAATCGACGGATACGGGGTGTCGTCGGCGGATACGCGTTGATTCCGGGGTGCACGCACCTCCGAATCGACTTCTGCAAAATCTTACATGACCGTATCAACGTCGCGCACAGTTAGGTAAAGACCGCGTGCGACCAAGTCGTCCCGATTGGCGGGGCGGACTCAGTTCCGAGGTAAAACAGGGCATTATTTTTTCCTGTTTTGGATCGCGGTGTACGATCACTACAGTACGCGATGCCCCGAGCGAGTTGCACGGGCACCGAGAGGGTTATACAGTCTACGCATAGCAATTGACGGAATTGAAATCAGAGTTGCGGTGAGGAAGAAACCGGTACCTGAACAGGGCTCCGTGAATTCTGTTTTTCACGTGACCGAGAGTCCAATCTGTGTCCTGGTCGTGTCCTCGCGCGCTGCTGCTCGCGTCTCGTGTCCGTGGAGACGCTGTGAGGAGGAGGAGTTGCGCTCAGGGTCGCTGGGCGAACTCGGCGGTGGGGTGAAGCCGCGCTCGGGGTCGCTGGCCCTGCGGCGGTGGTCGACGAGCGGATGGGGGTCTGCGGTTCAGCAGCGGATCGAAGAGTCGGGGCTTGCTGTGAAGTGGCGGTGGGGTTGGTCGGTTCAGCGGCGGATGGGAATGGACGCGCGGCGCTGGGGGGATGGACACGGGCGCTGGGAGGAAACTAGGGTTTCGGTAGGGGCGAGTTTGAAGAAGACGACGGCGCGGCGGCTAGGGCTTGGCACGAACGCCGAGGGGGATTTATAGGTTCTGCACAGTACAATCCGGCGGCTAGGGTTTCCCCTGCGGGTTTCGGGTTGGTTTGGGCTCGGGTTGGTTTGGGGTTGGTTCGTTTGGGTTCGGTTCACAATTCTATAGCTTTTGGTCCTCGATTCGTTGCTCCGGTGTCCAATAAATTCACCGAAAAATGCCATGCGTCCGGCTCTCCATTATACACAATAAATTTTTACTTCCAGAATATTTTAACCCCATTTAGCCACACTTAAAATTATTTAACCCACAAAACCTTAGTGATAAATTCCAGAAAAATACCGAAATACGAAAAAATTATATTAATTTCATTTCGGAAATTTAGGGTGTTTACATCCTGACACGTTTTTCAGTGCGAAGTGGCCCACATGTGGACCCCGCTTTGACCAGAAACTGTCATTTTTGCCCTTGTGTCCAAATTGGACTCAAGGACAGGCGTTTCTAGCTATTTGATATTTTTTGATCTGATAGTGATGTTTATTTTAGCAACCGAAGGAGTACCTGCAAATTCCACTAATACCAGAGTTACAGTTGGAGCCAGAACTTCAGGCAAGTGTACCTTGCCAAATCTTGCAGTTCTTGTTACATATTTTATTGTCTTATTTATATATTGTATGTGCTTGACCTAGGACCGTGTGACTTTACTTAGCGTCCGATTAATAGTCGGGTGCCAACACCGTACGCAGAGTTGTGTAACATCACCTAGAGATGGCTATCGTGACCCTTTACATTCTCGTACTTGCCTTGTCAAGTACCTCATAACCTAGGACACCTGATACTATTCATGAGACAGAAACTTCCTGAGATATTCATGGTGATTCTGTATAGGTTACAGGTTTCATGACATATTCTTTTGCTTAGATATTATATGACTTGATCCATTAGTTTTTATCCTGCGTGGCATGGACATGAGACATCGTGGACATAAGACGTATGATTACATTGGGTGGAGAGAGACACACAGGCTACAGGTTGATTATATTATGCCGGCATCTCAGTCTCTCTCCGAGCTAGACAACCACATAATATTATTGCTATCGGCTCCCCGACACAGAGCTTGTAGTGGTATCAACCTGAGTTCTAGTGATGCTCTCATCTTGCATATCACTTAGCTGGTTATATAGTATTACCCTAATTATTCATTTATTTTCTATACTGCATTATTTATGGCTTGAGTTATTTTGTACCTTGCTATGTCCCCTGAGGACCTGGATCCGGATTATGTCCCCAAGACTAGCAGACGAGATCGACCCCGAGGTACACGGGACAGGAGCATTAGCAGGAGCAGGAGCAGGAACAGGAGCAGGCACTGGAGCAGTACCAGATCCAGTAGACAAGTGATCTCTGCGGGTATCTTCTGAGTATATACTGTTTCCATACTCAGTATTTGATGTGGTTATCTTTATTCTTGTATCTTGATCATTGTATCAGACTTATTTATTTTCCCAAGTTAATAATTTAATGACATTGATCTTGCTTTATGATTCTGATCTTGATGTATTCATATATGTGGATGAGATTAGTATATCTAGACCCTTATTATTGTATTACAGCTTAAGTACATCCTGATGGGTCCATTAAATTGGATTTGTCTATCGGTGTGTGCTGTTGGCCATTGTCACGTGTCTAGTCCCTCGATATTTTTGGACTGGGGCGTGACATGGTTTTTGTCGTGGCCCATGCAGGTCAACGACTAAATTGTTCGGTTTCAACTTAGGACCGAGCATGTCACGACCCAATTCCGTAGAATCACTTGAGGCGTCCCCCGAATCATGACCGCCGTGCGGGCCTGGAGTTGCGCCCGCACAAGGCTTTAATGATTTGCATAGCAAGCACATATTCAGAGTACGCAGATAAATTGAAACATAGAAAAGTTCTCTTTATTGATAATGAACATCTATTACAAACTCTTGAACGAGTTAGCTAATATGCCGAACGACTTACAAAAGAGATGACTCAAAATGAGATAGCAGTCCTGTACATTATATCCCTTTATAAACTCAAAATGATAAAGACCTCCAGGCTGGAGGACGGCTTTGCCACGGAGCTGCATTTGTGTATGAAGAGTTGCAGCTTCGGACTTCAAAAGGCTTCAGGGGGCGCGGTGAAGATGCGCCAACAGTTGGACTGGATCGGGTAGACGACTTCGGCTCCTCGCTCGGTTCGTCTTGGTGCGGAGAACCTGTTTCAACGAGGGTCAGCATATCGAAACATGCTGGTGAAGGCGAGCTAGCCTGACTATACCAATCAATACGTTGTTTAGTGAAGCATGCATATTTGTGGGTTTCTATCTTGCCTTAGTTCATTTACAAGTAAGCAGCATATAGAATTTACTGAAATGAACGTGCCACCGTTAGGTGGATTTTACCTGCCCGTCTGAATTACCTACACAATACTTACCATGCCTTCTCTGCCACGAAGACACAAGTTAGTATGCAACAGGTTTAAATATACACGATGATCACTGGCATGGTTGCCATAATGGACGTAGCCGGGGACAAGGATAGCATGCTACGAGAGAACACGATTGCGCTGCAAGCTATCCGGTCCCGAACACGAAGACTACACACGAGTTCCGCCCGGATCGGATCGGTGCCAGTGCCCCAGCGACCGTCCGTAGAACCAATACCTTGTGCACAAGTTGTCCATGATCGAACATGATGAACAAGTTAACAAGTCATGCATTTGAGGCAACACGAGTGCAAGAACACGAGTACACGATAAGCAGTATTGCATGATTTATTTTGCATAGCCTCCCTGAACAATTATGCATATACAAGATGTGTTCTATACTTAGCACGTTTTATAGAACATTTGCACGAACAAGCATACGATAAGGCAACAGTTCACAGGTTTGATTGACAAGCATAATAACCAAGTCTATTGTCTTTTATTTTGGTTTCTTTTATTATTATTATTTGGTATCGTTTGATCGGGGCAAAGGAGTGAAGCTTGGAAGCAGGGCTAGCTAATTGGGTTGGTAGCCACTCACTTAGATTTTGGAAAGAAGAAGGAAAGAGGCGCTTCACGACTCCGCTCGCAAGCCACCTACTGCTCGTTCACCTGCACACGAACAGCTCGATTAATACTTCTTCCTCTCTTTCCAATCTCGGAATAGAAGTGCAAGTCAATGAACGAAAATAATGAAAACCATCAAAACCGTTCAAAGAAAATAAGCAAATCCCAAAACCAACTCAAAGCACGAAAGCAACAAGCGACATCGAAAACTGAGGCAATAAAAGATAGCAGCGGAGAGGTCTAAGCCGATCCTTGGGGCACAGTCCACTGAATATGGGAATCGATTCCGAAGAAACAAATCCATAACGAGGACGAGTTCTTAATTCAATCTATCCCGATCGAACGATACCGACTTGTGTTTCTTAGCCGCGCTCTCCGCATCGGGAGAACGGGGCGCTACATCCTACCCAACTAATTGGAAGTTTCGTCCCGAAACTTAGGGTAGAACTTACCGTTAGGGATTATTGCGTTCGGGACGGCGATCAGGAAGGTTCGGGCAGGAATTAATAGCATGGCCTGATCGTCCACAAGCGAGGCATAATCCAAGTCTCAAGCGGCAGTCCTTCTTGTCGTGTCCAGTCTTTTTACATAACCGACACGTAATGTTACAATGCTTTATTTGTTGACTACCGTCGTTCTGACGCTTTGCAGCGTTGTTTCCTCTGTCGTTGCTTTGGCGTTTGTGATTGTAGGTATGCACAGCGTCGGCAGGAACGTGAGGATAGAATGGTTCAAGCGACAGGACGTGATTCATGACTTCACGCATCGTACGATACTGAGGAACGGCTACGTGCGAATGGATGGCAGGGCGTAGTCCACCTTCAAACCTTCTAGCTTGACTCGCTGCATCAGGAAAATAGGCCCTAGAGAATTTGGAGAGTCGGTTGAATTCGGCGGAGTACTCCTTAACTATCATGCTGTCTTGCCGCAGCTGCACGAACTCGTTTTCCATTTAACGTTGCACTGGAGGGGGTACAAACTCCTCTTCGAACGCGGCACGAAAAGTCGTCCACGAGATCGGCTCCTCTCCGTGATCAAATTGGAGAGATCGTCGATGCACGTCCCACCAATCGTGCGCGTTGAGGCGGAGCTGTAGTTGCGCGCAGGAGACGCGCTTCTCTTCGGGGACCTCTAACAGAGCGAAGTGATCTTCAAGTTTGGCCAACCAATCTAGAGCTACGACTGGGTCCTCAGTCCCGTTGAATGGGGTATTGCAGACTTTCTTGAAGTGGCCAAAGTCGAAGGCAGTCACGTCCCTCGCCCTTGGAATTCGCGGCGTCTCTACTTCAAGCACGGGCTGTTCCACCGGAGTCGCTGGCGTTGCCGCGGACTGGTTGGATGCCAAAGTCTGAACGATCTGCTGCAGGGTATCTACCTGCTTCTGTTGGACTGAGAATCGTGCTTCTATATTGTCTTAAAACTTGAGCTGACTCTCTTCCGCCCGCTTCTCGGCCCGTTCATAGCGAGCCTCGTCCCTTTGTTGGTTTGCCTCCAACATCTGCAACATTCGTTGGACGGGATCGATGCTTGGCACGGCTCGCTGGCTCTTTGAACTTCCCGAAGTATCCGAACTACTTTCTTGGCCTTGCATTTCGTCCGGAGTTTGCGCTGCAGATTGCGCTGGAGCCATTCCTTCAAAAGAAGGTAAATTACATTAGGATCATAATGTATTATGGACTTATTGCATGAACGTATCTCATTTTGGCCTAGCGAGTTCAAGAGTTCGCACAGGAATTGATCGTTAAAGGAACTTTTTTAGCACGAAGTCTAAGGAACTTTGAATCTGTGCTCTGATACCACTAAGCCGATCCTTGGGGCGCAGTCCACTGAATATGGGAATCGATTCCGAAGAAACAAATCCATAACGAGGACGAGTTCTTAATTCAATCTATCCCGATCGAACGATACCGACTTGTGTTTCTTAGCCGCGCTCTCCGCATCGGGAGAACGGGGCGCTACAGAGCAAGCCTGCAATAAGAATAGGATAAGTTATTAGGATCTCATCCACTTGCTTGAATCGTTCTTGATATCTATATCGGATTCGAATTTATTTTTTGACTTGCATCCTGCCTTGATTCTTGTGCGCCTCTTATTGTTTATTTTGGTTGCAGAGTTATGGATTCACGAGAAAACGATGAGACTTCCGCAAGATCATCATGAGATGATGTGGTAACCAACGAAGATGAAGTAATACTAGTGGATGAAGGTCAACCAGCTCAACAACACAGTCAAGCAAATCATACCTCGGGAAACCAGCAAGATGACACTTTACCGCAGTTCACTCCACCAATGCCCGTATTCCCACAAGGGCAAGCTATAGACGGGCAGCAGATGTTTCAAATGATCTATGCAATAATGCAAGCTCAACAAAAGGTGTCACGCCCCAGTCCCAAAATATCGAGGGACTTGACACGTGACAATGGCCAGTAGCATGCACCGATGGACAACCCAATCTAATGGATCCATCAAGGCATGCTTAAGCTGTAGTCTAACAGGAAATAGAATAATTATTACAAGTCTCAGGTTATTCTAATCTCATCCACAACAGATAATCACAGATTAAATGCCAGAGTGATGCAAATAGAAATAACTATCAAATCTTAAATAAATGTCTCGGGAAACAATCCAAGAATATGTCTGATACATCAATGCCAATAGACAGGAAATAAAAGAACTGGAAAGAGAAACAGAAATAACTGACTATATACAGCCACTGCTCAGGAGAAGTCCTCTGGTGCGAGCTCGTCCTCAGGTCCTGGTACAGCTCCTGGAAGTGCTCCTGTACGGTCTATCTCTGGATGGTTCTCTTCGGCTATACCTGGGGACATAGTCCATTCCAGGTCCTCAGGGGACATAACAAGGTACAGATAATACAAGCCAAAATATAAGCAGTGCAGAAATTAAATGAAACAGCAGAGTAAACTATGTAACCAGCTAGGTGATAAATGCAAGTTGAGAGCATCACTAGAACTCAGGCTGAAGCTGCTACAAGCTCTGTGTCGGGGAGCCGGTAGCAGTAATAACACGTAAAGGGCCAAGCTCTGCTCGAGAGTCTTGTGCCTCACAATAATAGGGGTATATATATATATGATCAGCCTGTAGCCTGTGTGTCTCTCCCCACCCAATGTAATCACACGTCTCATGTCCATGACACGCAAGATCATAACTAATGCAGCAGTCATATAATGTCTAGGAAAAACTGTCCATGTCATAACCTGTACCCTATACAGAATCACCTTGAATAACTCAAGAGGATTCTGTCTCATGAATAGTGTCAAGTGTCCTGGGTTCTGATGTACTTGATAGGACAAGTACCAAGAGTAAGGGTATTGAATGTCCATCTCTAAATGACGTATCCAACACCGCGTACGGGGTTGGCACCCGACTATGATCGGACACTAAGTACGTCACACGTTGTCTAGGTTAAGCAGTTAAACAAGTTTCTATGAATTTACACCAGAAATCCAGCAAAATATTATCACAGGAACTCCTGAGAATTGACAAGCTTTACTTGCCCACAGATGCTAAATTAAGCCAAGAAAATAAATAGCAGACTGCAGGGTTTGGCAAGGTACACTTGCCTGTGGTTCCGGCTCCGATTGCGGCTCTGACATTAGTTGGATTTGCAGGCGGTACTCCGGTTGCTGAAATAAACATCATCATCAGATCCAAAAAATATCAATCAGCTAGAAACGCCTGTCCTTGGGTCCAATTTGGAGACAAGGGCAAAACGACAGTTTCGGGTCAAAACGGGGTCCACATGTGGGCCCGCTTTGCACCGAAAAATGTGTCCAGGTCAAAGGTCTCCAAATTCATCAAACTTAGTGTCAACAGGTCAGGAACGATGATACGAACCCAACGGAACTTCCAGAATTGGATTCCGATGAGCCGATCACAAAATCGCCCGTCGAACGGGGCCTGTGGGGCCCACGACACGCGATTTTGTCAATGTTCTCAGAATCGAACCAAACATGGGTCACACGACCAGCGTATCGCTACGAGTCCGATGGCACAAGTTTCGTTTCAATCCGACGTGTGTACACAAAGTTAGGATAAAATGCAGAAAAGTCGGATACGGGGCGGTGTCCGCGGATACGCGTTGATCCCGGTGTGCACGCACACCCGAATCGACTTCTGCGAAATCCCACACGTCTGTATCAATGACGTGCACGTATCTGTGAAGACCGTGCGTGACCAAGTCGTCCCGTTTGGCGGGGCGTACCCAGTTCCGGGGTGAATCGGGGTATTGTTTTTCCTGTTTTTGGATCGCGGTGTGCGATCACCACAGGACGCGATGCCCCGAGCGGTTTGTCCGGGCACCGAGAGGGTCATATAGGCTTCGCAACGCAATTTACGGAATCGAAATCAGAGCTACGAGGAGAGATATACACGCACCTGAACGGGACTCGGAAACCAGGGTCTGAATCGTGTCCGACACGACACAGGACACGTGTCCTGTGTCCGACACGGGGGGGAAATTAGGGTTAGGGTTTGGGTTCACCGGCCGGCGGAGACGGCGGCTTGGGCGGCCAGGCTGAGGCGGAGTGGGCCGGGGGCAGCGCGGCGAGGCACGCGGCGGCCGGGGCTCGTCGGAGGCGGCGGAGGCGGCGCGGGGAGCTGCTGTGCTGCTGCTGTTCGTCGTCGGTGATCGTCGACGAGGAACGGAGGAGGGAGGAGGGAGGTGGCTGACGGAGGAGGAGGGTCGGGCGGCGTTGACGGCGGGTTGGGCTGGCGGAGGGGGAGCCGGTGGCGAGGTAGCGTCGACGGGGAGGGGGAGCCGGAGCCTAGGGTTTAAATAGGGCTGGGGGGAGCTCGAGCGGGGCGGAGGAGGCGGAGAGAGGGGGTGGTCGTGGGCGAGCGAGGCGGGCGGGAGGCCGGGCGTGGCGGCACGGGAAGCGGGCACCGCCGGAAAACGCGGGGGGGGGCTGGGGTTCCGTGTCGGGCGGGTCTCCGGGTGCGGGCTAGCGGGCGGGTCTGGCCGACCCGGCCCGACCCGACCCGCTAGCAATGCGGGCTGGGCCGGTCTGTGGGCCTGGGTCCAGTGGGCTTGGGCCGGGCCGGTTTAGGGTTTATTTAATTAAATAAAATACTTAATTAAATAAATAAATAAATAATAATTAATTAATTAATTATTTTTATGTGATTTAAAAATAGGCCCGGGGCCCAATAAATTCCAGAAAAATTACCCTAAGTCCAGTTTTTTATTTTACACCAAAAAATATTATTTTCATAATATTTTAATATTATTTATCATTAATTAAAAATCATTTAATAAAGAAAAGCCTGATTTTAATTAAGGAAAAATCCCAGAAAATTTCAGAAAATTGTGAAAAATCCAAATTTAAAAATTCTTAAAAAATCAGGGGGTTTACAAGAGGCTTTGAGTCGCAGCCTAGTAACCGCACTAGAGCAGGCAGATCTACCAGCACGACGACTAACGACGGGCTCTATCACCGATTTCTGCCAGCTGAAGCCCCGTACCTTCTCAGGCAAAGAGGAGCCCACAGAAGTTCATGAGTGGCTCACCAACACACAACACCAGTTGGAAGCAGCTGAGCTTCCAAGAGAACGTTGGATGACTGCCGTCAGAATGCAATTGACGGATAATGCACATCACTGGTGGCTATCTGAGGAGACACGGCTCAGACCAGACCGAGTCACTTGGGAAGAGTTCTCTAGACTCTTTCAGGAGATGTACATTCCAGCCATCGCTCGATCAGAAGTTCGGGATAAGTTCAATCGCCTCACTCAAGACAATCTGACAGTGGAAGAGTACAACACGGAATTCATTCGTCTAAGTCACTTCGCCCCAACCTTGATTCAGACAGAAGAAGAGAAGGCTGAGAAGTTCTTCGACGGACTCAACTTTGAGCTACAGAGACTGATCAGATCCGTCGCACCTACTTCTTACTCGGACGTCCTTGCCGTAGTCCGACGCATGGAGCGCGTCACCAGGAGAGAGACCAGTCTAAAGCGGCCGTCCACATCAGCACTAGCCAGAGTACTACAGGAAAAAGTTGCAAAAAGACCTCACATACACCAGCCATCTGGAGCATCTCCACAGGCACTACCTGTCTGTCAATATTGTCGCAAGCGAGGCCATATTAAGAACGAGTGCAGACGAAAAAGGATATTATGTTTAGCTTGCGGATCCAGTCAGCATTCAGTGAAGGAATGCCCTGAGTGTCGAGAAAGAGCACCAATGGTTAACCAACAAGCTTTACCAGTACCGAGGCCAGCTTATCCAGCATTGGGAGCACCGCAAACGGGAGTTGAAGGAGTCCTACCACCAGCTCCAAGAGGGTATCAGCCGAGGCCACCTTTGATACCCCAGGCACTACTCTTCCAGTAGGCTCAGCAGCAGCAGAGGAATCGACTGCAAGGACGTGGACAAGCTTTCACGATAACCTTGGAGAACGCACAGACTCATGGAGTTGCTAATGCGCGTAAGTTTTTCATAGTTATCCGTTTCTAGTATTGCTATAGTTCGTGCATGTTGGTTCGTGACCTTAGCCTTGACCTGGTAACTTTAAACTTGCTAATAACTGATAACCTAATATGTTTTTATAAGTGATAAACTGTAGTTTTCTAGATTTTCTTCATCCGGGAAATTGCATAACTTTTATTGCATAGGGAAATGATTTTCCCTATGTGTTTTTAAACCCTCAACCTTGATTCTTCTTAATCGTGATGTGCTTCGAACAATATTTGCAACCATGTCATCTCTGTTAACCGGTTATTCTTTGATTGCGAGGAAGCAATCCTCTTAAGGAGGGTAGATTGTAAACCCCCTGATTTTTAGGAATTTTTAAAAACAGATTTTCATAATTTTCTGTATTTTTCTAGAATTTTTAACTAATTAAAACTAAGGTATTTTATAATTAAATTATTTTTTAAATGATGTTAATTAATATAAAAATAATATTTAAATAATATTTTCTGGTGTAAAATAAAAAATTAGACATAGGGTAATTTTTCGGGAATTTATTGGACCCCGGAAGCATTTTTAAAACCCTAAAAACCAAGTTTTAACTAAACCCTGAAATAAATCCGGTTCAATTGAACCAAACCAACCCAAACCGGACCAGTTTAACTAAACCCAACCCAATCCTTATTGGGTCAGATCCAGGCCTGTCATCCTACCCGACCCGACCCGCCTACCCGACCCGTGCTACGGTGCACCCCAAACCCCCGTTTTTCCCGACCGTGGCGCTTCAGCTCCGTCGCCCTCCGCCGGCCGCCGTTTTGTCTTCCCCAGCCGCTCCGTCTCCCCTCCGCCTAACCGCCGGTGACCCCACGGTTCCTCTCCCCCACAACCGCCGCCAACGGCCGGCCGTTCTCCTTTTTCTCTCCTCCTATATAAACCCGGCGCCACCCTCGCCTTCATCCTCCGCCACCACCTACCCCGTCACCGCAGTCTCAGCCCTCGGCTCCTCGACGAACTCCCAGCCACCGTCCTCGTCGAGCTCCTCCCTCACAGCCGTCTTCTCCGCCTCTGCCCTAGCCGTCCTGAGATTCCTCCAGCGCGGTCCTCCTCCGGCTGTGCCCTAGCCGATGACCCCGCTACGACGAGCAGCCGCCAGCGCAGCCCCGGCCGCCCAACGCCTCCGCCTGAGCAGCCTCCTCCTCCCCAGAGCACCGTGCCGGAGCCCTAGCCGCAGCGCCGCTGTGTCTCGCCGGAAAACCCTAACCCTATGTGTCGTGTCGCCTCGCGAACACGAGAAATCCCCGTTTCTAAGTAGCCCTGTTCAGGTACCCTTTTCTCTCTCCTTGTTGCCCCATTTCTCGTGATGTAACGCGTAGACTGCGTAACCCTCTCGATGCCCATACAATCCGCTCGGTGTGTCGCATCCTATGGCGATCGCAAACCGCGATCCAAAAATAGGAAAAACAATACCCCATTTTCCCCCGGAACTGAGTGTGCCCTGCCAAACGGGACGACTTGGTCGCGTGCGGTCTTCACTGAAAGGTGCACGCTATTGATATGGACGTGCGGGATTTCGCAGAAGTTGATTTGGATGTGCGTGCACACCGGAATCAACGCGTATCCGCCGACAATGCCCCGTATCGACATATTCTGAATCTCGTTGTAACTTTGTGTACACACGTCGGATCAAAACGAAACTTGCACCATCGGACTCGTAGCAATACGCTGGTCCTGTGACCCAAGTTTGGTTCGATTCTGAGAACGTTGACAAAATTGCGTATCGTGGGCCTCGCGGCTCCACTTGACGGGCAATTTTGTGATCGGTTCATCGGAATCCAATTCTGAAAGTTTCGTTGGGTTCGTATCAACGTTCTTGACTTGTTGACACTAAGTTGGACGAATTTGGAGACCATTATTTCTGACACATTTTTCGGTGCGAAGCGGCCCACATGTGGACCCCGCTTTGACCAGAAACTGTCATTTTTGCCCTTGTGTCCAAATTGGACTCAAGGATAGGCGTTTTTAGCTATTTGATATTTTCTGAATCTGATGGTGATGTTTATTTGAGCAACCGGAGGAGTACCTATAAATCCCACTGATACCAGAGCTACAGTTGGAGCTAGAACTCCAGGCAAGTGTACCTTGCCAAATCTTGCAGTTCTTGTTACATATTTTCTTGTCTTATTTATATGTTGTATATGCTTGACCTAGGACCGTGTGACTTTACTTAGCGTTCGATTAATAGTCGGGTGCCAACATCGTACACGAAGTTGTGTAACGTCACCTAGAGATGGCTATCGTGACCCTTTACATTCTCGTACTTGCCTTATCAAGTACCTCATAACCCAGGACACCTGACGCTATTCATGAGACAGAATCTTCCTGAGATATTCATGGTGATTCTGTATAGGTTACAGGTTTCATGACATATTCTTTTGCTTAGATATTATATGACTTGATGTATTAGTTTTGATCCTGCATGGCATGGACATAAGATGTCGTGGACATGAGACGCATAATTATATTGGGTGGAGAGAGACACACGGGCTACAGGTTGATTATATTATGCCGGCGTCTCAGTCTCTCTCCGAGATAGACAACCACATAATATCACTGCTACCGGCTCTCCGACACAGAGCTTGTAGTGGTCTCAACCTGAGTTCTGGTGATGCTCTCATCTTGCATATCACTTAGCTGGTTATATAGTATTACCCTAATTATTTATTTTTATTTTTTTTGCATTATTTATGGCTTGAGTTATTTTATACCTTGCTATGTCCCCTGAGGACCTGGATCCGGATTATGTCCCCAGGACTAGCAGACGAGATCAACCCCGAGGTACACGGGACAGAAGCATTAGCAGGAGCAGGCACTGGA
This sequence comes from Iris macrosiphon, assembly GCA_036927795.1. Taxonomy (NCBI): domain Eukaryota; kingdom Viridiplantae; phylum Streptophyta; class Magnoliopsida; order Asparagales; family Iridaceae; genus Iris; species Iris macrosiphon. The sequence continues at coordinate 152,931,246 of JAYESA010000001.1, read as the reverse complement.
GCAGTACCAGATCCAGTAGACGAGTGATCTCTGCTGGTATCTTCTGAGTATATACTGTTTCCATACTCAATATTTGTTGTGGTTATCTTTATTCTTGTATCTTGATCATTGTATCAGACTCATTTGTTTTCCTAAGTTTATGATTTAATGACATTGATCTTGCTTTAAGATTCTGATCTTGATGTATTCATATTTGTGGATGAGATTAGTATATCTAGACCCTTATTGTTGTATTACAGCTTAAGTACATCCTGATGGGTCCATTAAATTGGGTTTGCCTATCGGTGTGTGCTATTGTCCATTGTCACGTGTCTAGTCCCTCGATATTTTAGGACTGGGGCGTGACAAGGTTCACGCGTTGCTTGGGTTTGAGTAGGATGGTTTGCGTGCTAGTTTTCCTTTGAGTTGGATATATCTACTTATACATTTGCTTAAGTTGAATGCTTGTATGCTTAACCTGCTTTACAGTTTTCTTAACATGTTATACCTTTGCCATGAAATGAATCTATGATTCAAGTAAAAAAAATCACCATATAACTGCTTGTATTCACTATTCTACTTAGTGTCGGTTTAAACGAGTGGGTTACCTTGCTCACCAGTATAGCTGTGTACTGACCCACGTTTGTGGGCATTATTTCAGGTACGCAGGTGTAGTGGCGCTGATTGGATATATGGAGCATAGTGTATGGAACGGTAAGCACCAATATGGTGAAGAGAAAGAGCAACAGTATTGCATCGCCTTTGTGGCATTATCCTTCGAGGTATTTCATTTGGACCCTATCGAGATCTTCGTTGCGTATACTCTGATGTGTGCTTGGTACACAATACTTGACTTTCGTTGCAACTTGATCATTTTGATGATAACTTTGATGTTTGACAATATTGTCTTGTGCGAGTGCAACTCCAGGATCGTACGGCATCACGTCCTAGTGAGAACGATTGTCCTGCGGGAGCGCTGCAACATGGTGATTCACGTTCAGCGGGGACGATTGAGCTTGCGGGATATTAGGGCGTGACAAATTGGTATCAGAGCGCTCGGTTCATTTCCTTGGACTTTGTCCTTTGGTTGATCACAAACTCTAAATAGCTTACGCGTGTCGTTTGGCTCTTGGCTCTACTCGGTGCTGCATTGGATATTTCATGCAATAAGTCTATATATTTGTTGGTTGTGGGTGCATGTTCTTTTTCATTGCGTTGCTTTTATTAGTTTTCGGTAGATCGTATAGCATCGTTTGTCGTTGTTGCATTCGTGCAGCAGTTGTGTGGCGTTGTTGCATTTGTACAACAAATTAAGAGGTGTCGTTGCGTTGGCTTGGCTTGGCTTATCGTTCAAAGAGTTTCTGTTTGTATCAGTGGAGCAGTTGGTTGGCAGACAAGATTGGTTATGTGCATGTTGTGAGTAGAAGCATTGGACGAGAATGGATCATTGTACGAGTTGCTTGTGTAGCGAATGTGTTGGATGGAGTTTGATTTTTGGCTGGGTATATCACAAAGAGCGTTGCATGAGTTGTTCGCGTGGCGCATTGGTTGAGCAGGTTTGAGTTTGGCTTGGGGATATCATGATTGCGTTGCACGAGTTGCTCGTACAGCAAATATGAGGAACAGTTGGGTATTGGGTTGGATTACTTAGAAGAGATCGTTGCACGGGTTGCTCGCATAGCAAAAATATCGGACGACTCGAAAAATACTTAAAAGTTTTGAGAATAGGACATGGCACAAGTTGCATAGCGAGATTAACAAAAGAGTTAGATGGTTTATGCGTTGGCTGAGTTTCGTGTCAGACTTAAGTTTGGGATGGCAGGATCACGCATAAGGGATGGTTCGAAGAAATCTTGGATCAGTGCAAAGAATTGTGATACGAGTAGTGACTTAATTCGGAGTGGTATATGGAATACCACATAGTAAGTGTGGTATTGGAATATTTTAGATAGATATCAATAGAATTTTTGCAATGGAGATGAGTAACAGGAATGTAAGTTGGTTGGTGCACATCGGCTGAGTTAGGAAATAGAACATGGAGCAAGCGAATGTTGAGTTGCGATCGACTGGTTTACTCCGAAATAGTCGGTTTGGTATAAAAGTTCGTCAACATAGAGTAAGCGCTAGAGCGACTCTTTTTTCAAGTGGTATATGGTGCAATAGAACTTGACTCAGGTATTCTTTAATACATTAAACTTGAGATATCAAGAACGTACTTGTGCAAATGGAAGTCTCGTTGGACTTGAGTGATGAACGAGAACGAAATAAGCAATAAAAAGAGTGTTTGGAATTTGAATGATTGATGCGGACCAAGTATTGGAAATAAATGGAGATTGATCAGATGGAAAGTCGAATATCAGAGTTCGCCTGCACAATTTGGAAGTTCGGTGGAGCATTCATAGATGCAAAGAGAGAGTTGAGCATGAGGAACGAACAGTTGGGATACGCTTGAGCTAGCGATGGGTGAATCGAAGGATAGCGAGCACGGACTACAAATTTTGGTAACACATTGGAGCTGTTGGCTGAGTAATGAAACACGATCTGATTTGGAGGGGCAATATGATAGATTCGTACAGACTTGAAGGATTTTGGATATTGGCACTCGATAATTTGGACTCAAGGTTTAGCGAAAGTAAAATTTGGCGGAATGGTGCAACGATGGTAGAGGGATTCTTCGGAAGACATAAACAAGAATGAGGCAAGTCTAGTTGATGTTAAGTTAAATTGGAAGTTAACACGTGCAGTATTGAGATGAATTGAGGCAATAAGTAAAGGCAATATGGATTTGAGATTTATGTTGGAACTGATGCACGAGTCATTGAGATTATGTGGACTAATCAAAAAATAGAGAAATTCAAGACGGGCTAAGGAATGGAACAAGAACAAGAATTATGGCAGATGGACTTTTGAAGATAGCTAAACGAGAGAGCAATATTGAAGCAAAATATTGTGCTTCTCGAGCAAGTTGGACGTGCACTATGAAATATGCCATATGGATAACAATTGGAGCAAGTATATGGTTTCAGGAATCGTTGAAAGTGGTAGTGCGAGAAGTCGAACATGGCAGTTCAAAAATTTTAATGGATTCAGGGCAGAACGGTGGAGTGATGGAAGACGGTTTCAACGAGCGTAGTTCTCGATTTGTGGCTTACATAGATAGTAAGACTCTAGGTGGTTAAGCGGCGTTTGGTTGACAAATTTGTTAGAGGTAGTGCATAAAATTCTCAGAATCAGAAATTCGTTCGGATGGAATGGTTGGATTATGGCTCAGATTTGCAGAGGAGATATAGCATGGTTCGTAGTAATTATCCATCATAATGACTTACAATTATCGAGCATAGCTTCGGGACAGCTGACCCTATCGACTTGACCACCAAATCAAAGATGAATATTGTAGACACATAGAACAACCCTTGCGACGACGCATTTGAGAATGCATTGAGGATGGATGTGAGTAGTGTGTGTTGGAGATTGGCCTTAGTGACTGAGTGTTGAATTTGAGAGATTCTTGGGATAACCTTCAGCTGAAGATGCAGCCAAAAGATCGAAGCGATGGTGAAAATAGCCTAAGTCAACTGATGAGATTCAGAGTCACAAATTTTTAAAGATGGCATCGCCTCTGACTCATCGTATCCCGGAAGAGAATAGCGTTCATATGAATTGACGACTGTGAAACTAGCTTGTGAAGTTAAAGCAATGACTCATTCAGATCAAATTCTTGAATACTAGAAGGGACAGATGTGCCTCAGATCTACAAGATGCATCAAAACTTAGTCTGGTATGTGTGCTCCTAAAGAAGGCGAAGGTGATATCATATGCTTCGAGGGAGTGGAAGAAGCGCGAAGAACTATTCCATGCGCGACCTAAGAATTGTGGCTAGTGTGTCCACGTTAAAATCGTGGCAACATTATCCCTATGGCATGGCGGCAAAATCTCCGTGGATCACATGAACCTTAATATAGATGTTCATCCAGTGAGGTATTAAGATTGAGGAGGAGGTGTTGGACTGAGCTGGTCTAAGAGCATAGTTTGATATTTGGGTAAGTCGCCTAGCTAGGGTAGTATCAGTTGTGATGATCGTTTGGAGCATGAGATAATATTTAGACACAGTGCTTACGGAACATTGTGTGATTGGAGTCAGGCTAGAGTTTGGTTGGTTAAGCTTGGACAGTGCTAGTGTGGATTCAGAAATTGTTGGATGGATTGAGTTGGAACACAAACTGATTTGAGTTAGGTGGAAAGATCGTCAGGGGAAAAAAATTATCGTATTTGAAAATAGTGCTTGTGCGTATGAGTTATGGAATGAACGTCAGGATTGGTTCAATTGGGAGTAAAGCGAATGAATACCTCGGACATAAAGATACCCTTGTAACTTGTCCAAATTCGCTATCGCTAAGCTCGGCTAAATTGCATATATTGCATGGACGCCTTAAATATGTGTATGATCCAAACTAAACAATATGAGGAATTCGTATTGAGCTGCAAGGAGGATGTGGGAATATAAAATTTGTGCAAGCATTCAGCGTGAAGCGAGATGCTGAGTCTGGATCAAGAGAATGTGAGTTGCGTGGAGCAGAGTTATAGATTTGGGCAAGCGACATACGAGTAAGGAATGGATACTGGTTTGGTTCGAGGACGAACCTAATTCTAAGTGGTATATTATGTAATGCCCCGCAACCGCACGGTGCATTACGTTAAGTCGGATTGAAATGAGGCAATGGCTGGTTATATTTTGATTTGTTGAATTTGGGAACAAGTATTGATTTGAGTTAGTTTCATGTGCAGATCGCAAGCAGAGTTCGATAGAATCAGATGTTCGTTCAGAGCAGTGCCGGAATAGCTGAATTTAGAGCGATATTGTCGTCTTCCTTAGTCTGATCGGTCAGATGATTTGGAGAGCACGGCCTGCTCGCATGGTCATATCAATTAAGTAGATCATGCTTAGCATCGGACCACGGGTTCAAGGGATCAGCCTTATCGGCAGGGCATGATGCTTAACGAAAGCAGACTTGGTGAGTGGGCTCTGTCCCTTCTTCTTTACTCCTTTATGCCTAATAATATAGAATATACGTAATAGCTTGAACACTCGGACTGGAACTTGAAAATCACTACACTGTGGCGTGCATAGAGTGTGCGTTATTTGGTTGGATATGATTTGTGGTTTGAGTTGGTTTTGCGTTGGGCAGTTGGAGCTTGAGTAGACAGTTGGAGCTTGAGTGGATCATCTTGGTTGGAACATCGAGGCACTTCGGGCGGGCAAGCGAGCATGCATCCTTGCACGAGTATCAGTTGGACAATTTGTCATGCAAAGCGTGCAGTTATGGTTCAAAAATTGGACAACTACATCGGTGAGGGCATTGTGCCACTGTTGGGATATTGTGCCACTGTTGGGGCATTGTGCCACAAAGTTTTCTGAGCGAGGGGTGTTGCACCAATTGGAGCATTGTGTCAAAGCGGCATAGTGCCTATGGGGTTAACTTGAGATGTTGCCTTAGGATATAAGTTAAGAATGGTTATGGATAGTTGGTTGGAATGAGGCTAGGATCGTTTGGTGGGGCGAGAATGCCCGATTCCCTCGTCACACCTACTTGGTGTCTGCATTTGTCACAGATAACCTGTTGCACACAAGATTTGGTTTCATCGAACGGGATATGCTCCGGGGCACCGGGACCATTCGACCATGGAGGAGACAAATGGTAACGTGCCTTGGGCGCGGTACCGGCAGTTCGATACGACCAGGTGGGCTAGCTACTCAAAGCTGGATTGGGTAGAACTACAGTTGATCAGTCCTTTATGGCTTGGCCAGTGACTTCATATAAATAAGAGATGGTTTGCTTTGTTTTGGTTTGGTTTGTGCTTTTGTGTAGGCGGCGGCCACCTTTCCTCGGCAAAAGTGTGCATATCGATGATTGGATTAATAAGGCATGGATTATGGCTTGGTTTAAGGATGGATATTGAGGCTTGGATTGTGGTACCTTAGACTCTGATTATATTATATTATATATATATATATATATATATATAGTTTTCTGGAGGTGCCTTAGACTCTGAACAGAGCTTTGGCACAAGTTCTGGCCCTTCGAGATAAATGTTGCTATGGGTTCCCCCGACACAGAGCCTATAGTAGTTACAGCCTGAGTATGATTAATGCTCTCATTTGCATATCACATAGCTGGTTACATAGTTGACCCTATTGATTCATTTTATATGTTGTATTTATTTGGCTTGAGTTATTCTTATACCTAGCTATGTCCCCTAAGGACCTGGATCTGGATTATGTCCCCAGGTTTAGCAGAGGAGATCTACCCTGAGATATACGGGAAGGAGCAGACGTTGAAGCAGTACCAGTACCAGAAGATGAGGTGATAGCCGAGGATTTCTCCTGAGTATCTGCTTTATCTATACTCAGTCTTTGTTATTGTTAGACACTTTTATTTTCTGTCTATTGAACTGCTGTATTAAACTCATTATCGGGTTGTTCCCCGAGACTTTTATTGAGACTTGTTGATTATTATTTCATCTTGATTATTCTGATATTGATTGTATTTATCTTCTGGGGATGAGATTAGTATCGTAGACCTTTATTATTGTTTTACAGCTTAAGTATTGCCCATTGGAGGGTGCTGCTGGCCATTGTCACATGTCTAGTACCTCAATATTTGGGACTGGGGCATAACATGGTTTTTGTGGTGGCCCATGCAGGTCAACAACTAAATTATTTTAGTTTTAACTAAGGAACTAAGTAAGTCTGCCACAAGGATAGGATAAGTTATAGGATCTCATCCACTTGATCGAATCGTTCTTGATCTCTATATCGGATTTGAATTAATTTCTTGACTTGCATCCTGTCTTGAATCCCATGTGCACCTCTTAGAGTTTATTTTGGATGCAGGGTAATAGATCCACCAGCAAAAGACGAGACTCCTGCAGGAACACCATAAGGTGATGTGGTCACCTACGAAGATGAAGTAACACCAGTGGGTGGAGGTCAAACAATACAACAAAGCAGTCAAGCAAATCAGCATGCTTCTAGATTTCGGCGAGACGACATTCCACCTCCGCCGAAGTTTACTCAATCAATGCCCGTATTTCCACAAGGGAAGGCTATGGACGGGCAGCAGATATTTCAAATGTTCTATACAATGATGCAAGCCCAATAGCAGGTTCAACAAGAGGCTCTGTGTCACGAGGTAGAGAACTTGAGGAACAGTCTAGTAACCGTACTGGAGCAGACGAACCTACCAGCACGACGGCCATCGACGGGATCTATCATCGATTTTTGCCAACTGAAGCCCCATACCTTTTCAGGGAAGGAGGAGCCCACTGAAGTTCATAAGTGGCTCACAAACACTCAGTACCAATTGGAAGCAGTTGAGCTTCCAAGGGAGCGTTGGATGACTGTTGTCTGAATAAAGTTGACAGGCAATGTACATCACTGGTGGCTATCTGAGGAGAGACGGCTCGGACCAGACCGAGTCACTTGGAAAGAGTTCTCTAGACTCTTTCAGGAGATGTAAATTTCATATATTGCTCGATTAGAACTTCGGGACAAGTTCAATCGCCTCACTCAAGACAATATGATAGTGGAAGAGTACAATATGGAGTTCATCCGTCTTAGCCACTTTGCCCCTACCCTGATCCTAACAGAAGAGGAGAAGGATGAGAAGTTCTTCGACGGACTAAACTTTGAGCTACAGAGATTGATCGGATCTGTTGCACCTACTTCATACACGGACGTCCTTGCTGCAACCCGGCGTATGGAGCACGTCACCAGGAGAGAGTCCAGCCTGAAATATCCTTTCACATCAGCACCAGCTAGAGCACCGCAAGAAGAATCTGGAAAGAGACCTCACCTGTACCAAGCACCACAGAGAGCTGCATCACAATCCCTAACCCTTCCTACTTTTTACTACTGTGGCAAGGTAGGCCATATTGAGAGGGAGTGTAGACTTAAATTGGGATTATGTTTAGCTTGCGGATCTAGACAGCATGTGGTAAGGGATTGCCCTGAGCGTCGAGAATGAGCACCAATGGGAAACCAACAAGCTCTACCAATACCAAGAGGATATCAACCGAGGCCACCCTTGGCACCCCAGGCAGTACTCTTCCAACAGGCCCAGCAGCAGCAGAGGAATCCACCACAAGAACACGGACAAGCTTTTGTGATGATAATAGAGGACACACAGACTCATGGAGTAGTGAATATGCGTAAGATTTAAGTTTATCATAGATATCTATTCTTAGTAATGCCTTAGCACGTGCTTGTTAATTCATTTCCTTAGCCTCAAACCTAATATTTTAAACTTGTTAGTAATTGGTACCCTAGTTTTCCTAAGCTTTAGTTTTTCTTGCCCTAACCCGATTCCTTTACTCTTGAATTACCTAACTTTCATTGTCTAGAAAAATACTTTATTGCTTCCCTATGTGTTTTGCTTAACCCTCATCCTTTCATTTCTCCTTGGTCATGATTCTTTGTTCGTGTCGTACTTCGAACATGTCTTGCAACCGTGTCATCTCTTTTGACCGGTTATATTTTCTTAATTGTGAGGACACAATTCTTTTAAGGAGGGTAGATTGTAAACACCCAGATTTTTTAAGAAATTAAAAATAAATTTTCTGGATTTTCTGTGATTTTTAACTAATTAAAATAAATATTTTCTGGAATTAGATAATTTTTAAGTATTAAAATAAATATTAAAATATTATGAAAATAATATTTTGAGTGTAAAATAAAGAATTAGACATACTGTAATTTTTCTGAAATTTATTGGACCTAAAAATTATTTCTAAAGACCTAAAAATAATAATTTTAAATAAACCAATATAAACCAACCTGAACCGGATTGAACCAAACTAAATAAACTGGTTTAGACTAAATAAACCGAACCGGACCAACCCTATTGGATTGGGACAGTTCTGAACCCGACCCGCATCTAAAACTCGACCCGACCCGATCCATTATTGCTACAGTAACCCTTCAGATCCCCCGACGGTTCAGCGGGTCGCTCCGCCTCCCCGCCGACTCTCCGCCTCCCCAACGGCCACCCTGCTCAGTTTGCCTCCCCACCGGCTGCCGGTCCCCTTCCCATAACCCTCGGCCACATCCACTATAAAACCCCACCGCGACGAAACCCTCGAACCCCTACAGCCACCGCCATCACAGCCATCGCCATCACTGCCTCCGCCACATCTCCGGCTACTCCGGTCACCGCCTCTCCAGCCCCGACGATGCCTCCGCGAGCCCGAGCACCCGACGACGATGCCATCGACCCCAGCAGCCACAGCTCCTCCGGCCCCAGCGAGCTCCAACACCGCCGTGCCGCTCCGTATACGCAGAATAGTAGTTTCTGACCTCTGTTCGGGTAAAAATTTCTCTCTCCTCGCTGCATCATTTTCCGAACAGTCTATTGCGACATGTTCGCTATGTGACCCCTTGAACCCTGTGCCATTAGACTGGAGAATCATGTCCTGTGTCGATCGCAAACTGCGACGCAAAAACATAAAAATATTCCCAATTTTAGACTTTCAGAAATTGTCCCGAACTTCCCAGACCATGACCGTTTTACGTGCAACCTGCTTAATAATTTTAAATTTTACTTGAATAATTAATTAGATAATATAACCGAGATTAAAACATTGCAATTAGATTATTTTGATGTGTTGTAGTATGTATTTTATTTGCGGGTAAAATTGACCAAAAACTTGGTCTTTAACAACCCTGAATTTTCTCGAACTGGGTGCGCCCCGCTAAACGAGACGACTTGGTCATGTGCGAATTATACCAAAAGATGTTCAACGTCAATACGAACGTGTGAGATTTTATGGAAGTTGATTTGGATGTGCGTGCACACCAAAAATTACCCTGTATCGGCCCTATTCTAAAACTCGTTGTAACTTTGTGTGTGCTCGTCGTTTCAAAACAAAACTTATGCCATCGGACTCTTAGAAATACGCTGGTCATGTGACCCAAGTTTGGTTCGATTCTGAGAATGTTGACAAAATTTTGTATCGTGGGCCCCACGGCTCCACTTGACGGACGATTTTGTGATCGGCTCATCGGAATCCAGTTCTGGACATTCCGTTAGATTCGTACCATCGTTCTGGACTTGTAGACACTAAGTTTGACAAATTTGGAGAACTTTATCTCTGGCACATTTTTTGGTGCGAAATGGGCCACATGTGGACCCGCTTTGACAAGAAACTGTCAATTTTGCCCCTGTGTCCAAATTGGACTTATGGGTAGGCAATTCTAGATATTTTACATCTTTTAAGAATGATGGTAATGTCTATTTCAGCATTCGGAGAAGTACCTGAAGATCCCGTTGTTACAAGAGCTAGTGAAGAAATTCAAAACCCAGGCAAGTGTACCTTGCCAATCTTGCAGTACTTATTTTATATTATTCTCTTAATTTATTTATGTGACATATGTGTTCAACCTAGGCCATGTGATGTTGCTTAGCGTCCGAATAATATTCGGGTGTCAACGCCATACGCGGAGTTGTGTAACATCACCTAGAGATTGATATTGCGACCCTATACATTTTTGTGCTTGTATTATCAAGTACGTCATACCATAGGACACTTGATACTATTCATGAGACAGAATCTTCCTGAGTCATTCATGGTGATTTTGTATAGGTTACAGGATTCGTGACATAGATTTTTTGTATGCTTAGCTATCATTATGACTCACTGTATTAGCTATGATCTTGCGTGTTATGGATATGAGATGTGAGATTACATTGGGTGGGGAGAGTATTACCATATCAAAGGCTGATTATATTATATATATATATATATATATATATATATATATATATATATATATATATATATATATATATATATATATATATAGTTTTCTGGAGGTGCCTTAGACTCTGAACAGAGCTTTGGCACAAGTTCTGGCCCTTCGAGATAAATGCTGCTATGAGTTCCCCCGGCACAGAGCCTATAGTAGTTACACCCTGAGTATGATTAATGCTCTCATTTGCATATCACATAGCTAGTTACATAGTTTACCCTATTGATTCATTTTATATACTGTATTTATTTGGATTGAGTTATTCTTGTACCTTGCTATGTCCCCTAAGGACCTGGATCCGGATTATGTCCCCAGGTTTAGTAGAGGAGATCTACCCCGAGATATACGGGACAGGAGCAGACGTTGGAGCAGTACCAGTACCAGAAGACGAGGTGATAGCCGAGGATTTCTTCAGAGTATCTGCTTTATCTATACTCAGTCTTTGTTGTTGTCAGACACTTTTATTTCCTGTCTATTGAACTGCTGTATCAATCTCATTATCGGGTTGTTCCTCGAGACTTTTATTGAGACTTGTTGATTATTATTTCATCTTGATTATTCTGATATTGATTGTATTTATCTTCTGGGGATGAGATTAGTATCTTAGACCTTTATTATTGTTTTACAGCTTAAGTACACTCTAATAGGTCCATTAAATTGGATTTGCCCATTGGAGGTATTGTTGGCCATTGCCACGTGTCTAGTACCTTGGTATTTTGGGACTGGAGCGTAACATAGTTTTTATGGTGGCTCATGCAAGTCAACAATTAAATTATTTCAGTTTCAACTAAGAAACTGAGCAAGCCTGCGACAAGGATAGGATAAGTTATAGGATCTCATCCACTTGATTGAATCATTCTTGATCTCTATATCGGATTCGAATTAATTTCTTGACTTGCATCCTGCCTTGAATCTCATGTGCGCCTCTTATAGTTTATTTTGGATGCAAAGTAATGGATCCACCAGCAAGAGACGAGACTCCTACAGAAACACCACAAGGTGATGTGGTCACCTACGAAGATGAAGTAACATCAGTGGGTGGAGGTCAAACAAAACAACAAAGCAGTCAAGCAAATCAGCATGCTTCTAGATTTTGGCAAGACGATATTCCACCTCCGCCAAAGTTTACTCCATCAATGTCCGTATTTCCACAAGGGCAGGCTATGGATGGGCAGCATATATTTCAAATGTTCTATGCAATGATGCAAGCCCAACAGCAGGTTCAATAAGAGTCTCTACGTCACGAGGTAGAGAACTTGAGGAACAGCCTAGTAACCGCACTGGAGCAGACGAACCTACCAGTATGACGGCCATCGAAGGGATCTGTCACCGCTTTTCACTAGCTGAAGCCCCGTACCTTTTCAGGGAAGGAGGAGCCTACTGAAGTTCATGAGTGGCTCACAAACACTCAGCACCAATTGGAAGCAGTTGAGCTTCCAAGGGAGCGTTGGATGACTGTTGTCCAGATGCAGTTGACAGGCAATGCACATCACTGGTGGCTATCTGAGGAGAGATGGCTCGGACAAGACTGAGTCACTTGGGAAGAGTTCTCTAGACTCTTTTCGGAGATGTACATTTTATCTATTGCTCGATCAGAACTTCGGGACAAGTTCAATCGCCTCACTCAAGACAATATGACAGTGGAAGAGTACAATGTAGAGTTCATCCGTCTGAGTCGCTTTGCCCCTACCCTGATCTTGACAGAAGAGGAGAAGGCTGAGAAGTTCTTCGATGGACTAAACTTTGAGCTATAGAGATTGAAGATCAATTGTACCTACTTCATACACGGATGTCCTTGCTGCAGCCCGACGTATAGAGCACATCACCAGGAGTGAGTCCAGATTGAAGCATCCTTTCACATCAGCACCATCCAGAGCACCGCAGGAAGAAGCTGCAAAGAGACCTCACCTGCACCAAGCACCACAGAGAGCTGCATCACAATCCCTAATCCTTCCTACTTGTCACTACTGTGGCAAGGTAGGCCATATTGAGAGGGAGTTTAGACTTAAATTGGGATTAAGTTTAGCTTGCGGATCCAAACAGCATGCGGTAAGGGATTGCCCTAAGCGTCAAGAATGAGAACCAATGGGAAACCGAAAAGATCTACCAGCACCAGGAGGATATCAACCGAGGCCACCCTTGGCACCCCAGGCAGTACTCTTCCAGCAAGCCCAGCAGCAGCAGAGGAATCCACCACAAGGACGCGAACAAGCTTTTATGATGACAATAGAGGACACACAGACTCATGGAGTAGTGAATACGCGTAAGATTTAAGTTTATCATAGACAGCTATTCTTAGTAATGCCTTAGCACGTGCCTGTTAATTCATTTTCTTAGCCTCAAACCTAGTATTTTGAACTTGTTAGTAATTGGTACCCTAGTTTTCCTAAGCTGTAGTTTTTCTTGCCCTAACCCGATTCCTTTACACTTGAATTACCTAACTTTTATTGTCTAGGGAAATAATTTATTGCTTCCCTATATGTGCTTAACCCTCATCCTTTGATTTCTTTTTTCCTTGGTCATGATTCTTTGTTTGTGTCGTGCTTCGAACATGTCTTGCAACCGTGTCATCTCTTCTGAACGGTTATGTTTTCTTAATTGCGATGACGCAATTCTTTTAAGGAGAGTAGATTTTAAACACCCAGACTTTTCAAGAAATTAAAAATAAATTTTCTGGATTTTTCTATAATTTTTAACTAATTAAAATAAATATTTTCTAGAATTAGATAATTTTTAAGTATTAAAATAAATATTAAAAATATTATGAAAATAATATTTTGAGTGTAAAATAAAGAATTAGTCATACTGTAATTTTTCAGGAATTTATTGGACCCAAAAACTATTTCTAAAGACCTAAAAATAATGATTTTTAAATAAACCAATATAAACCAACCTAAACCGGATTGAACCAAAATAAATAAACCGGTTTAGACTAAATAAATCGAACCGGACCAACCCTATTGGATCGGGTCGGATCTGAACCCGACCCGCATCCAAAACCCGACCCGACCCGATCCATTATTGCTACAGTAACCCTTCAGATCCCCTGACGGCTCAGCGGGTCGCTCTGCCTCCCCGCTGAATCTCCGCCTCCCCAACGGCTATCCTGCTCCGTTCGCCTCCCCATCAGCCGGCGGTCCCCTTCCCCTAATCATCGGCCACTTCCACTATAAAACCCCACCGCGACGAAACCCTCAAACCCCCACAGCCACCGCCATCACAGCCATTGCCATCACTGCCTCCGCCACATCTCCGGCAACTCCGGTCACCGCCTCTCCAGCCTCGGCGATGCCTCCGCGAGCCCAAGCACCCGTCGACGATGCCGCCGACCCCAGCAGCCACAGCTCCGCCGCCAGCGAGCTCCGCCACCGCTGCGCCGTGCCGCTCCGTGCACGCAGAATAGTGGTTTCCGACCTCTGTTCAGGTAAAAATTTCTCTCTCCTTGCTACATCATTTTCCGAACAGTCTGTTGTGACATGTTCGCTACGTGACCCCTCGAATCCCGTGCCATTATACTGGAGAATCGTGTCCTGTGTCGATCGTAAACTGCGACGCAAAAACAGAAAAATATTCCCAATTTTAGACTTTCAGAAATTATCCCAAACTCCCCAGTTCACGACCGTTTTACGTGCAACCTGCTTAATAATTTTAAAATTCACTTAAATAATTAATTAGATAATATAACCGAGATTAAAATCCTGTAACTAGATTATTTTGATGTGCTGTTGTATGAGTTTTATTTGCAGGTGAAGTTGACCAAAAAGTTGGTCTTTAAGAATCTTGAATTTTCCTGAACTGGGTGCGCCCCGCTAAACGAGACGACTTGGTCGTGTGCGAATTATACCAAAAGGTGCGCACTATCAATACGGACGTATGAGATTTTGTGGAAGTTGATTTGGATGTGCATGCACACCGGAATTAACACTTATCCGTCGAAATTGCCCTGTATCGGCCATGTTCTGAAACTCGTTGTAACTTTGTGTGTGCTCATCGTTTCAAAACGAAACTTATGCCATCAGACTCGTAGCGATACACTGGTCCTGTGACCCAAGTTTGGTTTGATTCTGAGAACGTTGACAAAATCTCGTATAGTGGGCCCCACGGCTCCACTTGACGGGCGATTTTGTGATCGGCTCATCGGAATCCAGTTCTGGACTTCTGTTGGGTTCGTACCATTGTTCTGGACTTGTAGACACTAAGTTTGACGAATTTGAAGAACTTTGTCTCTAGCACATTTTTGGTGCGAAGTGGGCCACATGTGGACCCCGCTTTGACAAGAAACTGTCAATTTTGCCCCTATGTCCAAATTGGACTTATGGGTAGGCAATCCTAGATATTTTATATCTTTTGAAAATGATGGTAATGTCTATTTCAGCATTCGGAGGAGTACCTGAAGATCCCGCTGTTACAGGAGCAAGTGTAGAAATTTAAAATCCAGGCAAGTATACATTGCCAATCTTGCAGTACTTATTTTATATTATTTCCTTGATTTATTTATGTGATATATATGTTCAACCTAGGACCGTGTGACGTTGCTTAGCGTCTGAATTATATTCGGATGTCAACGTCGTACGCGGAGTTGTGTAACATCACCTAGAGATTGATATCGCGACCCTATATATTTTCGTGCTTGCATTATCAAGTACGTCATACCATAGGACACCTGATACTATTTATGAGACAGAATCTTCCTGAGTCATTCATGGTTATTCTGTATAGGTTACAGGATTCATGACATAGATTTTCTGTATGCTTAGCTATCATTATGACTCACTGCATTAGCTACGATCTTGCGTGTTATGGATATGAGACGTGAGATTACATTGGATGGGGATAGTATTACCATATCAAAGGCTGATTATATTATATATATATATATATATATATATATATATAGTTTTCTGGAGGTGCCTTAGACTCTGAACAGAGTTTGGCACAAGTTCTGGCCCTTCGAGATAAATGCTGCTATGGGTTCCCCCGACACAGAGCCTATAGTAGTTACAGCCTGAGTATGATTAATGCTCCCATTTGCATATCATATAGCTGGTTACATAATTTACCCGATTGATTCATTTTATATACTGCATTTATTTGGCTTGAGTTATTCTTGTACCTTACTATGTCCCCTGAGGACCTGGATCCGGATTATGTCCCCAGGTTTAGCAAAGGAGATCTATCCCGAGATATACGGGACAAGAGCAGACGTTGAAGCAGTACCAGTACCAGAAGACAAGGTTATAGCCGAAGATTTCTTCTGAGTATCTACTTTATCTATACTCAGTCTTTGTTGTTGTTAGACACTTTTATTTCCTGTCTATTGAACTGTTGTATCAAACTCATTATCGGGTTGTTCCCCGAGACTTTTATTGAGACTTGTTGATTATTATTTCATCTTAATTATTCTGATATTGATTTTATTTATCTTCTGGGGATGAGATTAGTATCATAGACCTTTATTGTTGTTTTACAGCTTAAGTACACTATAATGGGTCCATTAAATTGGGTTTGCCCATTGGAGGGTGCTGCTGGCCATTGCCACGTGTCTAGTCCCTCGGTATTTTGGGACTGGGGTGTGACAGGCTAGCCTAAAATTATGTACTATATGGAAGTACTATCTCGATACCCATCTCTCGTAAATCTTCTAGAAAGTGCTTCTGAGTAGTCAACATAAATTTTCACATCTTCTACTAAATGCATCAACTACTATATTAGCCTTGCCTGGATGGTACTGAAGTTCCACGTCATAATCTTTCAACAACTCTAGCCACCTTCTTTGCCTCATGTCCAGGTCCTTTTGCGTGAACACATACTTCAAACTCTTATGATCTGTAAATATTTTTACTCGATCGCCATATAAGTAGAGCCTCCATAGCTTAAGTGCAAACACTACTGCTGCTAGCTCCAAATCATGAGTTGGATAGTTCTTCTCGTGATCTCTGAGCGACTGAGAATCATATGCTATCACTCTTCCTTGTTGCATCAAAACACATCCAAGTCCTTTTTCCAGATGCATCAAAGTACACTGTGAATCCTTCGGAGCCAGCTGGAAGAGTAAGAATTTGTGCAGAGATTAAATTCTTTTTCAACTCTTCAAAGGCTATCTGACATTTTGCTGACCATATAAACTTAACTTCCTTGCGCGTCAACCGAATCAATGGTGTCGAGATATTAGCAAAATCTAACACAAATCTTCTGTAGTATCCTGCCAAGCCCAAAAAACTACGCACTTCTGCAACTGTCTTCAAAATTGGCCAGTTCTCTACTGCATCTACCTTCTTGGGATCAACTTACACTCATGTTCCAGAAATAATGTGCCCAAGAAAGGATATGTGATCCATCCAAAACTCACACTTACTAAGCTTTGCATATAACTGGTTGTCCCTCAAAGTCTGCAAAACTATCCTGAGATATTATTCATGCTCCTCCTCATTACGAGAATACACCATGATGTCATCGATGAATACTACCACAAATTGGTCTAAGTAAGACATAAAAATATGGTTCATCAAGTCCATGAATACCACTGGAGCATTAGTCAGTCCGAATGGCATAACTAAGAATTCGTAATGCCCATATAGTGACATAAATGTTGTCTTCGGTATATCCTGCTCCCGGACTCGCATATGATGATATCTTATTCTTAAATCTATCTTGGAGAAGACTCTTGCTCCACTTAATTGGTCAAACAAATCATCAATCCTTGGTAATGGGTACTTGTTCTTCACGGTCACTGCATTAAGTTATCTGTAATCCATACACAACCGCGTCGATCCATCCTTCTTCTTCACCAATACCACTGGTGCTCCCCACGGTGATCCACTAATCTGAATAAACTTCTTCGCCTTCGGTTCTTTCACGTGTCGATATAACTGATCAAGCGCTGATGGTGACATAGGGTACACCTTCTAGGATACTAGTTCTGCTCCTGGCATCAACTCTATACAGAACTCTACTGCTCTAACTGGGGATAATCTGGGAAGATCGTTGGAAAAGATGTCCATAAACTCTTTAACTATCTTGGGCAGCGGGTCTTCTTCCCTTGCTATTGTTGCGACTCCTCCCTTATGCTGGTCTCTTGTTATTCTGCTAAGGACAAACTCTTCTAAACCAAAAATTTTAAATAACACTCTACCCTCACGGCAGTCTATCGTTGCATGACTGTCTCTCAACCAGTCCATGCCTAAGATAACGTCAAAGTTATCCATAGGAAACTCGATCAATTTTGCAGGTAATAAATGTCCACATACTACGACTAGACATGCTAGGCACACCCTACTAACTTTTGCGATACTATTGCCAGTGAGTATATTCAGCCTCGCTGGCAATGCCTCAAACTTCAATCCAATATGTGTTGTATATTGTACAGATATAAATGAGTGTGAACCTCTAAAATCAATTAAAGCTATGGCAGGAAAGGTTGTAACAGAAATTTTACCTGCTGCTATGTCTCGTATATATCCTATTGATAGTCATCCAAGTAAACCATATATGATTTATATCTGCCGACACAAAATATCGTTAGAGCTATCTCCCAAAATCCAAGCACGATTCTCTATATTCGCCATAGCGATGATCTGATAAGGTTATTTCGGTTGCCATTCTAAGTCTGACTTATCCTTATCCGAACAATATACCAATCTCGCTTGCAAACTTGCTAGCACCAAATAGGGTCTTGGCGTGCAATACTCTACAAAACTTAGCCGAAAGACTGTGTGCATAGCTAACCATCCGAACGATATTATATCTCACACACTAACCAGCTAGATAATCATGTATAGGCATTTATGTTTGCACAAAACTTGTAAATTCTAGCACGAGTCTATTCCCATAAAGTCTAGCATAGGTCAGAACAAGGGTCATCGCATAACTATACAGTATAAGCAATCATATCATTCATATGCAACTTTTAAAATTATTTAGACTTATTGTATGGAATATTTCGTTAGGACATTGAGAAAGAGCGTATGTGTAATCCCCCTGATTTTCAAGAATTTTTAAATTTGGATTTTTACAATTTTCTGGAATTTTCTTGGATTTTTCTGTAATTAAATTAAGGTGTTTTAATTATTAAAAGATTTTTAATGTTAATAAATAATATGAAAATATTAAGAAAATAATATTTTATGGTATAAAATAGAAAACCAGACATAGGGTAATTTTTCGGGAATTTATTGGACCCCGGATGAATTTTTAAAGCCCTAAATACTAATTTAATTAATTAAACCAAAATAAATCGGGTTTTTAAACCAAACCAAACCAAGTTGAACCAAACCGGGTTTATTTTTAAAATCAAATTTCTTATTGGGTCGGATCCGGGTTCAATCCAGACCCGACCCAATAACCCGAACCCGACCCGCATATCTGAATTTGGATCGGGCCGGATCCGTAGACCCGACCCGACCCGCCACCAACCCGACCCGCCGAAACCCTTTCTCTTCTCCACCCGATCAACCGCCCGACTTCTCGCCTTCCGCCGCCGCCGCCACTCTCCGTCTTCCCCGACCCCTCCGCTCCGGCTCCCCCTCACCGGACAACCCTCCGCCTCCCTCCACTTCTCTATAAAACCCTCCAATCCTCTTCTCTCCGCCTCCGTCCGCCCTAACTTCACCGGTTCCGCCTCGGCTCTCTGCCCGCAGCGCCGCCTCGCCGCTGCGTCTCCACTCTCCTCCCTGAGCTCCGTCCGGCGAGCCGTCCCCAGCCGCCCAACCTCCATTTCCAGCACCTCCCTGAGCTCAGTCGACGAGCCCCTCAGCCGAACTCTCCTCCGCCCTCGAACCAGCCGTCACCCTCGCCGCGACTCCGCCCGACGTCGACCCTCGCAGCGCCGCTCCGCCCTCCACCGGCCTGCTCCGGCGAGGCCAGCCCCCTGAACCCTAACCCTAGACACGGACTCAGTCCCTGGCGTGTCGGACACGGCCGGACACAGGGTTCTCAGGTCAGGAACGATGATACGAACCCAACGGAACTTCCAGAATTGGATTCCGATGAGCCGATCACAAAATCGCCCGTCGAGCGGGGCCTATGGGGCCCATGACACACGATTTTGTCAACGTTCTCAGAATCGAACCAAACATGGCTCACAGGACCAGCGTATCGCTACGAGTCCGATGGCGCAAGTTTCGTTTCAATCCGACGTGTGTACACAAAGTTAGGGTGAAAAACAGAAAAGTCGGATACGGGACGTTGTCCGCGGATACGCACTGATTCCGGTGTGCACGCACATCCGAATCAGCTTCTGCGAGATCCCGCACGTCCGTATCAACGACGCGCACGTATCTGTGAAGACCGCACGCGACCAAGTCGTCCCGTTTGGCGGGGCGTACTCGATTCCGGGGTGAAACAGGGTCTGGGTTTTCCTGTTTTTGGATCACGGTGTGCGATCACCACAGGACGCGATGCCCCGAGCGGTTTGTCCGGGCACCGAGAGGGTCATACAGGCTTCGCAACGCAAAAGACGGAATCAAAAACGGGGTTACGAGAAAGAAAATACAAGTACCTGAACAGGGCTGAAAAACCGAGATCTTCGTGTCCTCGTATCTCGAGTTAGGGCTGTGTCCGGTCTGAGAACCCTGTGTCCGGCCGTGTCCGACACGCCAGGGACTGAGTCCGTGTCTAGGGTTAGGGTTCAGGGGGCTGGCCTCGCCGGAGCAGGCCGGTGGAGGGCGGAGCGGCGCTGCGAGGGTCGACGTCGGGCGGAGTCGCGGCGAGGGTGACGGCTGGTTCGAGGGCGGAGGAGAGTTCGGCTGAGGGGCTCGTCGACTGAGCTCAGGGAGGCGCTGGAAATGGAGGTTGGGCGGCTGGGGATGGCTCACCGGACGGAGCTCAGGGAGGAGAGTGGAGACGCAACGGCGAGGCGGCGCTGCGGGCAGAGAGCCGAGGCGGAGCCGGTGAAGTTAGGGCGGACGGAGGCGGAGAGAAGAGGGTTGGAGGGTTTTATAGAGAAGTGGAGGGAGGCGGAGGGTTGTCCGGTGAGGGGGAGCCGGAGCGGAGGGGTCGGGGAAGACGGAGAGTGGCGGCGGCGGCCGTTTCCGGCGGCGGAAGGCGAGAAGTCGGGCGGCTGATCGGGTGGAGAAGAGAAAGGGTTTCGGCGGGTCGGGTTGGTGGCGGGTCGGGTCGGGTCTACTGATCCGGCCCGATCCAAATTCAGATATGCGGGTCGGGTTCGGGTTATTGGGTCGGGTCTGGATTGAACCCGGATCCGACCCAATAAGAAATTTGGTTTTAAAAATAAACCCGGTTTGGTTCAACTTGGTTTGGTTTGGTTTAAAAACCCGGTTTATTTTGGTTTAATTAATTAAATTAGTATTTAGGGCTTTAAAAATTCATCCGGGGTCCAATAAATTCTCGGAAAATTATCCTATGTCTGGTTTTCTATTTTACACCATAAATTATTATTTTCATAATATTTTCATATTATTTATTAACATTTAAAAATCTTTTAATAATTAAAATACCTTAATTTAATTACAGAAAAATCCAAGAAAATTCCAGAAAATTGTAAAAATCCAAATTTAAAAATTCTTGAAAATCAGGGGGATTACAATCTACCCCCCTTAAGAGGATTGCATCCTCGCAATCAAAGATTAACCGGTCAACAGAGATGACACGGTTGCAACCATTGTTCGAAGCACATCAAATCAAAGAGCACCTAGGAAAAATTATTTTCCTAAGCATTAAAAGTTATGCAATTTCCCAAATGTGGGAAATCTAGAAAATTACAATTTTTAAAAAACCAGGTTATTCTTTTAAATCATATTAATTAATAACAAAATTACTAGGTGATCACTAGGTTATCTATTATTAGTAAGTTAAAATTGTTAAGTTAAGTCTATGGTCACGAACCAGCAGGCACAAAGTAAAGAAATAATAGAAACAGAAAACTATAGAAACTTACGCGCATTAGCTACTCCTTGGTTCTGCGCGTCTTCCAAAGTCATCATGAAGGCTTGTCCGCGTCCTGGTGGATTCCTCTGTTGCTGCTGCTGCTGCTGGGCTTGTTGGAAGAGTGCCGCTTGTGGTGCCAATGGTGGCCTTGGTTGATACCCTCCTGGTGCTGGTAGAGCTTGTTGGTTTGCTCTTGGTGCTCCTCCTCGATGATAAGGACAATCCTTGGCTAAGTGTTGATTGGTTCCGCAAATCAAGCATAATCCCAACTTACGTCTGCAGTCCTTCTCAGTATGGCCTACCTTGCCACAGTATTGACATGTAGGTAATGTCTGCGGAGAGGCTCTGGGTGGCTGGTGTATATGAGGCCTCTTTGCAGTTTCTTCTTGTGGTGCCTTGGATGTTGCTGATGGGGTAGGCCGCTTTAGACTAGTTTCTCTCCTGGTGACGCGCTCCATGCGTCGGGCTGCAGCAAGGACGTCCGAGTATGAAGTAGGTGCGACTGATCCGATCAATTTCTGTAGCTCAATGTTGAGTCCGTCGAAAAACTTCTCGGCCTTCTCTACTTCTGTAGGGATCAAGGTAGGTGCGAAGCGACTCAGACGAATGAACTCGGCATTGTATTCTTCCACCGTCATAGTTTCCTGGGTGAGGCGATTGAACTTGTCCCTCAGTTCTGATCGAGCGATGGCCGGAATGTACATCTCTTGAAAGAGTCTGGAGAACTCTTCCCAAGTGACTCGGTCTGGTCCGAGCCTGGTCTCTTCAGATATCCACCAGTGATGGGCATTGTCCGTCAACTGCATCCTGACGGCGGTCATCCAACGTTCTCTTGGAAGTTCAGCTGCTTCCAACTGGTGTTGTATGTTGGTGAGCCACTCATGAAC
Organism: Iris macrosiphon; assembly: GCA_036927795.1. Taxonomy (NCBI): domain Eukaryota; kingdom Viridiplantae; phylum Streptophyta; class Magnoliopsida; order Asparagales; family Iridaceae; genus Iris; species Iris macrosiphon. The sequence goes on along the minus strand of JAYESA010000001.1, from coordinate 152,908,692 downwards.
TTCAGTTGGTCCTTCTTTGCCCGAAAAGGTACGGGGCTTGAGTTGACGGAAATCAGTGATAGATCCCGTCGCTGGTCGCCTAGCTTGTGGGTTCACTTGCTCCAATGCGTTTACTAGGCTGGTTCTTAGGTACTCTGCCTCCTGACGATGTGCCTCCTGTTGAACTTGCTGTTGGGCTTGCATCATGGCGTAAAACATCTGGAACATCTGCTGCCCGTCCATTGCTTGCCCTGGTGGAAAGACAGGCATCTGTGGAGGGAACTGCGGCGGAGGTGGGATATCATCGCGCCTGAACCTTGAGTTATGCTGTTCAGCTTGACCACCTTGAGAGGATTGCCCTCTGTTCTCTGGTGTAACTCCATCTCCATAGGTAACCACAGCGTCTTGTGGCGTACTCAAAGGAATTTCATCTTCAATTCTTGGATCCATCTTTCTGCATCCAAAATAAAATATAAGAAGCGCACAAGATTCAAGGCAGGATGCAAATCAAAAATTAATTCGAGTACGATACAGATATCAGGAACGTTTTCAAGCAAGTGGATGAGATCCTAAAAACTTATCCTATCTTATTGCAGGCCTGTTCGGTCCCTAAGTTGAAACCGAACAATTTAGTCGTTGACCTGCATGGGCCACCACAAAAACTATGTCATGCCCCAGTCCCAAAATACTGAGGACCTGGATCCGGATTATGTCCCCAGGATTTGCAGACGAGGTTTATCCAGAGGTCTACGGAACAGGTGCTTTTCACGGAACAGTACCCGTAGCTGAGGACGAGGTGATCGCTGAGGACTTCTCCTGAACAATTGCTTCGCCATGCTCAGTCAAATATGAAAAATAGTCTTTATTTCCTGTTTAATTAAACTCTTTAATTCCTGTTTATGAGAACATTGTAACAGACTAATATCGGGTTGTTCCCCGATTTTATTTACTTGGACTGGTTGATGTTTATTATATTTCTTTGCTGATGTTGCTATCTTATATCTGTGGATGAGAATAGTAAAACCCTGACTGATGTAATACAGCTTAAGTATGCCCGATGGATCCATTAAATTGGGTTTGTCCATCGGTGTATGCTGCTGGCCATAATCACGCATCCAGTCCCTCGGTATTTTGGGACTGGGGCGTGACAGTATGCACGTAACCCACGAACGAGCTTTCAAAACTGAAAAAATCGATACGAAGTCCAAAGGCGTAAAGCCATACTCTGATACCAATATGTCACGCCCCGATCTCTCGCAGGTAATCGGTTGTCCCCGCTAGGCATGAATCACCCGGCCAGCACTCCCGCGGGATAATCTTTTCCATCTGGACGTGATGCCGCACGAGCATAAGCTGCGCCCGTGCAAGGCCATGATCCGAATAGGCGGTAAAATATTTAAGCCACAGAGTCGCACAGATAGTCCGAATACAGCGGATAAGAACAAACAGGCGATTGGTAACAAGTTCACAGAGTCATCAATAGCGGAAGCATTAAATAACACAAGTATAGAAGTAAACTAAGATCTTTATTGATATTAAACAAGTATTACAAGTGGTGCTAGGCCGAGATTATAGGTCGCTCAAACCCCTGTCTCTGAAACAATAAAAGCGTGCCAAGTGGCTACAATTATGGAATAATGCATAGGCGATGTTTTAATATTATGTCATGTATATGTGCTTCACTTTCGGACACAACGTTCCAAGGCTCCAGAGCGAACTCCATACCTTAGCACGCACGAAAGGGTCTCTGCACCGAACGAGGTTCTCCCATACCCTGCAAGCAATCTGGTGGATTATCAGTATATGAATGCACTGGTGGGGAGGCTTCTCGCCTGCTCGACAAATCCAAACACGTTATATAGATTTCGTGCACAATCTATTAAGTTATCTTTCTATTCTTTCCTTAGGATCAGTTTTATGGCGTAATAAAAAGCCTAACTCGTGTGGCAGTGCATCGTGCGATATAAGAGTAACACGGTGAGACTTACCCACTTATCATCCATCCTTTCCTGTCCAAGGAAAACCAAGTTAAACCAAGCACGGGTATATGTATATATAAGCACAGGTATATGTATATATATATATATATATATATATATATATATATATATATATATATATATATATATATATATATATATAATAAAAATCAATGAAAATTGCATAAGCAAATACGAGTGTCATTATTGAGGTTCTGTTTCAAGTTGCACAAGTTACACGGATACTCGGGTGTGTTACAATGGACTGCTCAAGTTGTTCATTTTATGTATAGATGTCTTATACTCATAATCATTTAGGTGTTTCAGATTACTGGATGCGATGCAATAACTCGCACGCGGATTGCCGCTAAGCGATTATGACTTATCTATATGAACATGAGGTCACTGGCTTAGCCATAAAGGATGATGCATAGTCTCGGACGGAGATAAGGGGTAGCGCAAGAGTCATTGGCACTACCCATCATCCCGACCAAATATAGAGAGACTACCATAGATCATGGAGTCAGACAGTGTCACTATCACATTTTCTAGGAAGGGTATTTTTGGTCATTTCATAATTAATTAATTTATGTGCTTGTTTAATATTTATTTATTATATTATTTAATTATTGTTAGATATTAGATTTGATTTTGGACTTGTTTTAGTGGATCTAACTAGATTAGACTAGACTTACGGACCAACATTAATTCTAGTTAGATTGAGCCCAACAAACAAGCCCAATAGTTAGCCCATTCATTAGGAGGATGACTTAATTAGTTAAACCAATTGGATTAGAACCTTTCTTTTTTAATTAATTTCTTCATGACAAGCCCTAAGGAGTATTGTAGACTTTTTATAGTAACTTGGAGTAGGAGCAAGGCCGCCAATAGGAGGGGGGGAGGAGAGAGACTCTCTCTCTCTTAATCCATTTATTTCAATTCTAGATCTAAAATTTTCCTCATCTAAATTCCTTCATCCCTACACCAACCCCTACCCAATTTCCTTCCCAATTCTTTCTCTAATCACCATTGGAGACTATTGGAACAAGGAGGAGGCAAGGATCTACAAGGAGGAGGAACGAGCACAAGTTGAAGGCTCTTGACATTCATTTGGAGACTTGCATTGGGAATCCATCTTCCAATAGGTACAATTTAGTTTTTTCTATCTAATTAGACTCTAAATCTATAGTTTAATCATTAAAAACCCTCCCATGTACTAAGGCTACCCATAGGAAATAGAATTAGGTTCATATGAGGTCTATGGAAGAAGTTATGTGGTATTTTGTGTCAATTTTGGGGGAATACCAAGATTGGCACATCTTGTGTTTGTCAATAGATCAATTAGACCAAATTGACATATGTTTGGTGTGTGAGACTAGTATCGTATCCATAATTGGATACGTGTAGGCCGTATCATGACAATTTGGCGATACAGGTTGATTTGGTAGTTTTTTTCCGACACGGGGGGTTTGATCATGTCACATTTTGACACGGACACGCAAATGAGTAGCTAGCTCTTCGTGTTATTTCTAATTATGATTCTAGAATCTATCGTGTCCTTCGGGATATGTTTGGTGGTGTGGTGGAGCCGTATCGCAAGCGCTTCATAGATTTAGTGTGATACGGGTGCGGTGCACTCTACGTGTTTGATACTTTGTATTCTAATTCAATTTACCTTGGTTATAACTATTAGAGTATTGTAGTTGTAGTTGTTTTATATATATATATATATATATATATATATATATATATATATATATATATATATCAACACTAATAGTGCACATGAACTTCCCTACTCTCCATATGACAACCAACATACTCAAATTCAATAGAAACATAACTATATATATATATATATATATGTATATATATATATATATATATATATATATATATATATATACATAGGAGTTATAGTGTGTGTGTGTGTGTGTGTGTGTGTGTGTGTGTGTGTGTTAGGCAAGGTAGAGGAGGGGGACTCGGGCCTGTGCACTTGGTGCACAACTAGTGAACAGCAGCAGCAACTTCAAATGAGAGCAGCAGCAGCAGCAGCAGCAACTAGTGAACAGCAAAAGCAGCAACTAGTGAGAGCCGCAGCAGCATGCAACTAGGGGACAGCCGCAGCAGCAATACTAGTAGTAGCAGCTACCGTAGGTGAGAGAGAGTGTGGTTGGTTGTGCAGTTCAGTCCAAGCATTGCCTTGGACAGCAACTGCACAGTTGAGGGTGATGTTCCAACAACTTGCAGTAATATGGTCGGGCAGGCTTGTTGGCAGCAGCATGGAGGCTATGAATGTTAGTTATAAAGGTATGATAATAGTAGATGATTTTATATGCTATAGTTAGTAGGTTGTATCAACATGGTATTAATTAGTATGTTAGTATAATATCAGTTAGTTAGTTAGTTAGTTAGTTAGTTAGTTAGTTAATTGGTGTATATATATATATATATATATGTTAGTTGGTTTTAGTTAAAGGTGAGATATTCATGAGTTAGATAATGGATTACCTTGTGATACCAAGGTAATTGTTAGGTATTTGGGTTTATAATCAAGGTATTGGGTTTGTGTATCAAGAGGGGGTGTAGGTGGTGTGATACCGTATTGGCTCAAAGCCGAGGTATCCACTTAGTATTAGTTTAGCTAGGGATACTATATATTTTCATCTTGTATATATATATTATTGTATTTTCATATCTAATATTTTATATATCTTACGATACGGTATAGTGTTGGTATCCTAGTATCCTAATATAGCTAGTATAGCCTAGATAAATAGCGTATGGACCAAATATCCTAGAAGATGACTTATACAACCTAGAAATAGCTAGTTTGACTAGTTTGACCTAGAGTTGACCTAGTTTGACTATTTTGACCTAGAATTCGACTAGTTTAACTTATTTTTTATTACAAAATCTTGTATTGATGTAATATTCCATATTTAGGTCTCCGAGAAATCGTTTCGGACATCTTTGATATAGTTCACCGGATTTTAGGCAAGTACATTCTTTGATAGTTTCTCATTTATGATATTCCCTATATTTTTTGTATTTAGTATAGATATTCTTGATTTCTTGACACGATGGTTACATGGATTGGTATATTTGGATCTCGTCATGAGATGTTATTCTTTGGTATTTATGGTATATCTTGTGCAAGTCTTGTTCCTCATTTTTTTTGTACATGTACAGACATTAATTCTTATGGAGACTAGCTACCTACCCAGTGAATCTCGTGCCATAACGTATCATGGTTGAATCCACTATACCAATCGGGGCAGGGAGTGTTAGTGTAGATATGTGATTATACCCTCCTTGTTCATGTCATTGTGAGTGTTGATCATATACCGCACGTATGATTAACCAGGCCCTAATCCTTGTGCAAGTTTCTAAGGCGATCACATGTTAAAGCTAGTACTCACTCACATAGTAATAGTATTCTTGCTCATTTCCATGATGCTCATTTCTTGTATTTAATTCTAGTATTCCAATTTGTATATCTCTTGTATCTTGCATCTTGTATATTCACTCTATTTATTATTACATAGTTTTTATCATTCTTTGGAACTACTGTTAGAGGTATACTTTGCTCCTTTCCTGACTGGATATATTTTTTCTAGATGACACTGAGGAATAGTATCCCACCCACTACGGACCTCAGGACGTAGTTGACTTAAGAGTCAGAGACTTTGGCTCAGGAGGGTCTCATCCCGATTGAGACAGACGACCCAGTATATGTAGCTCAGTAGATAGATTTTTTTGTACTGGATATGTCTCCAATATTTTGACATTAGTATTCTTATTTTATTTGATGACTCATTGAATATTATTTGTCTTGTGAGTTATATTTGACTCTTCAGTTGTTTATATCATATTCGTGCAATTATTCCATCTTATAGATATGTGATTGAGTATTCATATTTTATTGGTAGCATTATTATATCTTGATTGCTAGATAGATAGTTTACTCAAACAGTATTCTACCGCCGATGTTGCGGCATAGGCTGGACGTTGTTCACTACTCTTGTTCCTACACCAGGTGTGGGTCATGACAGACAGGTTATCCAAGTATAGGATGCACTACCAAGGGCCCGACCACTGAATATATTGAGTCACCCCAAACCGGGGAGCATCCTACCGATTTGGTCACGCAATACCTATATTACTCCTAGGACGGTACGATCTCGGTGCACTGATGATCGTCCAAGGAATCCATATTATTACCTCATGTACGAGTTATCCGTGACCATGCAAGTCTAGGGTCTCAGATTCATGGGATTCATGACATGTTGATTCTTAATTCTTGATTCTTGTTCAAAACGAGTATGCTCCACGAGCTGTGATTCTTAGATTATTGACATGGTACAAATCCCCTGGTTCGGGAACTGCCTTGGTAACCTAACGGTCCCGGATACTTTCAGGTTCATACTTGCACGGAACGACTAATAGATAGTCTTCCGGGGAGAACTTGATGAATGCATGACTTGGATAGTGCTACCGGGGTCATGGCATAAATTATGTAACAAGTATTGAAATGAGACAACGAGTACAAACTACAATGTAAGCAAACAAGCATGCATTTATATTTGAAACATAAGTATTTACATTAGCACGGTCTATAGTATAGTGTGAGGAGTAAAGTCGTACAAAAATATATCGAGCGACATAATCTAGGGGATGAGCAGTGTAAACAAGTGAGCAGTGCACTACGGATAGTATACAACGATCTACTCGAGGCATAGCGGGGTCTACTTGCACAAAGCAAAGGTAGCATGCGAGGGTCCATTTATAACCCAAGTTTGATTTTCATGTTCTAACACAAGCAATACAATATGGGATTATTTTCTTAGCTAGGTACGTTATATTCTTTATTAGCATATAAGGGGTGATTCACCTAGCGACTAGCATATATCGTCCATATTTTAAGTGTGTTGGCTAAGCAAAGACAAGTTTATCGTAGCCACCCACCTTAGCGATAATTCATCTCGGTCGGGCGATACTCCGAGCGAGCCTTTGAAATTATAAGTCTGAACTCATAAAGTGCCACGTCTGAAATTCTTTACCTCAAACGAGTCTTGTCGCTGAGAAAAGTGGGTCGGGTCGTTGCACTTGCATCGTTTGAATCGGCTGTCTGCTCGAACGGAACAGGTCATTACATTATATACCACTCAGAAAAAGTCTCATCCTCGAGACTTCCTGAGTGCAAACCGTTCTATCATATACTATCGAATCTATCTCAAGCATAACAATCAGTACCACTAGATCTGTTCGAACACAATTTCCTACTTGTTCCTTATATCGTGTCACGTGTATGCTGGGTTTGTCTTATTGAATGACTCTATCATTCAATCCATTCTCCGACTCGGTCTCTACTGCGCCTTAGTGTAGGACATATATCGCTTAACGCGGGGTACATTATGATCCATCTTGAATAATGATCTAAGGCTGAGGCAAACTTATCAAAATGTTATACTCGTCCATGTGAATCTAACATATTCACTTGCACTAGCATTCAAGATCAGCATATCGCGAGTCTGGATCGTGCACATATTCAAAGAATCCCTCAAACATATGCATGTCAATCAACTTAGTGATAGCGAAGTCTTTGCACTCGAGTTTAATATATTACTGGGTCTTGGATCGTGCATACGTTCAAGGCATCTCTCAAATATATGCATTCAACCAATCTTAGTGATAGTGAATTCGGACAAGCTACTTGCAAAAATCTCAAGGATTCTCGTCTTACAATTCACGATGATACCTCCAACTGGGTCAATAAAATTCAAGTCATTTCTATTCCAACCAAAAATCAAGCATTGCACTACTGTTAAGCACGATCTATCCGATCAACTGACTAGCGTCAATGTCCTATCGTATATTCTGTTTGTGTCAAACATATCACACACTTATCGTTCCTAGTCTAACTCCAAGTCTTGCATCCCCAGTTCTATGGCTTGCTCAGGCAATACTCTAAAGTCGGTTACATAAGTTCTTTCACTCGGCACAGGGTCGTCTACCTAATTACTAGATCAGCTCACAAGGTCATAGGTACAAGTTCAAACACACGATTCATCATACAAATTCATCGCACGATGCTCGCCCCAATTCCTAAGGTCAAACCATTATTCATTTGTACGGGATATTCTACCAAAGCTCGTTTCACTCAGATTTCTAAATATCGAGCACAGATCATTCTAATCATATTAACACATTCGCTTGTACAGGTTCGAGTTCGTTCAATCAAATTCATGATATATCCAAGTTGTAGGACAAGCCTAGCAATTCGCATAGTCTATCTCCTTCAACCATATTTTTGATAGAATTTATATATCTATTATAAGTCTAGACCACCAAGCCATGATTCAATTCTAAATCTTTGATCTCAATCATAAACTCTAAGTCGTCCAACCAGATTTATGTATCCGTTCACGAAACCATCAAGCGTGACTTTCTCCAGGTTCTAGACTAACTTATCCTTGAAATACTTCTGATTCACTTGTATTTTCAAATTTGTCTAATCGTATTGAACCACTAGTCAAGACGATCCATCAGTTGCCACGCTCCAGTCTCCCATAAGTTTGATTATCTTCATTGGACGTGAGATCACCATGCCAACGCTCTCGCTGGATAATCGTCCAAATCTGGGCGTGACGCATGTACGAGCATAGAGTTACGCTCGTACAAGACAAGAACATTGAACGTTACACCTTATCATTTTACTTTGCTCTATCCAAGATATTTAAAATCTATCAAGTCATGTCCGTTCATGCTGTGATTATAATTCGTCTAGCAAAATCATCCAACTTCAATGTTACCGATTGATAAATCCATAATCTACTTCTGGCATTCCTTAAACAACTAAGTTTCAAATATTCCATCCAAAGTCTATCCACTTTTGATATGATCCATTCATCGAGTTCGTTTGGAATAATTGTCGAACATGTTCCCGTAAGTTCGATCATCCCCGCCGGACGTAAAATTACCACGCCGGCGCTCCCGCGGGATAATCGTTCTCGGTCGAGACTGATTTCGAAGGTTATCTTTTCGAACTAGATTAAAGATCGTTATTCCAAACTCCAGGTCAAATCCGTTATCGCTTACCTCTTTCATCGAACCACAATATTCATTTCTCGGGCTAACTTCTATTCGAGTGATATTCTACTCAAGTTTTAATCCGTTTGGTTCAATTTGAAATCACTCGCACGATCAATCAAGTTTTCACCAAGTTTTTCTTGACCAAGATATTAATTTTATTACCTTGAATCCCTATTCGATATTAGACTTATCATGTGTTCAAGACATTCTCAATTGTTTAAACCAACTATCGCACGAAACCTATGAATTCGTTTGAACATTTCTAAAATGATCCATACACCATCAGGAATCGAGTCACCCAATTAAATTCTCAATCGTGTTCGCATCACTCGCTAGCATATCCACCAAGTCGTTCCTTAGAATTCCTGCATGATACATAAGCATCACCTGATAAATCTTAGTCTTATATATATCCTATTGATAGTCATCCAAGTAAACCATATATGATTTATATCTGCCGATACGAAATACCTTCTGAGCTATCTCCCTAAATCCAAGCACGATTCTCTATATTTTCCATAGCGATGATCTGATAAGGTTCTATCGGTTGTCATTCTAAGTCTGACTTATCCTTATCCGAACGATATACCAATCTCGCTTGCAAACTTGCTAGCACAAAATAGGGTCTTGGCGCACGATACTCTACATAACTTAGACGAAAGGTTGTGTGCATAGTTAACCGTCCGAATGATATTCTATCTTGCATAGTAACTAGCTGGGTAATCACGTATAGGCATTCGAGTTTGCACAAAACTTGCAAATTCTAGCACGAGTCTATTCCCATAAAGTCTAGCACAGGTCAGAACAAGGGTCATCGCATAACTATACAGTACAAGCAATCATATCATTCACATGCAACTTTGGAAAATATTTAGACTCATTATATGGAATATTCTGTTGGGACATTGAGAGAGTGCGTATGCACATAACCCACGAACGAGCTTTCGAAACTGAAAAAATCAATACGAAGTCCAAAGGCGTAAAGCCATGCTCTGATACCAATATGTCATGCCTCGATCTTCCGCAGGTTATTGGCCATCCCCACTAGGAGCAAATTACCGTGCCAGCGCTCCCTCGGGATAATCTTTCCCATCTAGACGTAATATCGTACGAGCATAAGCTGCGCCCGTGCAAGGCCATGATTCGAACAGGCGGTAAAATGTTTAAGCCACAGAGTCGCACAGATAGTCCGAATGCAGCAGAATAAGAACAAACAAGCGATTGGTAACAAGTTCACAGAGTCGTCAATAGCGGAAGCATTGAATAACACAAGTATAGAAGTAAAAAAAGATCTTTATTGATATTGAACAAGTATTACAAGCGGCGCTAAGCCGAGATTACAAGTCGCTCAAGCCCCTATCTCTCTAAAACGATAAAAGTGTGCCAAGTGGCTATAATTATAGAATAATGCATAGGTGATGTTCTAATATTATGTCTTGTATATGTGCTTCAGTTCCGAATGCAACGTTCCAAGGCTCCAGAGCGAACTCCACGCCTTAGTACGCACGAAGAGGTCTCTGCACCAAACGAGGTTCTCCCGTACCCTGCAAGTAATCTGGTGGGTTATCAGTATATGAATGCACTGGTGGGGAGGCTTCTCACCCACTCGATAAATCCAAACACGTTATATAGGTTCTGTGCACCATATATTAAGTTATCTTTCTATTCTTGCCTTAGGATCAGTTTTATGGCATAATGAAAAGCATAACTCGTGTGGCAGGGCGTCGTGCGATATAAGAGTAAAATGGCGAGACTTACCCACTTACCATCCATCATTCCCTGTCCAAGAAAAACTAAGTTAAACCAAGCATGGGTATATATATATAATAAAATCCAAGGGCAATTGCATAAGCAAATACGAGTGTCATGAGCGAGGTTCTGTTTCGGGTTGCACGAGTTACACGGATACTCGGGTGTGTTATAATAGATTTCTCAGGTTGTTCATTTTATGTATAGATGTCTTATACTCATAATCGTTCAGGTATTTCAGATTACTGGATGCAATACAATGACTCGCACGTGGATTGTCGCTAAGCGAGGATAACTTATCTATATGAACATGAGGTCACTGGCTTAGCCATAAAGGATGATGCATAGTCTCGGACGGAGATGATGGGTAGCACAAGAGTCATTGGGCGTTACCCATCATCCTGACCAAACATAGAGAGACTACCATAGATCATGGAGTCAGACAGGTTATCCAAGTGTAGGATGCACTACCAAGGGCCCGACCACTGAATATATTGCGTCACCCCAAATCGTAGAGTATCCTACCGATTTGGTCACGCAATACCCATATTTCTTCTATGACGGTATAATCTCGGTGCCCCGATGATCGTCTGAGAAATCCATGTTATTACCTCGTGCACGAGTTATCCGTGACCATGCAAGTCTAGGGTTTCAGATTCACGGGATTCATGACATATTGATTCTTGATTCTTGATTCTTGTTCAGAACGAGTATGCTCTACGAGCTATGATTCTTGGATTATTGATATGGTGCAAATACCCTGGTTAGGAAACTGCCTTGGCAACCTAACGGTCTCGGATACTTTCAGGTTCATACTTGCACATAACGACTATTAGATAGTCTTCCAGGGAGAACTAGATGAATACATGACATGGATAGTGTTACCGGGGTCGTGGCATAAATTATGTGACAAGCATTGAAATAAGAAAACTAGTACGAACTACAATATAAGCAGGCAAGCATGCATTTATATTTGAAACATAAGCATTTACGTTAGCACGGTCTATAGTATAGTGCGAAGAGTGAAGCCATACAGGAACATATAGAGCGACATAATCTAGGGGACAAGCAATGTAAACAAGTGAGCAGTGCACTACGGAGAGTATATAACGATCTACTCGAGGCATGGTGGGTCTACTTGCACAAAGCAAAGGTAGCATGTGAGGGTCCATTTATAAGCCAAGTTTTATTTTTATGTTCTAACACAAGCAATACAAGATGAGATTATTCTCTTAGCTAGGTGCATTGTATTCTTTATTAGCATGCAAGGGGTGATTCACCTAGCAACTAGCATGTATCGTCCATATTTTAAGTATGCTGGCTAAGCAAAGACAAGTTTATCATAGCCACCCACATTAGCGATGATTCGGAGTCATGAAAACATTCAATCAAAACAAGCAAGGCCGCATGGGTCTCTAGGCCGCATGAGAAGTCCATGTCGCATAAACACTTGGGTTAAAGTCTACTCCTTGGGACAAGTGTTGAAGTGACGAGCAATAAATAAAGTGTCAATGATATGACATAAAGTGATTGATGTGACAAGCTATAAAGTGTGTCAGAGAGAAAAGATAAATATCACAGAAATATGTGCCACGGTTCGGAGTCATGCGTCCAAGAAAATGGTGGCCGCATATTCTCTAATGCCGCATAAGTGTCGATGCCGCATATGAATCGATGTTGCATGGAGTCGATATCGCATGGAGGTCTTTTGCACTTAGCAAAATTCTCATTCGTTCAGCAAGTGGAACACAAAGTGTTCAGGGATACTTGTGTAAATAAGCAGTCATGCGTCCAACAAGATGAACATATGCTGCTAGTATGCGGCAAGAGTTCAGGCCGCATAACCCTCTCGGGCTGCATAGCACTCTCAGCCGCATAACTCATTGGCCGCATGAAGACTTCATCTTCTCTAAACAGCAGGTTCGGCCATTGCGAAAGCTCCAAAAACTGAAATCTTATTTTGTCCATAAAATCCTTATTTTGAGTCCAAATCGGGTGAACCAAAAGCCAAAATGCTCTAAATTGAAAGCTCTATCATGTAGCAATAACTGGTTTTCTAAAATATATGCTTAATAGATCAAAACCAAGAAAAACTTATGAAACCCATAAAAATCCTATGTTAGAAATGTAGATCTACTCAAAATCACCCATCAAAACAGAAAACTTCAAGAACTAAAAGTGCTTAGAAACACAAAACAAACATAATGGAATAATAATATGGAAGGTTTATCTATTTCTTATACAAGGTATACTTACCTATGAAAATGGTGAGAAAAAACTAAAGAGAGAGGAAGAAACGAAGAAGTGAAGAGAGAAAAAAATGTTGGGTTATATATGGTAGGGTTGAGGGTTGAACCAAGGGTTCTCATAACTTGAACCAACCAACAAAATAACCATGAGCAAGGTTAAACCAAAGAATGGGTCTAGTCTCTATGCACATGAAACCATGCTAAAATAAAAATATATTCCAAATACGCATATCGGGAACGGGGAGTGACATAAGTCGTCCCAGTAAATGCCAAGGCCTGAGTCTTCGGTACAATGCGAAAGTAGTAGAGTCTGTCCCGCCGTTCACCGACGCCAATCAGGGTCCTCAAACTGGGGTCATGTATCACGCACAATTTTTTAGTGAATTGTACAACACACTTTATATCATCAATAAGATGGGCCACAAAAATTAAATTATAATATAATTGAGGTACGAATAGAACATTCTTGATAACAACATCCGGTGCAAGAGGAACACTCTCGCAGCACGAGACAACCATAGTCCGTCCGTCCATGTAACAACCTATTTTTTAAAAAAATCTTTAAAAATAAATTTTCTGGATTTTTCGGTAATTTTTATTTAATTATTAAAAATGTCCTTCATGGATTAATATATTTATATATTAAATTAAGTATTAAAATATTATAAAAATTATATTTTTGGGTGTATTATTAATTATTGGATGTTGTATAATTTTTCTAAAATTTATTGGGCTCAAAAACTATTTTTATATAGCTAAAAAACTCATGTCTTAATTAAACTAACCTAAACCGGACTAAACCAATTTTAAACCGACCCAAACCAGACTGAACTGGACCCAACTGACCCAAACCCTAACCTAACGGGTCGGGTCTGGACCCGACCCGCCTACCAGCAGACCCGACCCGACCCAATATCGAAACCCCTCTCCCCCACGATCCCCACGACCCTGACTCCTCCGCCGGCTGCACGACCCCGCCACGCTCGCGGCCGACCACCCCACGACCCCCGACAACCCCGGCGACCCCTCTCCCCGCTCTGGCCTCCCTTTCCCCTATTTAAACCCCACAACACCGCCATCACCACCATCTCCCCGCTGCCACCTCCACCCGAGCTCCTCGGCCACCGCCTCCGCAGCTTCGGCCACTCCGGCGACAACCCTCCGCCACCGCCAGCAACGACCCCAGCAGCCAAAGCACCGTCGCTGATAGTAACGACCCCAGTAGCACACAGCGCTGTCGCCGCTGTGCCCCTCTGTGTCGCGTCCCTTCGCAACAGCGAGGTACACCCCTTCCCAGCCTCGTATCTCTCTGTATATAGACCCGTATTCCATTCTGTCAAATCCTGTACGAAGACCGCGTGACCATCTCAAAACCCATGCAACTCGTTCAGGGTATCGCGTCCTGTGTCGGGCGCAAACCGCGACACAAAAAAAGGGAAAATAAGCCTATTTCTGAAAATTCAGAATTTGTCCCGAATACCCCAGTTCACGATCGTTTTGCGACCAACCTGCTAAATATTTTCAAAATCTACCTGAACAGTAATTTAGACCATATAACCATGTTTTAAAACCCTATTTTAGTTTAATTTATTGAGCTGTAATTTGCATGTTATTTGCGGGTGAAATCGACCAAAAAGTTGGTTAATTAAAATCATGATTTTCTCGGAACTGAGTGCGCCCCGCTAAACGAGGCGACTTGGTCGTGTGAAAACTTCACCGAAAGGTGCGCACCGTTAATATGGACGTGTAGGATTTCGTAAAAGTTGATTTGGATGTGCGTCCACACCGGAATCAACGCGTATCCATCGACAACGTCTCGTATCGGCCCTGTTCTGAAACTGATTGTAACTTTGTGTGTGCTTGTCGTTTTAAAACGAAACTTATGCCATCAGACTCGTAGCAATACGTTGGTCCTGTGACCCAAGTTTGGTTCGATTCTGAGAACGTTGATAAAATCCCGTATCGTGGGCCCCACGGCTCCACTTGACGGGCGATTTTGTGATCGGCTCATCGAAATCCAGTTCTGGATATTTCGTTGGGTTTGTATCGTTGTTCATAACTTGTAGACACTAAGTTTGACAAATTTGGAGAACATTGTCTCTGGCACATTTTTCGGTGCGAAGTGGGCCATATGTGGATCCCGTTTTGACCGAAAACTGTTAATTTTGCTCCTGTGTCCAAATTGGACTTATGGACAGGCAATTCTTGATATTTTACATCTTCTGAACATGATGGTAGTGTTTATTTCAGCAACCAGAGGAGTACCTGCAGATCCCGCTGATACCAGAGCAGCAGTTGGAAACCAAACCCCAGACAAGTGTACCTTGCCATATTTGCAGCATTTGTATTATATTATTCTCTTGAATTATTTATATGATGTCTCTGTTCAAACTAGGACCGTGTGATATTGCTTAGCGTCCGAATAATATTCGGGTGTCAACGTCGTACGCGGAGTTGTGTAACGTCACTAGAGATTGATATCGCGACCCTATATATCTTCGTGCTTGCATTATCAAGTACGTCATACCATAGGGCACTTGACACTGTTCATGAGACAGAATCCTCCTGAGATATTCATGGTGATTCTGTATAGGCTACATGATTCGTGACATAGATATTACATATGCTTAGCTATCATTATGACTCGCTACATCAATTAGAAGTCATGATCTTGCGTAACATGGACATGAGACGTCATGGACATGAGACGTATGATTACATTGGGTGGGGAGAGACACACAGGCTACAGGTTGATTATATTATTACGGTGTCGTAACCACGCCGAGCTAGGCTCCTACATGATATCACTGCTACTGGCTTCCCGACACAGAGCTTGTAGTAGTCTCAGCCTGAGTTCTAGTGATGCTCTCATTTTGCATATCACTTAGCTGGTTACATAGTTTACCCTATTGATTCATTTATTATTATACTATATTTATTTGGCTTGAGTTATTCTTGTACCTTGCTATATCCCCTGAGGACCTGGAATTCGGATTATGTCCCCAGGTTTAGCAGAGGAGATCTACCCCGAGGTATACGGGACAGGAGTAGACATTGGAGCAGTACCAGAACCAGAGAACGAGGTGATCGCCGAGGATTTTTTCTGAGTATCTGCTTTATCTATACTCAGTTATTTCTGTTGTTTTCTGTTTATTGAATTGATGTATCAAACTCATTATCGGGCTGTTCTCCGAGATATATTTTATTGAGACTTGATGTTGCTTTATATTTCATATAGATTGTATTTATTTTTGTGGATGAGATTAGTATCATAGACCTTTATAGTTGTTTTACAGCTTAAGTACACCCTGATGGGTCCATTAAATTGGGCTTGCCCATTGGAGTGTGCTGCTGGCCATTTCCATGTGTCTAGTCCCTCGGTATTTTGGGACTGGGGCATGACAGTCCAGGAGCCCAATCGGACATTCCTCAATTTTTGTCACCTCCGACAATAAATCTAAATTTTCAGTAACATGATTCGAAGCGCTTGTATTAATAATCCAAGGTGCAATAGACTTACCCACCAAACGATCCTCCGAAGATTTGACCGAAGAGTTACCAAGTAGAGAAATAAGTTGTTGCCATTGGTCCGAAGTTATTCCCGAAACACCGCATGCACCGTTACCTGTCACACATGTCTATGCCGCAGCCGTCGTGCCACGTCCTGCCACCGTCGCACGCACCTCCATACCCCGTCCACGTCCACCACCAGCCTCGTGTCCGCCACCACGTCCGCGGTCAGCCCCTAGTCCGCCGCAACGCGGCCTATCCTCCACCAATCCGGAAAGGCATGTTTCTCGAAGCAAGTGGCTTCTTCGTGTCCGTTGTGTTTGCAAAAATTGTAAAGCAACTCTGATTTATCCCGAGCATCCAAACGAGATGGCCTACGGTTAACAGAAGGAATTTTAACCTCAAGCGCCATAACCTCGTCTCGTTCATAGGAAACTTGTGTGGACGTGCGCAATCGTTCCTCCTGTAGCATGGATTGATAAGCACGTGTCAAAGTAGAAAACAGATCTTGTGCCAATAAAGTCGAGCGAACGTTGCCATAGTGTTCATAATTGATCCTATAAAGAAACTGATGAAAGTGCTCCTCATCAACCCATTTCTGCAGCTTCTTCGGGATATCACGCGTACATTTGCCGCAACTGCACGCCAAAATAGGTTCATAAGTCCCCAACTAATCCCAATGAGTCTGCAATTGGCCGAAGTAGTCGACCACGGACATGGATTTCATTTGGTAACACTCTGCCAACGAATGTTTAATCTGTTGAATTCTAGCGCCATTCCCCATGCTAAATCAGTCCTTGAGCGAATTCCACAGCGGTTTTCATTCCTCAAACTAGGGTATCGTCTTCTTTACTGAAGCGTCAATAATGTACAATATCCATTGCACAAGCATCGATTGTACATAGTACCAATCCTCCAATTTGTCATTCTCCGTAGGTTTATCGATAAACCCGTCAATAAACCGAAATTCCCGTTGAGGCTGTAGAGAAAGTCGAATAGATCTTGACCATTCCTCATAATTTTTTTCACGAAATACCACTTTCATAATTGTATTACCCGGATTGTCATTAGAACCAAGGTAATACGGGAAGGTGGGATCGATCCTTGTTGTCGCCGCCGACGACGTAGAAAACTCGTCGCCGCCGCCGCTCGTGATACCGCCGGTCGAAGGGAGTCTCGCCGCCGCCGCCGTGGAGAAAAGTTGTCGCCGATATGGGAAAAGAAATCGTGCCCAAGCCGTCATGCTCTGATACCATGTAAAGAAGTAGTAGGAGAGAATAATCTAAGTCTTTCATTCATCATGATATTACATATATATACATCCACATATCAACTTGGGCCTAAGCCACATGGGCCAATCACCATATATACAATTTAATCATACAATTTAATCCCAATATATAGCGTGGAACATATGTCTGAATTGATGACATCGGTGGCAGATGGTAAGTTATAGAAGAGTTAACTTGTATTTTAAATAAGTTAGAATGTGTGGTATGTTACACTCATTTTTTGTTAGAATTTTGCAGTAATTGATACTGACGAATTTCTACGTTGGTATGGAATCCCGCGCATGCAAAACCGACGGTATTAGTTTGAAGAGCCTCGATTCCACCATCGAGCTCTATATGATGATAGCTTGCGTAAGAGGAGTGGACGTGTAGATATACTGGTATGTGTACTTTTTTTAGTAATAAATTATCATCTATATATGTCATTGAGTATGATTATAATTTCATATATCAACTTTGGTTGAGTTATCCCAAGACCTGATCTTGTCGATAGTTCTCTCGTCATGATACGGTTCTTTTTAGGTCTTGCAGCTCTATGTCCAACAAATTGTACTATAATTTGACCTATTACCAATTCACTTTGAGGAGTGAAGGGGTGGAATTGGTTCCATATGTGGCACATGTACACTTCTAAATGTTTTAATAGAAAATTTAGCAGGATAAAAACTTGCAGTTGGTAAGTTAGAAGACTGGCATACAAAGCAAGCATGTACACATAGTAGTATGTTGCCATCGACCACATGTACAATAATCTATACTTGTTTCGTGATCAAATATTTCAAATAACAAACTATCAATACGCAACATTTAAAAATGGTCTCTCTTTTGATGTGTGCCATAGTTTAAGCATTCTTGCATAAAAGTATGTTTCCATATTTTCAGCATTTTGTGGATGCTTATCTTGAATTGTTATAAATTTGTCTCTAATACCATCAAGTTATGTTGTTATTGGTTTATCATGCAAATTTTAATCAATTATTAAAACTTTCAGCCATGTTTGATGTGTTAATATCTAATCTCAGACACGTATGGTGCATAAGTTGTTATCCAAAAGAAAAAAAATTATAATTTTTATCGTTTGTACCAACAATTCAATTAAAAATAGTTATATCTTCTTATCTAATTATTTAAAACCAATCATTAGCATCCATCTCATTATAAGACCGGACAATATTATATAACCTTACTTGATATTGCGGTGTACTAGATTGACTTCTCAAATTTTGTTTAAAATGTTGAATACAAAAAAAATGTGGAGAGTTTGGAGAAGTTCCACACATTCTACGAATCAATAATTTGTGTTTATCTGATATAAATGAAATACTATTCCATCAATCCAAAAAAAACTTTCAAAAGAAATTTTTAAATTGTTTAAAAACAATATCCAGGAATCAATGTTTTTAGCAACACAATAAGCAATGAAATATGATTGGTAGTTAGGATCGTGAGCACAAGCAACAAATAAATTATCTTGATATCTAGATGTAAGAAAAGTTGCATTAATACTAATATAGGTAAACAACAACTTAAAAAATCATTCATACTTGCCTAGAAACAAATAAATATTCTTTGAAAGATATTATTTTATACTGTTTTTAAGAAACATTTTCTACCAAAATTGGTTTCCATAATTGTAAAATAATATTTTCAAAATTACCATATGCATGAACATAACACCGATTAATTTTAGATAATACAATTTTTCTTGCTCTCCAAGCTTTATAATATGTAATATGTATTTGATGATCTATAAATATATCATTTACAACGTGTGATGTAATATAAGAGTTGTTATCTCTAATTTTACTAATGATTTTATTTATAATCCATGAAGTAGTAGTTTGTGGATGATGTCCTCCTATAAATTCACATGAACATCAATGTCGAGATTTTAATGTATGAATAACAAATGTTCCGTCGTCACTAATTGCTCTAGTGTATACTCTCCAACAACAATTTGGAGAGTCACAAGTATATACAATTCTCTAAAAATTGTTCGCTTTAGCTGCACAACTAAATTTATATTGAACTGCTATATCACTAATAAAATTCTTAAATTCAGAAAGAAAATCAAACGCTTTTCCACAAATACAAATAATTCGGAAGTGCTAGCATATGAATTATCATCATTATTATCTAATAATAATCTAAATCTTCAACTAAATTATTACTATTTTCATCATCAACATTCTCTTCAATTTGATTTGAAGAATTAGGACCAACATTTGGTAACGAATGATTAATATAAAGTTGACTACTTGAAATGATATTTGTGTCAATATTTGGTAAAGATGGATTAATATAAATTTTTATACAAGATGCACATAAATTACTTTAAACAACAAAATTTTATGTTTCTTCACTATCTATTAATAAAAAAAGTATATATAAAAAACTATCTTATTATGAATCCATATATGATAGAAGAACGTTCGCTAATAATATTTCGTAAATTATATAATGTGATATTTTGATACATAAAAAGAAGTTGAGTTGTACTTCCTTCATAAGATAATTCATTTAGTGTATCTTTATGTGCAAATTATTATTAGCATTTGATCCATGGCTAAGAGCTTGAAGTTCTAAAATGAGTTTGAATAGCTCGTTATAGGAAGACTATGTAGAGGGTTTAAAAAGAGTTATGAGAGGAGATTAGAGAGTCTGAAAAAAATTGTATAAAGGAGTGAGAAGATGAATGATGAGGGGGAACATGAATTGAAGAGAGGCTATAAAGAAAACATATGACGGTTGTAAATATAGACATTGTAAATATGACAGTTGTAAATATAGTCGTTGCATTCTTTCTTCTCGTTTTCTCACTTTGTTACCGTAATACACCCAATAACTTCTTTTTGTTCAGAACCAATTTTTTCCACTGATCCATCCTGTCAAAAAAGTGACAATTTATTCCTCTAAAAAAAAAAAAAAACCCTATACTTTTCGACGTTTTATTCACAAAAGACAGACGCTCTTAAGTGGGACGTAACGGATGATTAGAAGGGAACATGAAAATTAACATTAAAATAATTTAACAAGATAAAGGTGACATTTTTATATCAATTGATATAAAAAAAAACATCCTCAGGAAGATCCGGACGTTTTGATATGCATATTTCGAAAAACTTCACGGAATCTAATATCATTCAACTTTGATGCTGTGTACAAAATTATGTATACAAAATGAATATTATTCCCATAGCCTTGTCAGTTGAGCTAGCCTCCATTCCCACGATAAAATCATAGTCATATATCCAACTATGAGGAAATACCAAGTCTACAATTTTACTAGCTCAACATGAGGATCAGAAATGATGCTTGGCTAACCTTGATTCCCAAGTTATCCTGAGACTCAATTGTCAGAACGAACGCACAAGAGAATTAACTACTCATATTATCCAAAGAAAAGAAAAAACAGAAGCATAGATATAACAGTATTACGAAAATATCCATTCGAATTCACAAGAATCATAACATAAGAACAGACATGCAGCAGCAACATAACAGGGTAAAACATAACTATTCATTAGTGTGTCTGGAACATTCAGATTACCATTAGAGCTTAAGCCCTTCGCTTCTATCCTAACTAATTCCCATAGACATAAAATACTCGGTCTCAGTAAAAATCCAGCAATGATAGACTCGCAGTCAGATCATCAGAAGGCAACACCCAATGCTCATTCCATTCCAGTGAGAATTTTCATATATTTACAGTTGGAGTTTATGGCATCAGCAGCAATCTTCTTGCTGACAATCCCTCCCCCACGAACCGTCAAAGAGAGTGATTTCCTCTGTAATGACCCGTCAACGATAACGAATATCTGGCAAGGAAAAATACAGATATGAGAAACTGAGCTTGCCATGCAAAAGATTACAAGTTGAAAACAAAGGCTTCTGTGTAATGCAATCTTCTTTATTTTCAAAACAGTTTAAAACAGGTGACCTTGAGATGAATAGCAATCAATAGATATTACAATTCAGATCAACAGAAATTGCATTTCCCAGATGAAGAAATAAAAGATACTAAAGTTACTGGTTGAATTTAATTCACAGCAAGCACATCATATACAGATTCCTAGTACATATATCAGAAAAGGAAATGACCAAAATCCAATTTGATCAGGACCCAATCTCAAGACCAATTCGAGCCATATTGCTCAGCTATCACACAAAAGCAATCAAAATATTATGCACAGTTTCGACCAATATGCAATAGCATGCTGCAGTCAGTATAATGCAAGAGAACATTTTACATAGTGAAGAAATTTTTTTGAATAAAATTAGAATTCCAACAGTAGAACAAAATCTGCAGCCAAATAAGGTCTGCACTGATGGTCCTCTCTGACCTTGGAAAATTCACTTAACATTTGTAGCTTCCAAGAAGGAAAATAAAAATAAAACATACTAATTTATAAACATGTACTGCATATTGACACCTGTGCTCTTGTGGTGGAAGTATTTATTTTATAAACATGTACTGTACATTGACACCTGAAGTTTATTTCTCATAACTATATGTCTGGTTCAAGTCAGGAGACGCAGCACATATTTCCAAACAAACTTTATCGAAACGTATTACTTTTTATTTAAAAGAATAGTGAGATTTCTTTGATGCAAGAGAATCGAAACCCTGATATAACGATATATGGGTGATCCACTGATCTTCATTTGTTTTCTCCATCACCTTCAGATATTACTCCCACATGTTTGCACAAATTTTGTTTCTTATTTCAGTTATAACCTTAATGATTGCTGCCTTGCTTCCCCATTTCCACTTCCTAGAGAAACTGGGCAATGGTCAACCAGATTGGCTCTTCTTCCAAAAATCATATTCAAATATAAATAAATAGATCTTCATAATGTTGTGATAATCTCTAATTGAATTGTGTTCTGACATTATATACAATTCTCCAATATATCATGCGGCTCTTTCTAACAATTATAATATTATTCTTTTATAAAATCATTAATATCTTGCCCATGTCCCAAAGTTGAGTTTCTTACTGCACAACTAGCCTGCACCATTCATCATTATCTGTAGATCTTTCACGCAGACCACAATAATGTCAGAAACTTATCATGACGTCAAATTAATTAAACAAAAGTGATGGAGACAGATATTTAGAACTCAAGATATTCTCATATATACTATTCTAGATGTGCAGATTGTATGTCATGGACGAAACAGCCTTTTTGTGGTACAGTCGCCACTATATGCCCTTGGGACATCGTCTACAATGAGCTACCTCAAGCATTAGGAAAGCACTGAAAGAGCAATAATGCTTGGCAGTGTTAAAAACATAACCACCCCACAAAAACAGGTGGGTTTCCAATGGTAAACAATGGCCAAGAAGATCTAGTTCATCCAAAATCTTCTTTTGAGGAACATAAATATATTCGTTTGTGATGTTACTATATTTTAATCATATAATTCATTACACATTTAAGACAGCCGAAACATGTTGTAATGATTATGCCATAAAACTTCACTAGAGACAGTAACATATCATTAGGATCATTTAATTGTAATTTCTACACAAGAAAATCTTTTTGACAAGAAGTTGGATAAGAACATAGCATGTATACATCAAAGACATCACGTTTTTCATGCATGCACGAAAGACGAAAGTACATTTGAGTTTGAAATAACCTTCTAATTAATTTAAATCCCAATTCCACACTTACAAAAATTACTAGCAATGGAAATAAACATATCAATAATACAAACAATTTATTATTGATGATTAGAATTATAACAATACAATTAAGCTCAACTTATTTACTCATAAATCTACAATATTCCTAGTGAGAGGCTCTACTCAAGTCACCTACTTTATTGATGTGGTTTGAGTAGATATATAGGAGGAGAACAGACTACATAAACTCACTAAATCTAACGCTCTCTTTCAAGCTAGAGATGTAAATTGTCCAACTTGTTACATAAGTCAAGAATATAATAGAGTTAAACGTCGACGTAGAACCAACATAACCAACGGACTATAGTAGCAAAGGTCAAAGCATGACCCAATAGAATTGCAGCAAAGTATGCAGTAGAGGTTGACAGTTGAAACATGAGCATTAGCTGAAAAAAGGGATGGGGAAAATGGTAGAATTAGGATTTTTCTTTTTGGTGGTGGTGGTGGGTGGGGAGGATTTGTTGGTAATGGTTAGCAGTCTTTTGTTAGGTTCCTTTGTGATGGTTCAAGAGGAAAAGGATGGGGGTTTTTTTGGAATGTAGGGTGGGAAGAAGACAAGGGCTTTACTGTAGAGAGCTACTAGGATTGGAGCTAGCCTTGGTTCTATTAATATGTCAAGGGCGAGGTATATATATATATATATATATATATATATATGAGTATATGTGTGACACTCAAACCACATCAATGAACAGTGCATGTGTGTGCGTGCGGCTGTGTGCATGTGTGTGATGGGAACTAACCTAGCCGGTCAGCTCCTCATCCCACATTATTGGCAATACAAATCTCACATGTACTAAATATTTTATGATTTTACTAATAATGACTCTCGTCTTTATATGGTAACATAAAGAAAATGACATAATAAGTCGTCTCTCTCCCATTCCCTCTCCCCCCTCACATATACTTTCTACTTCCCTTTTTAAAACCTAAGAAGATCAAGATCAAGAGATTCATCAAAATCTCACTTTCTTGTTATCTATCATCATAATATCTCATTCTATGGAATCCACACAGACGAAAAGCTGTTTCTGAATCAGGTAACTATTTTTTGTTATCATTTTGTAAATTCTCACTCTTGAAGTCAAAAGAAATGTTATGATCAGATCTCATTTTACTGCAAAGGTGTTACATTATATAACTTATGATGTAGGCCATTGAGGTTTTCCTTGACCATTATGGGACCCAAGGATTTTTTTTTTTTTTTTAGTAGACATGTGTATTCAATTAATTATTTGTGGGTTCTCCTTCTCTTGGAAAGAGATTCTTTGAGGTAAGGAAAAAAAACATTTTAATCATTTTATGTTTTTCCCTTGTAGACTAGTAGTAGTATTGGTTAAGGCTAGAATCAATTTATGTTGTTCACTTTTATTTCAACCTTTTGGTGTTGAGTTAGGGGGGAAAAGGGGGGTTTTGCGGGTTCTCCTTCTTGTATCTCTCTTTCGTCTAAGTACAGCTGTAACTCCTCAAGTTATTTGAGCTTAGAAAGGGACGGTTCTTTTTATACTACTCTCATGTATATTTCTTTTATTCTCACTTCTTTTGAGAAATTAAATGGTGGATTACTGGGTAACTAGGGCATTCTCTCCCTTATTTGGGTTTTAGATCAACGGGTTTTAGCATCACAGGTTTTCCTTTAGCACTAATGATTAAAGAAAGGTGTGAAGAGAACATTGGTTCTTTACTTTAATGCTTGTTGCTTAACAAATTTCTTAGACAAGATTTCTTATTTTCCTTTTGATGGATACGATTGTAATCATTTGATATCTCGTTGAATAAACTTCTAATGATATTTATGTGAAGAAGAAGAAGATAAACTTGTTGCTTACCGTTTTGCTTGTAAGGTTTCTTTCTTTTCCTTTTGATGGATTTGATCTTGTTATTTTCTTTTACGATGAAGAGTTTTCTTGTTGTATAACCTTAATGTTACTGATTTTGTCAACAGAGAGTTTCTTTTTTCAACTTTTATGTTGGTACTATTTTATTGTAGCAGCATTAGTTCTCTAAATGGATGCTTCTGTTGATGGAGATTTAAATTGTGTCATTGAGGACAAATCTAATATTAAAAGTTCTTGACTGTCCAATTCCATCCTCATTTACTGTAACAATGATAAGGCTTTCAACAGCTACATCTTCTAAAAGGATCGGATGTATATTATGGTCTAAGCCAAGTCCATACTCCCAAGACGTCCTGAACTATATAATACCGGTGCAGTCTTATATGTATTAATGTGAAATTGAAGGGAACTATTATTTAATTCCAAGGACTCTATTTTGCACCGTCACTGTATTTGAACTACATTCTAATATATTCTTTCAGAAAACATTAGATTCTTAAAAATTATTATAACATTTAATTGTTTTGCAGCAGTTGCCTTATTGCATTACTTGTATTGTTGTTTTTGCTATTTCTTATATTAATTTATAGTATCTATGTTGTGTTTCTTCTGATTTAGTTTGTTTCATATTTGTGTTAGGCCATCAATTTGCCTCTTAAGACTTGAGAGTAGGTTTGTATACACATATGGTGCAGTTTCTTTATGAAATCAGTTAACAGAAGTATGCAGAAATAGCTCACAGGGCCTTCACTAACTTTTTTTGATGGAAATGGTAAGGGATACAAAAGATGGCTTGAAATTTACTTCTCTGCTCAATTCTAACAAAGGCAAAATACACAATCCCTACAATCCAAATCCTCAAAATAATTGAATGATCCATTTAACACCCTTCCTTTTGTATCGTCTTAAGAGAAAAATGGTACTTCAAATCGTATGAAGAAAAAATGTACTATGGTTATGTTGCTTTCTATATCAAAGTTTCCTACTTTTTGATACGACTGAAACAAGGAAAAATGGTTACATTTTCCGTTTTCGTACTGTTTCTTTCATAACATAAATATTAGTAAAGAGACTTCTTGCTTAAAAGAAAAATGGTTTGTTACGCTGAAATGTGAAATCTGGAACTATAATTTACTGAGCTTAGGGCCTGTTTGGTATATATGGCAGTTGAGGGAACTTGGAGCTAAAGAACCCACGAAACATTTGTTGCGTACAACATTTATTAACATTTATTGTCGTAAGTGATGTTGCAAATACAATGTTTGGTTGCATGTAAATGATGTTGCATTTTAGAAATTTCAGTATTTGAAATGGATAATGCTTAAAGCAACTTTTGTTGCTGTAAATAAAAAGAAGTTTGTTTGGGACTTCGTGATATTGAATGACGAAAAAGAGAAGAAATGTTGTAACAAATGTTGTCGTAAGTGGCGTTGTGGCTATTTTGGCTACAACAAAAGATTAGGTACTGGGTGATGTGTACAACTATAGTTGCTATAATTGACACCCCTTACAATAAACCAAACACTCGAAATCATATAAATGTTGCAGCAGCACCATTTACAGGCAACCAAACAGCCCCCATGTTTTGTAGATATCCTATATCAAACATTTTGTTTGGGCATGTTCTTCTCCACTAGGTAAGTCCCATGTATTCTGAAACACTTTTAGGGACTTCAAATAATATGTTATCAAATGGATTGGTTTTACACCCATCAGTACAAATCAGGACGATGCAATTTTTACTTTTGATGGCAAATAAACTTTAGAGTTTAGAACTGTACCAACTCTTTAAAATTGAGCGACAAATTGACCAGAGCCCATGCAAACGTCAGTTCACCAGATTGACCAGTGACCATAGTCTATGAGTTGTCAATTTTACAATGTTTGGTATACTAAGTGGATTCGAGCCCACTTGACTTTCGGTGCTTTAAGTCCCGTTGACATTGATCAAGTAGATTAGTGAAGGAATATATCAATCTCTAAATTATATCTCCAAGAATTTATTTTCTTCAGTATGGTCAATATTTTAAAAAGCTCTAGGCACTCCTAGGCGAGCTGCCTTGCCTGGCCTCACAAGGTTATAAAAATTGATAGGCGCTAGTCAGGCGAGCACCCACAGCCTAGTTCTAGCCCCCCCCCCCCCCCCCCCCCCGGCCTCCCAAATAAAACTCATGTTTATTTGTGCAAACATCCCACTTTTGTATTTATTATTTCAGGTATTTTCAAGCTCTATGTAGTGTCTCAAGCAAAGGAAAAAAGAAAATAAAAGGCATTTGATACTTGGCAAAAGCTCAATATCAAAAACTCAATAGACTTGAAGCAGAAGCAGAAACAGAAAAAAAAAAAAAAAAAAACTCAAACTCTTCTCGTGCATTTGATACTTGGCAAAAGAAAAAGAAAAAAAGTCACATGTCAAAGCTCTGGTCGACGTCGGGTTCAAGGGGTGGCAGATCAGCAGTCAACGTCACTCAGGGGTCGGGGTGGTGGAGGTTGGCGTCGGAGAAATTCGTTCGGGTCTCATCTTCCTTCGGTTGTTGCTCAAAATCACAGGTAGGTTCTTTTTTTAGGTTTGTATCTCGATTTGGGGGGGTGGGACAAGTCAAAAGCAAATGGGTTTCGGGTCGGATTTCAAGTCGGGTATCATACCGCCTAGCCCACCTAGTCATCCGATTTTTAGGCGACGTCCAGTTGGCCGATTCCAGTAGAAATCTAGGCATCCCATGGCCGCCTAGCGCCTAGGCGCTGATTTTTCATGTTTTTTAGAACATTGTCACCTTATCACTTGGGAGCATCTAACTCATCAGGAGAAGATAAAAATCGTCACCTAAATAGCTTATCAAATTCCCTTTCATCAAACTTGAGTTTTTAGACAATAAACTAAAAAAAAAAACTAAATTATCAGTAGAAAACACTTAGCAAGATCACAAAATAGTCTATGAAACACATCACGTTAAAAGTAATAACATCGCAAGTAAGTCATTATGATAGAAGACAAATTATTCAAATAAAAAAAATATATAAGATGATCAAAGAGTCAATGTTCCACATTCCTAAATAACTAAATGAATCTATCTTCCTACTCAATCATCCATTAGTGATCTTCATCATCTAAGTTTAAGAGACCATAATGAACATTAATGAATAGAAGTAAATAACTTTGGAAGAAAAAAGTGAATAAATAAAATCTACTTTTTGTGGTGAGTGCAAAGAATAATAGAATCGTCAAAGAAGAATAGAAAAGAAAAAATGAGATGAAACTCAGCTTAATCCGACCAACAATGGAAAAAACCGTCCAAAACATCGCCCAAAGAAGGAGCACAACCAAGAGGAATGTCATTGTTCTCTTCTCTATCGTATCTTTGTACGATATTCTCCTTTTTTTTTCTTTTTCTTTTTCTTTTTATTTGTCTACTTAGTAACTTATAGTGTTAAGACTTTAAAAAAATACTCTATTGGGACCTTTCAAGAGTACGCAACTTTAAAAACCAATAAAACCAAACAAGCCTATAAAACTTATTAAAAATATCCAAACAAAGCCCCAAAAAACTACATAAAACACCCAAGTACCAAACACACCTAGGTGTGCACCTAGGCTCTCGCCAAATTACCCATTTTGTCTAATCTCGTCTTTAGCACATTTCTCGTCTAGGCGTCGCCTAGAAAAGCTACGTAGCTTGTCTTTGGATTAGGCGGTGAAACATTACCTCTTGTCTTTTTTGGACGCCTCGGTGGCGCCTTTAACAACACTATGGTGTTTTCTCTTGGGAGACTATTAATTAAATAAAAGCTAATGTGATGCAGCCCATTTCGTTTGGGAGGAATTTCTTTAGCAATACTTGTTCTGGGTCTCATTAAGAAATTTGACGGACATCATATAAACCATTAAATGACAACAAATATTTGTAGTCAATCTGTTTACCATTTTTTAACCTTTTTTCCTCGATAAACACAATCCGCTTACCAATCACTTACAGCAATCATAGAGATTCCCAAATGATAAATTGCAGCTTTATGATTAGTTTTAGTATGGTGATTTGGCACCAAGATACATATTGTACTTGAGCACTCTTGTGACAGGCGCTCCCATCAGGCCATCACTATCATTAGTTTTTACATGTCTTTTGAATCAACTTCCATTTAGGTGAAGTCATAATGCATTTTTTGAATCAAAGGTGATGAAGCCAAATAAAGCAGAGCATCCAAAAGGTTCAAGAAAAATTGCATGGGTTCAAAACATGAAGGTGAACATCTCCCCTAAATAAGAGACCACCCACATACATCTTTATAGAGACTTGATTTGCAGCTTCATGATTAATTACGTCTTTTCCGTGAGCAGAACAAAAGTCATGGCTATGAGAGGTAGAGAGTGATGGACTAATTCCAAATTTTAGTGACAAGTACAGAAAGCGAAGGAATTAGCAGTACTCTAGAGACAAATTTTCTGCCATGTTCATTTAATTTATGTAAATGCATATTGAAATGATTGCTCTATGCCATTTTGTACCGCCCTTGTCAACTCAAGTAAACCTTCCCCATTGTTGATACTTCATAGCTATGATTTTGAGCTTATAATGACGATTCATGTGTATGTTCTTATTACTTGAGGTGACTTATCTTCTTTCGTGCGGTTCGATTTATATAATAATCAAGAATATCATTTTATTCATCTCTCTCTGGCTCACTTAGCTCACAATATGGAGTTGATTTCAGCAAGAATTTGGATCGCAAGACTCAGCATGGACCAGTTATGGTGATTACAGTAAAATGTATTGGTCAACTCCGAACTTTTCTAATGGATACACTTCTATGAGCAAAAGCTAATGTTTCCAATAAAAAGATTATGCCAGGTAAATAAAAAGAATGTCGCTAACCAGACTAATGACAAACCAGATTAATGCCTAACCAGATTAGGACAAGGAGCTCATCAAATCTTCAACCCCCTATAACAATAAATTTAAAATTTATTCACAATTCTACGTGCATGGAACGTGGACTTTGCCTACTGCTTAATTAATTCTTTACACCTTTGTCTCACTAAACTAAGAAGCATTCTCCTACCTGCCCTTCAAATAATTTAGAAGGCAGTTCAGTGATCATTTCACCCAAATTTAGTATTATACTGTGACAAGATTAGGCATAGGATCTGGGTCTGAAATAGATCCTTTACCAGCAAATAAGATGGTAGTGTTAATAAGTCCTTCATCACAATCATCTTGAAAAATATGAATGGAATAAGCAGGCAACACATTTTGCATGGCTACCAACCCTACAATATTAAGAAGTCTGAATTTAAATTTGACATGCATTGGTTAGGCTTTAATCAATATATGTTTCCCAAAAGTTAAAAGGCAGAAAGAGGAAAAAAGAAGAAAGAAGGTAGAGTTCAACATCACAGGTGGATAGGAGGATACGGTATACTACAGGAAATGTCATAATGTCATAATGACTTGGCCGAAATGCCTTGTGGCTTAAATGCATAGTGTATCCAAAGTTCTTTTCACAAACTACTTAATAACAAAACAAGTCTAAGGCATCATAGCTTAATGACATACCACTGCTGACTTTTCCTGAATTCTGTAAGCACTGGATATATATTCTCAAATGCAGTATATGTCTCCTCTCTCACCTGCCATTGAATAGAAAGAAATTAGTTTGAAGGGTGCCAGAGTAAAATAATGTACTAAGAGAAGTGACAAAGATCTCTAACCTTGGCTCCTGTAAGAACAATCTTGCCTGAAACAAAAATAAGGAGCACAATCTTTGGTTGTTTCATACGATATATCAGACCAGGAAAAAGTTCAGGTTCATACTGTAAGCAACAACCAACAAGTAGTTGCATCCACATTAATATACATGCTTGAGAAGCCCACATAAGATACCACTAATAACAGTAGGTATAAGGCGAGAATTCTGCATACCTATTCCAAAATCGGGTCCATGACAAACTGCCCACTAAAATTGGGCTTGTTATTACTCTGGCAATTACTAATCCCACTAATGAAAGGACAGTTCTAGTAACTTGAAACTAGAATAATATGCAGCATATTAGTAGAACAATACAACAGCAAATAGTAGTAACTTACACTAGAGAAAGCACCATGGGAGTAAGCAAGGCCCTCAAGCCTTATGGGAAACTTGACATCACATGAGCCGACAATGTTTTGGATCTTGAAATCCTAGAACACACAACAATATCAAATGATTGTAAAGAGAGAGAGGTCATTGTAAAGAGTACTCAAAAGGCCAGAGTGCAAAACTAATACCTTAAATTTAGCAGGGAATCCAAGTTTCTGGATTATACGAGCGTACTGGAAAATAAGCATTATGTAATAAGGTAAACTTTAAGAAAAAGTACACTTGAACCATAGTTCACACAGCTAAAAGTGCAGCCCAGTTGACGAAGCAAAAACACACCCAAAAAATTACTACTTCATCCCATACCTTGCGGGCAGCAAGTTTAGACTGTTGTTCGCTCTTTGCACCGGTACAAACCTAATAATAAATGGATCCACGAATCAGTATGTCACTGTAAAACTACTAGAACTCCAAGTTTATCATTAAATAAATGGTATAATGGCAGCAGAACCTAAGTTCAAGCTCTTAATATCAGCAATGAACTGAAGAATATGCATGTTTCAGAGCCAAGTATAAAAATAAAAATATAAGGTTCACTAAACAAGTATATGGTTCCACAAACTTTAGGTTGTCAAAACCCTGGGACTAGAACCTTCACATTGAGTTTGGTCGTTACTCAAATGAACTCAAATCGACCAAGAAGTTCCTAGCATATTGTGAGTCTTGGGACCCTTGACAAACACTAAACCCACAACAAAGCTAATGCAAATGGTCTTTGTGACTCAACTGGAATCTGGATCGTAATCATTTGACTTCAAAATTTGTTTCTTCAACAATTCAGGTGCAGATCTGAACACTCATCTGTTCAAACTTCAAACACCTCGTCTGAAATCATAACCTTGGGTCCTTGACATAGTAGGCTTCAGAGTCGTCATTTTGTACTAATGCACTGCATGCGTCTCAACAACACAAACCAAACAAGAATAAACTCGTCGCCATAGCTTTTAGAAACTGTGCAAGGAATGGAAGTTTTAAGGGTTTTAAGGGTGCTTTCTGTTAATCTATCATTTGACTAATTTGTTTTATTAGATCAGGTCTTTTATTATATTCAATAATCATGTATTCTAACATCCAGTTCTGCAAGTCTTCATTTGTTTCACAATTTTTGACATGACAATAAGCAGTTAGTATCCTCCAGAAGGATAAATTATTCAGAAATATAGTAATGGTAAAAAGAAGAACTCGGCATAAAAATCAAAGAGAAGTGATAATCAAAATCAAATACAATAGGAAACACAACAAGCACTAACCATTTTCCCCGACGCAAATATCAGTGCGGTTGTTTTGGGCTCTCTTATTCTCATGATAACTGCAGCAAAACGCTGCCAAAAACAGGAGAGAGAGAGAGAGAGAGAGAGAGAGATGAATCAACCACTATACAGAATCAAAAGTTGATAGGAAAATAAACAACAAACTAATGGTAGCACTCACATATCAAATACAAGACACTAAATTTCCTATATAATAGAGAATTATTCAATAATAGTTAGGACTTTCAGCTGATCAGTCAACATTAATCTAGTAACTACCATGTTATTTGTCAAGGTATTGTCATTATAGTTGCATAGTGTGTAACTTGCACCATAACTAAGAAAAGAATTTCCACCCATCCTTCGTGGCATCATCCTCATTTACAGAAAGAAATGTTGTTGTCTAATAATTCTATGGGTTCAGCCACATTTTAGTTTTATCCCCAACTTGATGGCATTCCCATATGTCCAGTTTTTGGATAATACCAAGCCTAAATCAAACTCAAGGTAGTCAAAGGCACAACGCGCATTCGAGACGCAAAGGGTTCATATCGCCCGAGGCGCAAGGCACACTTAAGGCACGTGTCTGAACAAAGCGAGGCGCAAAAATAAAAAAATAATAATACACATAAATAAATAGATAAATCAGTAGTGTAAAAAATAAAAATCAAATAACATATTAAAACCAAAACCAATAAAAATATGTTAAAACATAATCAAGTGAACTAGCAGAACAACACTAGCAGTCAGCAGAACTAACAAGAATTTGTTTTCTCTAACAAGTAAGAAATTAAAAGGAACACAAATTGTAAAATAAAAGCAAAACCAATAGAACAAACAATCATCTTTATCAAAATCCATCAAATCAACATCACACTTGTATGAGGCAATGGCACCTTGCTGAAAGGCGCATCTAGACAAGAGAAAGGTGCCTCGTCGGGTGAGGTGCGAAGCACAGCTGATGCACCTTGCTGCGATGTGCGCCTTTGACTACTATAATCAAACTACCCTTCCAACAGTCAAATAATCTATTTAGCTTGGCTAGTTGCTAAACTGACTTGTGCATGCTTCCTTTCGCGGTGGTAAGACGCGACCTGAAGCAACCGTGGCATTAGATGCTACTATCGACATGTGACATAAACATGCGAACTGATCCAAAACATGGCATTAGATCTCCCCCACCTATAGTGTCATGTAGCGTCAGATTCTACCCACATGGAGTGTTGTGAGAGAGACTAGAGGTATGTAGGTGTGTAAGAGAAAGAGACTAAAGGTGTGTATGTGTGTGTGTGTGTGTGTGTGTGTGTGTGTGTGTGAGAGAGAGAGAGAGAGACCTTTGTGAAAACATTTTCGACCCATTAGTCTATTGCTTTGCCACCTAAAGACGGCATAACATCCGCCAAGTTATAGCCATACCTTCCCTGATGCTGCCAATTGCCATGATCGTCTTCGGATCAGCAATAAATGGATAGTGTGTTCATATGTGTGTGTATGTGTGTGTGTGAGAGAGAGAGTCTTAAGAGGTAAAAAAATAGATAACGAGATTTCCCAAGATTTTTTATCAAGAGTGAAAGATGTGGAGCTTGTAAATTTCTTTAAGTTTGACAATAGTGGTGAAGGGGCATGGCCACCCAGGTACAGACCGGGCAATCGTCCAGTGTCCAAAATTTTGAGAGGCTCCAAAAAAGTATGTTCTTTTATATATATAAATATATATAACCTTTGGTAGTATTTTAAATATTAGTGCTCACACAATTCAACAGAATGACTCACTTAGCAAATTTGGTTTTCAATTACAACTCTTATGTAAAGGGACATGAGATCAAGACCTAGTGGTGGTTTTATTTACGAATTTTTCAGTTTTTATTTTATTTTTTTAACGAGGGACACAATTTTAATTTTTCATGAGCACCCAAAAACTCAGGACCAGCCCTGTGAAGGGGTTCCGGGTAGGTTAATTGTGCTATATTTGGTTCAGCTCCAGCCACGTTTCGCAGTGAACATGAGACTGACCCAACAGCTGGATTGGCAATTTGCAAATCTGGCCTGACTCTATGTGAAGGAACCAAACCCGAGCACACCAATATGTTTGGTGGGTACATAATTGGTTGCATCCACAAAAATTCACATCTATTATGATCACAAATTTGCATTTCGAGATAGCTACAATGTGGAGTCCTATTCATTGCTAGAAAATAGAAAAATAAAAGATTGGTGTTATTGATCATATGGTAGTCAAAGGCGCGCCTCGCACCTCACTAGACAAGGCGTCTTTCTCCAGGCGCACCCAACGTGCGCCTTTCTGCAAGGCGCAACCGAGAAAATGCGGGTCTTATGATTTTTTTTTATTTATACAAAAACTTTCAGGCATGGAGATAATCCTTACCTCATACAAGTAGTTGGTTACAGGTGAACTGAAAAAACTAAAATTTACGAAAAACATGATAGGAATAATACAAACTCTTTTTAGTTCTATTGACTGCTATTGTTGCTCAGCTAGTTCACTTGGTTATGTTTTAACGTATTTTTGTTGGTTTTAATATGTTATTTGGTTTTATTTCTTACATTAATAAAATTTTTATTTATCTATGTATTTTTTTTATTTGCGCCTCATTTCGTTCAGGTACGCGCCTTAAGTGCGCCTTCCATCTCGGATGATATGAACCTTTTGTGCCTCGAGTGCGTCTTGCGCCTTTGACTACCTTGAATTTGATAGGAAGACGGATATAACTTCTCTTCCTTCTCTTTCAGTAAGAGGTTAAGCTCATTTACATTGTCAGAGTGGAACATCAAACGTTTTAAACCACATGTAACTTGCATAGAAAAGAAGCACCATGATGATAAGAGTAAAATCAATAAAATAAAACTTTAATGGAAAATTACAGTTCATACCTTTGGGTTGTACTCTGCATTACGAGCCTGCAGTGCTATGGCTTTAAGATCCAATTTGCAGTCCAAGTTTACAGTGGAAACAATATTCCTGCACATATAACCAACAGCCAACCCACATTAATACCATAATTGAGCAATATTACCTCTGCATGTCATAACATAATTGAAAGAGCTAAAGCTTTGAAAATGACCACACAACGAAGGCTCTAAATAATAGAAGTTCTCGAATATATAACATGTACCCTTGGCACTGCTTATTCATGATTTTTGTTGAGTTATGTGTTAAGTTGAGTTTAGTCCCACGTATAGGAAGAGGGGTTAGCATCTCCTATATAATGTACTCCCCTCTCCTCTTAATAAATTAATCTATCATTCACATTCTACATGGTACCATAACCCATCCACCTCTCTCTCTCTCCACACACAAAAAAAAAAACTCTACCCCAACACCCCCCCCCCTTGTCTGCTTCAAGCGCACCCCTGCCGCCAACCACCCCCTCCCTGCCACCAGCCATAACCCTCAGTCGCCGCCCCTCCTTCCTGTCTGAACCCTAATTTCTAAAAAAAAATATCGTATATCGAAGCCAGAGAGTAGACAATAATTTGTTTGCATAATCTTTGTTCCTAGATTACGACTTCAAGAGCGTATATCGAAGCCAAAAGGTAGACAATGATTTGTTTGCACAACCTCTGTTCCTAGATTACGGCTCCAGGAGTTAACAAAGAGTATACAAGTTGCTTGTTTACGTGGATCTTTGTTTCCGTCCTACCCCGATATCCACATCAGGATCTACACATAGAGTGACATGGGTTACCTCTGTGAGGTGGCTTGTTTGATCCCCATAAGATCTCTACTTTTCATGCGCGTATCAGTTCTGACCACGTTGATAGCGCATCGGTAAAGTTGATGTGATTATTAGGGTTGGAAAGATCCAGCAACAGTCGAATCAAGTGCAGGATGACTAACATTGATGCAACTAGCAGTGCTACTACTACCGGTGTCGGGAACGCAATGGCGGGACCAACGGGCACTGGCGCGACACTTTCTTCGATTCGACTCATTGATCGGAGGTTGGACAGACCAGATGGCTACTCAACATGGCGGAAGAAGGTTGAGAAAATACTTCGGTAAATGCGGTTGTCCAAGCATCTAACTGACAACCCTCTAGAGACGACCGATCCCACATTTGAGAAGTGGGAGACAGATGATAGACGACTGTTTACACAGTTGATGAACTCAATGGAACCATCGGTGGAGGACATAGTTCAGAACACGAACACAGTAAAAGAGTTATGGGAGGTCCTATCGACGGCGTTTGATGAAAAACGTAACTTGTCTCGTATCTACGACTCGGTTGTCGGCGTCTACCGGACGGAACAGGATGACAAGTCTCATAAGGATCACTTCCGAGCCTTTAAGGCTATGGTCGATAAAGTTGACCGTATATTATCTCTGACGACGGATATCAATGAAGCAAGGGCGCAACGGAAGCAGCTTCATGTCATGGCATATCTTGTCTCTCTCCGTCCTGATGCAGACTCAGCTTGCTCTCAGATCATTGCTAGAGCTGAGGTTCCATCTCTAATAGAAGCTCATTTTCGTGTCCTACGGACAGCAAAGGTCGTCGAGACCTCTCCAAGTGATGCTCCCGTTGATCGATCTGCTCTGAGAGCCGCTCGTACTGGATTTCCTGGTGGTCGTGGTGGACGACGTGGCGGCCGGAATGTTGGTTCTGATGGTAGACGAGGCATTGTTGTTACCAACGGGGATCCCCCATTCCGAAAGGTCGTAATGGAGGTCGACTGCGCACCTGCTTCAACTGTGGTCTACAGGATCATTTCCAGTGGCAGTGTACTAAAACTCATGTCGCCAATATCACCTCAGATATTCCTAATCTTGACGGCCGATCCGTACAAATGACTGATGAAGCATATGCAGACTTTGTTGAGTTTCAAGCTCAACGTCGAGGTGAAGCTTCTACTTCTGGATCCACCGCAGGGTACTCAGCGGCATGTATGGTACAGTCGAAGTAGTGGGTCCTTGATTCTGGTGAGTCTGCTCACTTGACAGGCGACGCAGATATGATATGAAATTATATACCGGTTGGTCGTATGTCTAATATTACATGTGCCAATGGTGGTTCACTGACAGTCCGTGGAAAATGATTTGTCCATCTTTCTTCGGGACTGTCACTACATTCTGTATTACATACACCTGAAAACTCATTCAACTTACTCTCAATTAGTCGGATTACTCGTGATATGCATTGCTCGGTAACATTATTTCCTGATGGTTGTGTTTTTCAGGACCTAAAGACTGGAAAGACTATCGGTAAGGAGCATGTGGCTGAAAGCTTGTACCTGTTTGACGAATCTTCCTCTGTTGTCTGTGCTGGTGTGAAACTTGATCATTTTGAGTTACACTGTCGGTTAGGACATCCTTCTGTCCAAGCACTCCAGAAAATGTACTCATCTTTAGATGCTTCATGTTCTTTTCATTGTGAGTCATGTAGTTTGGCTAAGCATCACCGGATTTTTTATTCGGTCAGTCAAAATGGTGCATTCTCATATATGGGAACCTTGTCCGGTTGAATTTGTGATGGGATTCAAGTACTTTATTACTTTTGTTAATGACTACTCGCGTGTCATTTTTGTTTTTCTCATGAAAAATTGCTCTAAATTATTTAACATTTGGTACAATTTTTATGCGAAAATCAAAACACAATTTGGTGTTCCGATTAAATGTGTTCGCAGTGACAATGGTCGTAAGCATATCACATGAGTTTGTTTTACATCTGTCTCGGAATGACATCATCCACCAAATTTCATGTCCTTACACATCACAACAGAATGGTGTGGCTGAACGCAAGAATCGTCACCTCTTAGAAATAACGCGTGCTCTTATGTTCCAAACACGTACTTCAAAAAAAATTTGGTCGGATGTCGTTCTCACGGCTTGCTATCTAATTAATCGCATGTCGTCGTCTTCTGTTCTCAATGGCGATACTCCCTTCTCTCGGTTATATCCCAAACGAGAGATGTTTCCTTTATCTCTCCGAATCTTTGATTGCTTGTGTTATGTTAGGGATACCCGACCAACTCTTTCTAAACTACATCCAAAGGCTATCCAATGTATTTTCCTTGCGTATCCTAAGAATCAAAAAGGATATCGGTGTTTTTTCCCAGTCTTGAAGCGGTATTTTTCTCTCGGGATATTACCTTTGTTGAAACTGAGTTTCCTCCACTTCCACAAACTACTGATCCGGCTCCACAAGTTTAAACCAGAAGAGAATTTTTTGTTGTTTCATGTTCAACACAATAGCCCACGTAAGGGTGCCCTCCCCTACCGAAGCTAGAGCTGGGCATTTGCATCATCCACTCAACCGAATCGTCAGAGGGCGCAGGTCGTTGGCTCTTGGAGCTTGTCGAAGTGCCTGAAGTACTTGCTTGCACTTGTGTTGTTCCTTGCGTTTGAGTCATTCCTTCAAAAACAAAGAACTTACATCAGTCTCTTAGAGTATTATAGACTCACTATATGGAACGCATCTCATTTTGTCCAAACTATTGCAAGAGTTCAACTGGGAGGGACAGGATCGTCTTATGAAAACTTTTCTGCCACGAGACCAAAGGATCTGAAGCCGTGCTCTGATACCAATAATGTCACGTCCCGATTCTGTAGAATCACTGACCGTCCCTCGGACGTGATGCCGTGCGAGCGTAAGGCGCGTCCGCACAAGGCCTAGCATAATGATATATATAGAAACACAACAGCAGAGTACGGAAGCTAAATATTTCACATTGACACGAAAAAAAGTTCTCTTTATTGATAATGTATATCTTTGTTACAAACTCTTGACTCAAAAGTAAGGGGTGCCATGCGGACTTACAAGATGGACTCAAAATGAGAGTCGTTCCAAACATTACATCCCTTAGTAGAACTTCAAAATATAATAGACACCTTCGGACGAAACTATCGCCTTTCCTAGGAGGTGCATAAGATGTGTGCACAAGCTCCGGATGTTTTGTACAAGTTTCAAAAAGGCACGAACGGAGTACGCCGAGTAATGGACTGGTTGGGGCAAGAAGCTTCAGCTCCTCGCCGCGTCGTCTTGGCTCGGAGAACCTGCTGCAACGAGTGTCAGTACTTTGAAAACTACCGGTGAGGACGAGCTAACCTAACTAACTAAATCAACACAATATTCATGTGAGGCAAACAAATTATTATTATGGACTATCCTGCCTTAGTTCAAGTAACAGTATGCAACGTATATATATAATGACCAAATAAATGTACCACCGTTTGGTGACTTTTTACCTGCGACGTCGCATCCACCTGCACAAGACTTACCATGTTCTTCCCTGTCAGGAAGACATCATTAGCTTGAACAGATAATGCAGAAATATGTTGGGTCATGGCACACATTGCCACCATAGATAATAGCTACATTAGGCCGGTGATCCTTGCAGCGCGGGTAGCAAGCCCCACTACAAGATCCCGTGTTACCCGTGGTAGTCTTGCTAGCGTAGCTATCCGAGTTTCGTCCGGAACGAATCGGCCCAGTGTCCCGGAAGACCGTTCGCAGGAAATAAACCTTGTGCACAAGTTGTCCGACCAAACGACGTCTCAACACTAAGTTAACAAATGATGCATTTCAAGCCATCAGGATGAACATAACTACTTTAGCACAGTGCGATTGGGATAGTCTACCTGCTCAAGTGATTACATTTCAAATATTTTGCACTACTCATTTGTATAGTTATAAATAATAAGTTCTAGCTATAACTGAAACAAATAGATAGATGCAAGCGGACAAGCACACATACAATGTGATCGTACGAAAATTTTGCATGACAAGCATCAGTGTTCCAAGTTTACTTCTTATTATCTTGACTCACTTATTATTATTCTTATGGTCTCGTTGATCGGAACGCACAAACGAGTCAGATTGTTAAGAATGAAGACTTGGAAGAAGGGAGCTAATCGAAAGGCCACTCACAAGTTTGAGAATCGGGAAAGAGAAAGGGAATCTTCAAGACTCCGCTCGCGCGTCGCCTATACGATCACCTGCACGCACCAACAGATGATCAATATCTCCTGCCTCGGTCTCCCAGATTTCGATACAAAATACGAAGTTCAAGGAACGAAGACAATAAAATCCATCGAAACCGTTCAAGAAAACGTAAGTCACAAAACCAACAAGAAAGCAATCAAACGGTATCGAAAACGGACAAAGAAACCAACACAACGGAAAGGCCCCTCACGACTCTGTCGTCGAGTCCTTCCTCGAGGCACGATCCGCTGAATGTGGGACTTAATTTCGAAGAAACCAATCAATAACGAGGAAAGGATCTTGATTCAATCTGTCCCGATCGAACGATACCAAGTATTTCTTAGCCGCGCTCTCCGAATAGGAAAAGCGGGACACTACATCTTAACCAACTAATAAAAAGTTTCGTCCTCGAAACTTAGGAATGGAACCTACCCCTAAGAAAACAATGAGGGAAATTTCTCTTTTATATCTGATTCGAGTTCCCAGGTCGACTCCTCGACCACGTGGTTCCGCCAGAGTACGCGCACGAGCGGGACTGAACGATTCAGTAGCTGCTTATCCTTTCGATCGATGATCTGCACAGGTTCTACTTTATAGGACAAGTCTGCTTGCAAACCCAACTGACCAAAATCTACCACGTGACTCGGATCATGCACGTACTTTCGCAACTGTGATACGTGAAAGACATCATGCATGTCTGATGGGCTCGGTGGTAGGGCAATTTGATATGCAACTGGGACGACTCGCCTGAGAATTTCAAACGGACCAACAAATCGAGGACTTAGCTTCCCCTTTACTCCAAATCTCGTTACTCCTCGCATCGGCGTGACCTTGAGAAACACGTGATCACCGGCTGTAAATTCAATGGGTCGTCTATGGATGTCCGCATAACTCTTCGGATCAGCCGAACCTTCCGAACCTTCTGAACGGTCTGCTCTACTAGCTCCGGGCCGAGGATCTGTCGCTCGCCAACTTCATCCCAACAGATCGGTGATATGCACTTCCGCTCATACAAAGCCTCGTACGGAGCCATCTGAATGTTGGACTGGTAATTACTGTTGTATGCAAATTCTGCCAACAGTAGATGGACGTCCCAACTTGACTTCGAGTCGATCGAACATAGACGTAGCATATCTTCAAGGACCTGGTTCACCAGCTTTGTTTGGCCGTCTGTCTGAGGATGGTACACTGAACTGAATTTCAACTTGGTCCCCATAGCTGACTGAATGCTTTTCCAGAAACGTGATAAGAACCGTCCGTCCCGATCTGAAACAATATACACTAGCACGCCGTGTAGTCGATCTATCTCATCAAGGTATATCTGGACCAGGCTATCGATGCTCCAAGTAACTTTGATGGCAATGAAGTGCGCTGACTTGGTTAATCGGTCGACGATAACCCAGATGGCATTGTTTTCCCGTTGCGTCTTTGGCAAGCCAACAATAAAGACTATCGTGATATGGTCTCATTTCCACTCCGGGATAGCAAGGTTCTACATCTCCCAGCCCGGCCTCTGATGCTCGGCCTTTACTCTCTGACAAGACAAGCATTGTGACACAAAGAGCGTCACATCTTTCCTCATGTCGTGCCACCAGAAGATCGAGCGGAGGTCTTGATACATATTCGTACTTCCTGGATGTGATACATAGGCCACATAGTGAGCTTCCATGAGGATCTCCTTTCTGAGTTCTGCATCGTTGGCCACACATAGTCTTCCTCTTACCCGTAACGTTCAGCTTTCATCCGCTGCAAAGTCAGATGCCTTTCCTGCTGAAATCTGCTAGTGCATCTTCAACCAGAATGGGTCGTTCACCTGAGCGGACTTGACCTTTTCTATCAGGTTCGATTCAAGGAGTAACTAAGCTAGTGATCCCCCAATCGGTCCGCCTCGATATCGAATTCGCAGTTCGATGCCCATACTCTCTAATTCCTTCTTTAGCTTGCAGTTGACGGATAGAGATCCTGCAAATACTCGACTCAGCGCGTCCTCTACAACATTTTCTTTGCCTGGAGTATAGTTGATCGACAAGTCATAGTCTTTGATCAGTTCTAGCCAACACCTTTATCGTAGGTTTAGGTCCGACTGGATGAAAAGATACTTGAGGCTCTGGTGATCAGTAAAAATTTGGCAATCCACACCATAAAGGTAGTGTCACCACAATTTCAGTGCGAACACAATCGCCGCTAGTTCTAGATCATGTGTCGGATAGTTGCGCTCATGCGGCTTCAATTGTCTTGAAGCAAAAACTATCACCTTATTTTGTTGCATGAGCACAGCTCCCAAGCCTTGGCCTGAGGCGTCACTAAAGATTTAGAATCTCATATTCTAATTCGGCATTGCAAGTATAGGAGCAGAGACGAGACGCTGCTTCAATTCCTGAAATGAAGCTTCACAGTTGACAGACCACTCGAATGCGACTCCTTTCTGAGTGAGGCGAGTCAAGGGCAAAGTAATTTTTGAAAAGTCTTTCACAAAATGTCTGTAGTAGCCCGCTAACCGGAGAAAGCTTCGAATTTTACTAACTGATGCAGTTTGCTTCCACTCGACGATTGCTTCAACTTTCTTTAGATCGACTGTGATGCCTCCCGCAGAAATGATATGTCCGAGGAAAGATACACTGCTTAGCCAAAATTCACACTTACTCAGTTTTTCGTATAGCTTGTGTCACGCCCCGAGGCGTCCCCCGAGTCGTGACCGCCGTGCGGGCCTGGAGTTGCGCCCGCACAAGGCTTTAATGATTTGCATAGCAAGCACATATTCAGAGTACGCAGATAAATTGAAACACAGATTTGAAACATAGAAAAGTTCTCTTTATTGATAATGAACATCTATTACAAACTCTTGAACGAGTTAGCTAATATGCCGAACGGCTTACAAAGAGATGACTCAAAATGAGATAGCAGTCCTGTACATTACATCCTTTTATAAACTCAAAATGATAAAGACCTCCAGGCTGGAGGATCGCTTTGCCACGGAGCTGCATTTGTGTATGAAGAGTTGCAGGCTCCTGACTCCAAAATGCTTCGGGGGCGCGGTGAAGATGCGCCAACAGTTGGACTGGATCGGGTAGACGACTTCGGCTCCTCGCTCGGTTCGCCTTGGTGCGGAGAACCTGTTTCAACGAGG
Source organism: Iris macrosiphon (assembly GCA_036927795.1). Taxonomy (NCBI): domain Eukaryota; kingdom Viridiplantae; phylum Streptophyta; class Magnoliopsida; order Asparagales; family Iridaceae; genus Iris; species Iris macrosiphon. Next base: position 152,864,853 of record JAYESA010000001.1, on the reverse strand, counting down.
GTCAGCATATCGAAACATGCTGGTGAAGGCGAGCTAGCCTGACTATACCAATCAACACGTTGTTTAGTGAAGCATGCATATTTGTGGGTTTCTATCTTGCCTTAGTTCATTTACAAGTAAGCAGCATATTGAATTTACTGAAATGAACGTGCCACCGTTAGGTGGATTTTACCTGACCGTCTGAATTACCTGCACAATACTTACCTTGCCTTCCCTGCCACGAAGACACAAGTTAGTATGCAACAGGTTTAAATATACACGTTGGGATCACTGGCTAGGAGCCATAGTGGACCGTTTAGTCTTTGAACGAAGATGGTGTGCAACGAAGCACGTGAGGCGCTGCACGCCATCTCGTTCGCACGTGAGACTATCGTGAAGTTCCGCCCGGACCGGATCGGTGCCAGTGCCCCAGCGACCGTCCGCGGAACCCGTTACCTTGTGCACAAGTTGTCCGTGATCAATCGTTCGTGGCACGTTAACGTTGATGCAGTTGAGGCACGTGAACAAGATAAGCAACATTGCATGATTCGTTTACATTGCAACTACGTTATATTCATGCATCAGGATATACGTTTAAACTTGTATCTATGCATTTGATGAACATTACGAACGAACAAGCATGCAAAGATATAACCGTTCACAAGTTTATTGACAAGCATAATGAACCCAGTCTATTCTCTTTTATCTTGGTTTCTTTTATTTTTACTTGGTATCGTTTGATCGGGGCAACGGAGTGAAGCTGGAAGCAGAGCTAGCTAATCGGGTTGGTAGCCACTCACTTAGATTTTGGAAAGAAGAAGGAAAGAGGCGCTTCACGACTCCGTTCGCAAGCCGCCTACTGCTCGTTCACCTGCACACGAACAGCTCGATTAATACTTCTTCCTCTCTTTCCAATCTCGGAATAGAAGTGCAAGTCAATGAACGAAAACAATGAAAACCATCGAAACCGTTCAAGAAAACAAGCAAGTCCCAAAACCAACTCAAAGCACGAAAGCAACAAGCGACATCGAAAACCGAGGCAATAAAAGATAGCAGCGGAGAGGTCCCTCCTGACTCTGCCGCTAAGCCGATCCTTGGGGCGCAGTCCACTGAATATGGGAATCGATTCCGAAGAAACAAATCCATAACGAGGACGAGTTCTTAATTCAATCTATCCCGATCGAACGATACCGTCTTGTGTTTCTTAGCCGCGCTCTCCGCATCGGGAGAACGGGGCGCTACAGCTTGTTGTCCCGAAGAGTCTGAAGCAAGGTCCGCAAGTGCTCCTCATGTTCCTCCTTGTTCTTTGAATACACCAAGATATCATCAATGAACATTACTACAAAGTTGTCGAGGCACGACCGGAACACTCGATTCATCAAATCCACGAAGGCGGCAGGAGCATTGGTCAATCCAAACGACAACCAAAAATTCATAGTGACCATAGCGAGTGCGAAAGGCTGACTTCGACACTTCGTCTGGCTTGATCTTCAATTAGCGGTAGCCCGAACGAAGATCGATTTTTGAGAATACCGAGGCGCCTTGCAGTTGATCGAAGAGGTCATCGATTCTTGAAAGGGGGTACTTGTTTCGGATGGTAGATTTATTCAACTCTCGGTAGTCAATGCAGAGCCTCATCGAACCATACTTTTTCTTCACAAATAACACTGGTACGCCCCATGGAGATACACTCGGACGGATGTACCCGCGATCGAGCAGTTCTTGTAGTTGGACCTTCAACTCCTTCAGTTCGGCAGGGGCCATTCGATACGGAGCTTTAAAAATCGGCCGAGTATCTAAAAATGTATCTATAGTGAACTCTATCTCTCGGTCGGGCGGCATGCCGGACAACTCTTCTGGAAACACATCAGGAAAATCCGCCACAACGAAAGTAGACTCTACGTTTGCGCAATCTTGTTGAGTGTCTCGAACGGACGCCAAGTACCTTTTATGCCAGAATGTATCATCCACCAAGCAGATATTGCAGAAATCACCTACAGGCATTCGACGCTCTCGACGATGGACTGCACACATAGAAAAATTCGGTCTCGCCTGGTAGAAACACGACTTTCTTTTCTGCACAATCAATAGCCGTCGAGCAAGCGCCGAGCCAATCCATCCCCAGAATAAGATCGTAGTCCATGATGTCTAGAACTATCGCATCAAGTGACAATTTCCTTCCTCCGATGCAAATGCAGTCATCATGACAAACTGAGTTAGCAGACAAGTCCATGCCCGACGGGGTACTAACGCTAAGCCTTAGGCCTAACGGTGCCTGAAGAAATTCGTACTCCCTAGTGAATTTTTCCGATACAAAACTATGTGTGGCACCAGAATCAAATAGTACTTGTGCAGGAACATTATTGAATAGCAATAAACCTGTCACTACGGTGTCCGAGGCGAACGCCTCGTCACGCGTCAATGCATAAACCCGGCCCACGGTGTTCGGACGACGCCCATGTTGTTGCGCAGGCCAATTTGCTTGGGGTACTTGAGCAGGATTTTGCTGCTCTGGACGGCGCGGAGGGATCCGATTTGGACGATCAGGACAGTCACGAGCATAATGGCCCAGCCGATCACAATTGAAGCATCCATGATTTTGACATTCGCTAGCCTGGTGCCCTGTACGGTTGCATTTGGCACAACGCAGCCCATGATTTTCCTCCGAATGATTGCCCTGATGACCACCATTGTTTGGACGCTTATTAGTGTTGTTTCCTCCCGTATTACTAGGGCGCTTGTGATGAGAATGCTGCAAAGCGCCGGCAGTAGAAGAATATTGTGGTTCTAGGACGAGGGCATGGTTAAGGACTTCCCTCATCGTCTCGTACTGTGGAGCGATTACGTGTGCATGAATAGAAGGTCGCAGGCCGCCTTCAAATCATCTTGCTCGACTCGCCGCCGCATTGGGCAGATAAGAGCTAGCAAACTTGGCCAGCCGGTTGAATTCTGCGGCATACTGCTTTACCGACATGCTCCCTTGTTGCAGATGCACGAACTCGTTCTCCTTTTGACGACGAATAGGTGGGGAATAAACTCCTCCTCGAACGCGCTACGGAAGGTAGCCCACGAGATCGTCTCGTCGTTACCGTTTGCGAAAAGAGATCTTCGGTGTACAACCCACCAATCATGCGCGCTCATACGAAGCTGGAGCTGGGCACAAGCAACTTGTTTGTCACCAGGTACTTCTAGGAGTTTAAAGTGATCTACAAGTTCGGACAGCCAATATAAAGCCACGACGGGATCCTCGGTTCCACGGAAGGACGTGTTGTAAATCTTTTTGAAGTCGGCAAAGTCAAAGGTAGTCACATCCTTCTTCTTTGGGGTTTGGAGCTTCTCGACTTCATTTATCGATTGCTCCACCGGTGTCGCTACTGTCGTTGCGGAATGGTTGGAGGCTAAAGTCTAAACAATATGTTGCAGGACATCTACCTACTTCTGTTGGACCACAAATCGGGCTTCTAGATTCTTCTCGAACTTGTCATGTCGAGCCTCGTCACTTCGATGTTGCGCCTCTAGCATTTGCATCATCCGCTCAACCGGATCGACGGAGAGCGCAGGTCGTTGGCTCTCGGAGCTTGCCGAAGTGCCTGAAGTACTTGCTTGCACTTGCATTGTTCCTTGCGTTTGAGTCATTCCTTCAAAAACAAAAAACTAACATCAGTCTCGTAGAGTATTACGGACTCATTGTATGAAACGCATCTCATTTTGTCCAATCGATTTCAAGAGTTCAACTGGGAAGGACAGGGTCGTCTTATGAAAACTTTTCTGACAAGAGGCCAAAGGATCTGAAGCCGTACTCTGATACCAATAATGTCACGTCCCGATTCCGTAGAATCGCTAACCGTCCCCCGGACGTGATGTCGTGCGAGCGTAAGGCGCGTCCGCACAAGGCCTAGCATAATGATATATATATATATATATAGAAACACAACAGCAGAGTACAGAAGCTAAATATTTCACATTGACACGAAAAAAAGTTCTCTTTATTGATAATGTACATCTTTGTTACAAACTCTTGACTCAAAAGTAAGGGGTGTCGCACGGGGCATACAAGATGGACATAAAATGAGATAGTCGTTCCATACATTACATCCCTTACTAGAACTTCAAAATATAATACACCTTCGGAAGAAGCTATCGCGTTTCCTCGGAACTGCATAAGATGTGTGCACAAGCTCCGGATATTTTGTACAAGTTCCAAAAGGCATGAACGGAGTACGCCGAGTAATGGACTGGTTGGGGGAAGAAGCTTCAGCTCCTCGCCGCGTCGCCTTGGCTCGGGGAACCTGCTGCAACGAGGGACAGTACTTTGAAAAGTACCGGTAAGGGCGAGCTAACCCAACTAACCAAATCGACACAATATTCAGGTGAGACAAACAAATTATTATTGTGAACTTTCTATCTTGTCTTAGTTCAAGTTACAACATGAAACGTATATATAAAATGACTGAATAAATGTGCCACCGTTCGGTGACTTTTTACCTGCGACGTCGCATCCACCTGCACAAGAGTTACCATGTTCTTCCCTGTCAAGAAGACATCTTTAGCTTGAACAGATAATGCAGTAATATAATGGATCATGGCACACATTGTCACCGTGGACAATAGCTACAGGAAGACGATAATCCTTGCAGCGCGGGTAGCAAGCCCCACTATAAGATCCCGCATTACCCGTGCTAGTCTTGCTAGCGTAGCTATCCGAGTTCCGCTCGGAACGAATCGGCCCGTGTCCCGGAGACCGTTCGCAGGAACTAAACCTCGTACATAAGTTGTCTGACCAAACGACGTCTCAACACTAAGTTAACAAATGATGCATTTCAAGCCATCAGGATGAACATAACTACTTTAGCACAGTGCGATTGGCATAGTCTACCTGCTCAAGTGATCACATTTCAAATATTTTGCACTACTCATTTGCACAGTTATAAATAATAAGTTCTAGCTATAACTGAAGCATAAATAGATAGTTGCATAGCGGACAAGCACGCATACAATGTGATCATACGAAAATTTTGCATGACAAGCATCAGTGTTCCAAGTTTATTTCTTATTATCTTGACTCACTTATTATTATCTTATGGTATCGTTGATTGGAACGCACAAACGAGTCAGATTGTTAAGAATGAAGACTTGGAAGAAGGAAGCTAATCGAAAGTAAGGCCACTCACAAGTTTAAGAATCGGAAAAGAAAAATGAGAGATCTTCAAGACTCCGCTCGCGCGTCGCCTACACGATCACCTGCACGCACCAACAGATGATCAATATCTCATGCCTCGGTCTCCCAGATTTTGATATAAAATGCGAAGTTCAAGGAACAAAGACAATAAAATCCATCAAAATCGTTCAAGAAAACGTAAGTCACAAAACCAACAAGAAAGCAACAAAACGGCATCAAAAACGGGCAAAAAAACCAACGCAACGGAAAGACCCCTCACGACTATGCCGCCGAGTCCTTCCTCGAGGCACGATCCGCTGAATGTGGAACTTAATTCCGAAGAAACCAATGCATAACGAGAAAGGATCTTGATTCAATCTTTTCCGATCGAGCGATACCAAGTATTTCTTAACCGCGCTCTCCGAATAGGGGGAACGGGACACTACAACTATTGATGGAATTCAGATTCTCAATTCTGCAGAGGAGGGTCTTAAACATCCCGGCTGACGTGTTGCTATGGAAGAGGAAATAAAAATACTTCGGGAGAACCATATATGAAACTTGGTTGATTTACCTCATGGTAAGAAGGTAGTGGTTTGCAAATGGGTGTTCAATATTAAGGTAAAACCGGATGGCAATCTTGATCGCCTGAAAGCTCGTTTGGTGGCAAAAAGTTATTCTCAGACCTATGGTGAGGATTATTTTGACACATTCTTTCCAGTTGCTCGAATGACCTATGTGCGCGTCATCTTGGCCTTAGTTGTTCGCTATGACTGGACGTTGCTACAGCTGGATATCAAGAATTTATTTCTTCATGGAAATCTTGACGAAGAAGTATATGTGGTGCAACCTCCCGGATTTGTTGCAAAGGAGGGTAAAGTGTGTCATCTGCGGAAGGCCATTTATGGTCTCAAATAATCCCCCCATGCATGGTTTGGTCGTTTCACAAATATGGTTACTCAGTTTGGCATGTGCCAATCAAAAAAGGACCATTCAGTATTTTATCGTCGGACATTAGCTGGGAGGATACTACTCGGTATCTATGTGAACGATATTGTGATCACAGGAGACGACAGTCAGGACATTGCAGAACTAAAAAAGTTTCTAGGAGAACAATTTCAAACCAAGGATTTGAGATCGTTGAGCTATTTTTTGGACGTAGAAGTCACATGGGATAAGCGGAACATTGTAATGTCTCGGAGAAAATATGTGCTTGACATCCTAAATGATGCAGGAATGATGCAAGTTAAGGGAGCAACCTCGTCCATAGACCCAGGGATAAAATTACTTCCCGACGAGGGGACACTGATGACCGATCTGGATCAATATCGTCGAGTAGTTGGAAAACTCAACTACTAGGCCGTTATGACTCGTCCAGACATTTTCTTTGCCGTTAGTGTTGCAAGTAGATTCATGTCTTCACCACGAGTTCCACATTGGGGGCAGTTCTCAGAATTCTGCGCTATCTAGTTCAGAATCCGAAAAAAAATTTGGATGACGAATAAGAGGCATACTTATGTTGAGTGCTTTACTGATGCTGACTGGGATGTCAGTCTTACGAATAGACGGTCTTCGTCTGGCTACTCGGTCTTCATTGGCAGAAACTTGGTATCATGGAAGAGGGCAGAAACTTGGTATCATGGAAGAGCAAGAAGCAGAGTGTCATCGCACGATCAAGTTCGAAAGTAAAATATCGGACAATTGCTCATGGCACAGCAGAGGTGCTATATCTGCAGCATCTTCTACATGAACTGGGAGAAGAAGCAGGATATAAAGCAACAGATATGTGGTGTGATAACCAGTCTGCCATTTATATTGCTACTAACCCTGTATTTCATGAAAGGATAAAGCACATTGAAATCGACATTCACTTTGTCCGTGATGAGTATCAGAAAGGGATGATAAAGTTTCACCATGTGAGGACCGGCGATCAAATAGCTGATATATTTACAAAATCTCTTCTATGTCATCGAGTTCAATTTTCCGTAACAAGTTGGACATGATTGACATCTATGCTCCAGCTTGAGAGAGGGTGTTGAATTATGTGTTAAGTTGAGTTTAGTCCCACATCGGATAGACTAATAGGGAGAGGGGTTAGCCTCTCTTATATAATGTACTCCCCTCTACTCTTAATGAATTAATCTATCATTCACATTCTACAATTTTCAAAATACATCATCCTAAAGGGAGGAAAAGGGCATGAACATATTACGAACCAGGATATCTGATTCTTTTAGTAGAAACAATTCATCACTTGTACATTTTAACCAGCCATAAAAATATTAGTCCGGCATGATCGTAGCGTATAAGAAAGGACATTCAGCAATGTGCTCCAGTGCACTAAAACTAAGGAATAACAGATTCCCATACAAGACTTCAATAAATGGAAGGATATATAATCAACTCCAAGATAACAGAGGGTCTCTAGTATGAGACGAGCAAATAATGATGCATGTTCGCTATTGAACTTGAGCCCTCTAATTTCTCCAATGCCGACTTCTCAAAAGTTTCCTTGTAGAAAGCTCCTAATAAAGTAAGAAACACATCAATGGTGTCCATTTACATCATTTTGCCAAGAGGATCATGATCATGTACAACATTCAACTTGAGCCCTTGCTTGTAATAAGGTTAGGACATTAACCTTCGTGTTTCGAGTAAGGAAATGCATGCCTCGGTGTTCATTTACATTATCTCTTGTTGACCCACATTCTTGGACACAAATAATGCAATAGATTAACCTTCCTTTTGGTCAAAATTTAAGTACACCTTGATTCTTAGAGAAGGAAATCTATTTCAGATTAGATCACATACATTGTATGATACATGCACAGCATCAATTTTGGAATGTTGTATTGTATTTTGGAGTGTGTGTCTAATACTCCTCCCACACGATGAGATTAGTACACAGCGGCATGACCCACATATGTGAAAGGGTGGGAAGTCACCCACCCTGCAAATTTATAAACCTTCTCACTAAAATTTAGAAAGGTGAAGTTAACTAGTAATCTTGCAGGATATATTTGTTTTTATTGGATTATGATATGATATATCTACTACAACCATATGTTTTATCTACAATTAAACAGATTTTCTAAATTTGATATCCTAATATTTAAGCACATATATTTAATTGGAACATTCAAGTAGAAGTAAAGATGTCATCTTTTTTTTATCAAAAAAGTGATCTTTTGTTTAAAACAAAACTGAAACCTCTAAATTTAAGCCCCTTGAACTTCTACAAATTGTAAGCCCCTCCTATATGAAAAGATTCAACAATTTTATTCTTGTATGTGCCCCTAAGTATCAGTTTTTTTTAGCCATCTAATTTTCTAGTGCTCTTTTGTTTATTATTTATTCTTTTTATGGCCAAAAACCCCCATTCTCTTCCCCCCTTGTTAAAAGAATATTGATTAGAGAGGCTTACTGAAGAGTGGGAACAATGCCGGAAGGATGCTTGGAAAGATCCACTGGCTGGCTCCCTTCCAACACCTGATCCGCCATTCACCTCAGATCCCCCAAACTTCTAGCCCCAAGTTCGAAGCTTTCCTCTATTCCTAGGGTTTCCCAACCGAGATCGATCCGAATATCAACAGATCTACCAATTCCAACCAAATCCGATCAATCGAGAGATTTCAACCGAAGAAAACAACAAAGACGTTTAATCCCCCGAATTTCAGCCACGAATCGGAAAATTGTCTCTTTTACTAGGGTTTTCAACCGATCGGGAAAGATCAGTGATTCCAGCCAAATCCGATCGATTCTAGGGTTTTCAAGGGATCGAGGAGAAGAAGAACGTTGGGTTTTGGCGGGAAATTGATGAAGAGTTCGATTTATAGGTGGTGGATTTCAAAAAATTGGGTCTTTTATAGGGAAGAGGAAGAGATCTGGACGAAGAAGATAAGAAGAGGGTTTTTTTTTTTAGGAGAGAGAATTTTGGGTGCGGAGCTGGTGGACGTCTTTCCGGGTCTAGCGATTTATATCCCGTGGTCCTGTGACCGGGTGTAGCCGGTTGTTGCCAGGGGGTTTTCCGTAATTTCAGTCAAATGACGGTATTGTCTTGCGTGGGTATTAAGTTGTATGTGGTTGCTAGTCCTCTGTCCAAGGATAAAAATGTAATTAATGTTATCAATTTTGTATACGTGAATTATTTAGCATTTTAAGTTTCTATGTAATTATTTTATGGCTAACAATATTGCTATTTAAATATATACTTCATAATATTTACTGATATTTGTTATCATGTTAATTTATAGTTTAAACTTACACAATTTTACTTAAATTGACTTGATATTTTACTTTGAATTTTTTAAAAAATTATTTAAAATTATGTAAGCTTAAAATTATGCATATAAAATTTATTATAAATAATTATTAAATAAATATATTTTACGATTAAGTGAAGCTTAAATAACATTTTTATATGAAGACATTTAAATTTAGTTAATCAAATGTTTGAAAATAAAGTATTATGTTTAAACTACGTGATATGATTGTGCCAACTAAAAAAGACTGATAAAAAATAAAGTATTATGTTTAAACTAACGTGATACGATTAAGTGAAGTTTGATGTTGATCATTTCTGAAGACTGATACAAATTGTTCATAAAATTTTGCACACTAAAGAAATAGCGTTGTACTTAGTTATAACTAACGTAATATGATTGTGCCAACTAAAAAGAGATATTTCTATCTCAGAGGGATATGTTCATATCACATGGTTATAGATTGTAAGCGTTTTGGCTATTGTATAAATACAACGAAAAAATCCACTGAAGGGTTCCTTCTAATGTACAAAATATAATCAAAGTTTTCTCTCTTTCTATTCTTCTACAAAGTTTTCGAAGGAGTAATTTTTAGACTATAACAATCACCAAATTTTATCTATATAATTTAATTAAATATAATAGTTCAAAGCCTCAATCTAGTATGATCTAATCGAATTTATAACCAAAATTATGATCCAATCATAATTAACAAAATATATTCATTTATTTTCGAGAATAGAAAATTTAAGATTATATTAGATGAAGTAAGATTATATTTTAAACTATATTACTTTTTTAGTTTAAATATTAGATTAGACTATATTTAATTTTTGGATATTCAACCTGAATGAAATTTTAAATATAAGATTAGGAGATGAAATAGTTTATTCCAAAGACACGAATGTTGATAATTTTAGTACATAACATTGTTTTCATTGTACTACCAAAAAATATTTTAATTCACAAAACAAAAAAGTGATTTTTTTTTTTTTATTATCTTCGTTTAGTTTATCAAAACTCTGGTAACAGATCTAATCATCTAAATTCCAAATACTTTTTATCGGGGTACAATATTTTACTCGGGGCTAGTCCAGAATTAAGACTATTCCAGTTTAGATGAACTTTTACTCGGGATTGTCATTTTACTATTTGGGGTTGCCCACATATCCCAAACCCCTCCAAACTCTTCCAAAATCAAATCATTCTAACTCACTATTTCTCTCTTTAAAATCCTAAATTTCTTATTCTCTACCTTCTCCATATCCTCCAAAACTCTAATCTTCCACAAATCATCTTCTCAATCTTGTTCCTCCATATTATTCATCTATAATTTGAGGGCTTGTAATTTTTATTTTATTTTGATAAATCTTCTTCTCAATCCTTCTAAATGCCCAAAAGATCATTGTATACTAACATAAAATAGGTTTCAGATTAACTTTGGACGAAAGTTTGAACTTTCGAAACCATTAAAATAGATCATTGTATGCCCAAAAGATCATTCGAAGTTGGCACAATTGCTGGTTGCCCATATAGAAATTTAGGACTGTAGGAATTTTTCAGTCATGTATACTTAAAGGACTGTCATTTTTTTCAGTTCTAATGAAAACATACTGGATTGGTGTTGAATGACAATAATATGGACTGTTAAAGGTTTGACAGTCTTGACTGAAGTTAGGACTGTCAAAATGTTGACAGTTCTATGTTTCCAGCAGGTTATTAGTAGGACTGTCAAAATGTTGACAATTCTATATTTCTAACAGGTTATTAGTATGACTGTCAAATTTTTAGCAATCCTATGTTTCCAATAGGATATTAATAGGACTGTCAAAAAATTGACAGTCATTTATGTTCATTTATTGCAAAAGCCAAAATGAAATAGTGGATGGAATAGACTTGGTAGCATTGGTTTCTCTATCAAGTGGATTTTGAAGCATTCCAATTTCACCTCCTAGGTTCTAATTTTTCTAGGGTTTTGATTTTGGGAGTTGGAAAGATCAAAGGAGGAAGAAGATGACAAAGGAAAAAAGAATAAGTTTTCTTTTATATTCACTAGTAGGCAGTCCAAAGTAATTTTTTCTGGTGGTAAACTTGTAATTAAAGCAATTTTTTTTCTAGTCCCTAGTTAAAAAGTGTTGTACCTCGAAAAAAAACATCCCAAACGATCTCCTAGTCCCCTAATTTATGGCCTACCTTAGGAGTGCAACTCAGGCATGTTAGGTCGAATTTGAGCTAAACTCGAACCAAATCCGATGAATCATAAGCCTAGCTCGAGCCCAAGTCCGACCCAACCTCGGGTTCAACATATGTAGCCCAAGACCAAGTCCAAATGATCGGATTAGACTAGGGTTGGTCGAATCCATTAGATTTATCAGACTCTAATATGATATTTAAAATAAATTAAAACAAGAGTGTAATATTAAACACATAATCTAATAGCAATCAAGCATCAATCATTACAAAATAAAAACTGAAATAAAATTTAAGATAAGAAGTTGAAGAGTTTGGGTGAAAAAATTTAGGATAAACTTTTTATTTTGAATATATATATATATATATATATATATATATATATATATATATATATATATATATATATATATATATATATATGATATGAGTCATAGTGCACATTTTTCTAAATGAGTCATGCACATGTGGACCAATCTGATTGAATTTCTACATCTCATGTGCACCCATGTGTAGCGCCCCGTTCTCCCGGTGCGGAGATCGCGGCTAAGAAACACAAGACGGTATCGTTCGATCGGGATAGATTGAATTAAGAACTCGTCCTCGTTATGGATTTGTTTCTTCGGAATCGATTCCCATATTCAGTGGACTGCGTCCCAAGGATCGGCTTAGCGGCTGAGTCAGGAGGGACCTCTCCGCTGCTATCTTTTATTGCCTCGGTTTTCGATGTCGCTTGTTGCTTTCGTGCTTTGAGTTGGTTTTGGGATTTGCTTGTTTTTCTTGAACGGTTTCGATAGTTTTCATTGTTTTCGTTCATTGAACTGCACTTCTATTCCGAGATTGGAAAGAGAGGAAGAAGTATTAATCGAGCTGTTCGTGTGCAGGTGAACGAGCAGTAGGCGGCTTGCGAGCGGAGTCGTGAAGCGCCTCTTTCCTTCTCCTTCCAACTATCTAAGTGAGTGGCTACCAACCCGATTAGCTAGCCCTTCTTCCAAGCTTCACATCTAATAATCCGCATTCTTCTTTGCCCCGATCAAACGATACCAAGTAATAATAAAAGAAACCAAGATAAAAGAGAATAGACTTGGTTCATATGCTTGTCAATAATTTATGAACGGATACTTAACTGCATGTTTGTTCGTTTGGGAATAAATCATGAATTGCTTGTCTTGTACTTGCTTGTCTTGTACTCTTGTTGCCTCAACTACAAACTTGTTACTTGTATATTGTTCGATCATGGACAACCAGTGCACAGGGTAACGGTCTTGCGGACGATGCTGGGGCACTGGCATCGATCCGGTCCGGGCGAGACCTATTGTTTAGTCTCTTGTTCTTGGCGGAATGGCTTGCAACGCCCCTCGTACTTTCGTTGCACGCCATTCTCGTCAAAGACTATCGTCCATTATGGCACCACGCCAGTGATCATCTTGTATATTTAAACCTGTTGCAAACTAACTTGTGTCTTCGTGTCAGGGAAGGCATGGTAAGTATTGTGCAGGTAATTCAGACGGGCAGGTAAAATCCACCGAACGGTGGCACTTTCATTTTCAGTAAATTCTATATGCTGCTTACTTGTAAATGAACTAAGGCAAGATAGAAACCCACAAATATGCATGCTTCATTAAAAACAACGTGTTGATTGGTATAGTTCGGCTAGCTCGCCTTCACCAGCATGTTTCGATATGCTGACCCTCGTTGAAACAGGTTCTCCGCACTAAGGCGAACCGAGCGAGGAGCCGAAGTCGTCTTCCCGATCCAGTCCAGCTGTTGGCGCATCTTCACCGCGCCCTCGAAGCCTTTTGAAGTCCGAAGCTGCAACTCTTCATACACAAATGCAGCTCCGTGGCAAAGCTATCCTCCAGCCAGGAGGTCTTTATCATTTTGAGTTTATAAAGGGATGTAATGTACAGGACTGCTATCTCATTTTGAGTCATCTCTTTTGTAAGCCGTTCGGCATACTAGCTAACTCGTTCAAGAGTTTGTAATAGATGTTCATTATCAATAAAGAGAACTTTTCTATGTCTTCAAATCTGTGTTTCAATTTATCTGCGTACTCTGAATATGTGCTTGCTATGCAAATCATTAAAGCCTTGTGCGGGCGCAACCCCAGGCCCGCACGACGGTCACGATTCGGGGGACGCCTCAAACGATTCTAAGGAATCGGGTCGTGACATAGTGGTATCAGAGCACAGATTCAAAGTTCCTTAGACTTCGTGCTGGAAAAGTTCCTTTAACGATCATATTCCTGTGCGAACTCTTGAACTCGCTAGGCCAAAATGAGATACGTTCATGCAATAAGTCCATAATACATTATGATCCTAATGTAATTTACCTTCTTTTGAAGGAATGGCTCCAGCGCAATCTGCAGCGCAAACACCGGACGAAACGCAAGGCCAAGAAAGTAGTTCGGATACTTCGGGAAGTTCAAGGAGCCAGCGAGCCACGCCAAGCATCGATCCCATCCAGCAAATGTTGCGGATGTTGGAGGAAAACCAACAAAGGGACGAGGCTCGCTACGAACGGGCCGAGAAGCGAGCGGAAGAGAGTCAGCTCAAGTTTCAAGACAATATAGAAGCACGATTCTCAGTCCAGCAGAAGCAGGTGGATGTCCTGCAACAGATCGTTCAGACTTTGGCTTCCAACCATTCCTCGGCAAGAACGCCGACTCCGGTGGAACAGCCCGTGCTTGAAGTAGAGACGCCGCAAATTCCAAGGACGAGGGACGTGACTACCTTCGACTTTGGCCACTTCAAGAAAGTCTGCAACACCCCATTCAACGGGACTGAGGACCCAATGGTAGCTCTAGATTGGCTAGCCGAGCTTGAAGATCACTTCGCTCTGCTAGAGGTCCCCGAAGAAAAGCGCGTCACCTGCGCGCAACTACAGCTCCGCCTCAACGCACACGATTGGTGGGACGTGCATCGACGATCTCTCCAATTTGATCACGGAGAGGAGGCGATCTCGTGGACGATTTTTCGTGCCGCGTTCGAAGAGGAGTTTGTACCCCCTCCAGTACAACGTCAAATGGAAAACGAGTTCGTACAGCTGCGGCAAGGCAGGATGACAGTTAAGGAGTACTCCGCTGAATTCAACCGACTCTCCAAATTCGCTAGGGCCTATTTACCTGATGCAGCGAGTCGAGCTAGAAGGTTTGAAGGTGGTCTACGCCTTGCCATCCATTCGCACGTAGCCGTTCATCAGTATCGTACAATGCGTGAAGTCATGAATCACGCCCTATCTCTCGAACCACTCTATCCTCACGTTTCTACCGGCGCTGTGCATACATCCAGTCACAAACGCCAAAGCGACGAGAGAGGAAACAACGCTACAAAGCGTCACAATGATGGCAGAAAGCAGAAAGCAAACCAGCCTTGTAGTTTCTGCAAAAAGACGGGGCATGCAATCGACAAATGTCCCCTGAAACTTGGATTATGCCTAGCCTGTGGCGGATCAGATCATTCTGTCCGTGATTGTTCCTTGAGTCATGACCGCCATCCCGTACGCAATAATCCCTAACGGTAGGTCCTATTCTTAAGTTTCGGGACGAAACTTCCAATTAGTTGGGTAGGATGTAGCGCCCCGTTCTCCCGGTGCGGAGATCGCGGCTAAGAAACACAAGACGGTATCGTTCGATCGGGATAGATTGAATTAAGAACTCGTCCTCGTTATGTATTTGTTTCTTCGGAATCGATTCCCATATTCAGTGGACTGCGCCCCAAGGATCGGCTTAGCAGCAGAGTCAGGAGGGACCTCTCCGCTGCTATCTTTTATTGCCTCGATTTTCGATGTCGCTTGTTGCTTTCGTACTTTGAGTTGGTTTTGGGATTTGCTTGTTTTCCTTGAACGGTTTCGATGGTTTTCATTGTTTTCGTTTATTGAACTGCACTTCTATTCCGAGATTGGAAAGAGAGGAAGAAGTATTAATCGAGCTGTTCGTGTGCAGGTGAACGAGCAGTAGGCGGCTTGCGAGCGGAGTCGTGAAGCGCCTCTTTCCTTCTCCTTCCAACTATCTAAGTGAGTGACTACCAACCCGATTAGCTAGCCCTGCTTCTAAGCTTCACATCTAATAATCCGCATTCTTCTTTGCCCCGATCAAACGATACCAAGTAATAATAAAAGAAACCAAGATAAAAGAGAATAGACTTGGTTCATATGCTTGTCAATAATTCATGAACGGATACTTAACTGCATGCTTGTTCGTTTGGGAATAAATCATGAATTGCTTGTCTTGTACTTGCTTGTCTTGTACTCTTGTTGCCTCAACTACAAACTTGTTACTTGTATATTGTTCGATCATGGACAACCAGTGCACAGGGTAACGGTCTTGCGGACGATGCTGGGGCACTGGCATCGATCCGGTCCGGGCGAGACCTATTGTTTAGTCTCTTGTTCTTGGCGGAATGGCTTGCAACGCCCCTTGTACTTTCGTTGCACGCCATTCTCGTCAAAGACTATCGTCCATTATGGCACCAAGCCAGTGATCATCTTGTATAATTAAACCTGTTGCAAACTAACTTGTGTCTTCGTAGCAGGGAAGGCATGGTAAGTATTGTGCAGGTAATTCAGACGGGCAGGTAAAATCCACCGAACGGTGGCACGTTCATTTTCAGTAAATTCTATATGCTGCTTACTTGTAAATGAACTAAGGCAAGATAGAAATCCACAAATATGCATGCTTCAATAAAAATAACGTGTTGATTGGTATAGTTCGGCTAGCTCGCCTTCACCAGCATGTTTCGATATGCTGACCCTCGTTGAAACAGGTTCTCCGCACTAAGGCGAACCGAGCGAGGAGCCGAAGTCGTCTTCCCGATCCAGTCCAGCTGTTGGCGCATCTTCACCGCACCCTCGAAGCCTTTTGAAGTCCGAAGCTGCAACTCTTCATACACAAATGCAGCTCCGTGGCAAAGCTATCCTCCAGCCAGGAGGTCTTTATCATTTTGAGTTTATAAAGGGATGTAATGTACATGACTGCTATCTCATTTTGAGTCATCTCTTTTGTAAGCCGTTCGGCATATTAGCTAACTCGTTCAAGAGTTTGTAATAGATGTTCATTATCAATAAAGAGAACTTTTCTATGTCTTCAAATCTGTGTTTCAATTTATCTGCGTACTCTGAATATGTGCTTGCTATGCAAATCATTAAAGCCTTGTGCGGGCGCAACCCCAGGCCTGCACGGCGGTCACGATTCGGGGGACGCCTCAAACGATTCTAAGGAATCGGGTCGTGACACCATGTGTACTAGTACACTCTATTACTATTGATCCACATGTGCATGACTCATTTAGAAAAATGAACCATGCACATGTGGACCAATCAGAATAGTGTCCTACATTTCATGTGCACCAATGTGCACTAGTATACTCTATTCTTATTGGTCTACATGTATACGATTCATGTAAGAATATGAACACTATAACTGATATTCTGTTTATCGGATTCTAATATTTTAATTTGAATCCGAGTCCGAACTCAAATATCTTAACTCTAACTTAACCCATTAACCCATTAACGGATTTATCCGATTGCGCACGGGTTTAAGTCCGCCCAAGTTTCACCCTCGCCCACCTACACTAGCCCACGCTCTTCTTCCTCTCGCTTTGCGAGTTTCATTCTCCACAGGGGAAAAAATGGGAAGGAGAAGTCGACCACCGACCTCCGGTGAAGTAACTCCACTTCCATGACTTCCGTCATCCACCCGTTTCTCGCCTCCGGAACTCATGCACCAGTAAGTTCCTTCAATTTTCCCTTTATTTCCCAGGAAAATTCCACTTCTCAACTTCAGCAACAAAATCCCATTTTTTCCCATGTTTATGTAACATTTACTCCGTCTGTTTTCCGTCCGTTTCTTGATTGATTTGGTGAACATTTTGTAATTTCATCGCTAGAACTTCTGGAAACTCCAAAAAATCTGGGCCGCGTCGTGCCGGACACGCATAGGACGCACCGTGGACAGTCCAAATACACTAGGACACACCAAAACAGGTGTCGTGTCCGCGTCGCAGTGTCCTTACTATGTTGTGTTCGTGTCTGTGCAACATGGGTTGCCCCGTTGTTAGAATTGGATTAGTTTTCTCTTAAGGAATTTTTTTGTTACATAAGTCGAATAGGAGAGAACTCAGAGATTTTGGTTATTGTTTATAGCAGTAGTTAAGAGCCTTATTTGTAGATATTGAATATATATGGGCAAAGAATGTGAGTAAGGAACTATATTATTCGCACGGGCATTTATTTAAGAGAAGTCTTTGAGTTTCTGTCATTATCTATGTTGCACGGACACAGAAAATGGTGTCCGTACCCTTATTCATGTCCATATTTGGGCAACATAGATCATAATAAAGCAAATTTTGGCATTTAATGTTTTTTATGCAGACAAGAAAGATGTCATGCTTCGCCAAAGTTGTTTGTTCATCCCGACATCTAGTAAGAGGAAAAGCACGAGCCCAAGCCTTGAGACTCTCTAGATTTTGTTCCTCTTCAATCGTGTCAGAAGATCTTAAGATAGGGAAGTTCTTGGATTACATGGAGAAGCTGAAGAATTACGAGAGAATGGGCGTGCCGATAGGTGCCGGCACAGATTCGGACGATGGCTTTGATCTTGGAAGGATGAGGCGGTTGCTACAACGGCTTGGTAATCCTCACACCCATTTTCAGGTAATGCAATGTTCAAATATCTAACATTTTAACGATTTTTATTCACTATTACATATATCTTGTGCCCTTGATTAAATATATTTGAAAGCACTTTGCATTCGACAACTTCCATCATACCAATGTAGTGTTAATGAGTTAAGCTAAGAATGAGCAAAGAAATAAAAGTTCTTTGCTTATGATTTGTTAAATATGCTTTGTTTTATCGCATATATAATAGAAACTTGAAAGTTCAGAGCCATATGCATAAACGACAGTCTGATAGCTTAACTATGAAAAGTTTAAGTTAGAACCTTTATATGATTAACTATTTACTTCTTACGGTCTTAAATCTTGTTTAGTTCTGTTAGTCCCGAAGTCAGATCAAAGAAGAAGAGGTAGCCACAAAGTAGAGACTCACACAAGAGTTCGTCTCTACAAACTCCAGAAAAGAAGTTGGTGCACCGAAATTCACACAAGAGTTCCTCTACAGTGACACACAACCCCACATAATCACTAAACCAGGAATATGTTACAAACTGACAACCCAAAGAAAGTGCAAATACAACAATAATCAAAAAATCGTTTTTCTTTTTACATTCACATACGCTACACCGAGAAGAACGGGAACAAGAACAAAAATACAAAGAAGGAAACTCCTGCTGGGGTGATCAAAACCACCAGAGCTCAAGGCAAGATTCGCGCTATACAACGATTTGCCCCAAGAATCCAGCAAGTCCACACGAGAACTTTTGGAACGCTCTTGGTCACCTTCGGATCACTCGGAAGACTCTTTTGGAAGGATGTTAACTGCTGCCGCAGGTCCTGTTGGTGCTCTCGGTTTCTCTCTCTCTCAATTTTTTCAACTACCAAATGAAAGAGGAGAGGCTCTATTTGAAGAGAATTTCAGCTCCTATGCGGCCTGAAAAAAAAATCAAGCCGCATGCGCCGCTGTACTGCAAGAGCAGACAACACCGTTAGTCGCCGAAAGCTACAGCCGTGTGGCAGAGAGCCACGAGCTGCATGCGCGCTGTACTGCACAGAGCAGACAGCGCCGTCAGGCGCCGAAAGTTGTAGCCGCGTGGCACAGAGAACCACGCGCCGCATGCGTCGCACCGAGCCGCCAACAACAGTCCATGTCCCCTCCACACTCGACTCGCTCAAGCTAACTTGCTGGCCACATGGCGCCTGGTCGCATAGCTCCAAGATGCAAGGCCCCTGGCCTTATGGGCACCGGGCCGCATGGGTACCTGGCCGCATGGGTACCGGGCCGCATGCGCCCCTGACCACTTGGCCCTTGGCCGCATAGGCCCCAGGCAACGCACGAGCGCCATGCGACGATGTTGATGTACTAAGTGCAAAGTGCGCCAACAAAGCGCCACTTTGCGTCCTTGAGCCTGGGTCCGAATCGCTAAGCCCCTTTGTGACTTAGCTCATAAGAAAAACTTTCCAAAGATGGTGACAAAATAAAGATTGTCATAATGGGCTTCATACTTAATCCCTCTAGGAAAGTCAACCCACATGGGCCACCCCCCATGTGCATATACCAATACTAAGCAAAGCTATATACTGAGATATACACATTGGTGATTTTCCAATGTAGGGCTAAAACTTCCAAAGCAAAGTGAAAATACCAACAATTTTCCACATATATCACAATATATGGTCGAGCGTTTCTTACAGTGACTGCCCATCATGCATTAGGATAGATGTCGTCCACGACTTGAATCTTTTCGCATGGGTCAAACAACAATACGATACAAGAATGGACTATCCCTTGAATTCTGAACCATAGTTGCTGTTCTTCCTACTCGCACAATGACATCAGCTGCGCCTCCGGTCGCACATTAAAGGTCCTGTGCTGACCTGGTATCGGCGTATATTTCTTGGGTGTCTACAAGTTTACCCTTAAGAGACGACCTATATCTCTGTCCATACACTTAGGTGAGTTCTTTTAAGAGAGTTTTAACTTTTTCCAGCATGAAGCCTTGCGCTTCTGTGCGGTGTTACGCCGCTGTGACATGGCTTGCAGCCGAGATTAACTACCTCTTGTGGTGTCACCCACTGTAGCATGAGGTCACTAGCCTCTTAGTACTGTTGTACTACATCCCAGCATGAAATCTTGCGCTCCCGTGCCGTGCTACGCCACTGTGACATGGCTCGCAGCCGAGGTTGACTATCTCATGTGGTGTCACCTACTATAGCATGAGGTCACCGGTCTCTTAGTAGTGTTGTGCTACAACTCTATCTTTTCAGCATTAGGCTACTTGCCTATTTGCGGTGCTAATGCCGCTGTGACATGGTTCGCAGCCGAGGCTCTACATCTTTTACCTCATCGTGGTGTCACACCACTGTAGCATGGGATACAAGTCCCTTGTAGTGCTGAACTACACGTGCTTCCTGCAGCGCACGTCGGAAATTCACTATGTCCGAGAACTCATTAAGACGTCGAAGCCAACCTTACACAGAAATTGTTTTATAGAACAAAATAGTAGACTACAGTGGTTCCAGGTACGTATCCCACATCGTCCATAAGGACTACCCACTGTACCTGATATTTTTTCAGTCAGTGGTCCTCCTTTGAACCAAAAGTTAGATGCCTAGTAGATTTTTCTTTGAACTAATAGCATAAAAGTTAATGGTAGGATTACAAGACACAATATCAGAGGTCCTTCAAGTCCATTTTACCTACTGTGTTTTCGACTAGCTGGCATCTGAGAAATTTAGTGAACGGATCCGCCAGGTTCTCCTGACTCCGAACATCCACCACTGCAATGACACCAGTCTTGATGAGATTGTTCAGTGTTCTGTGCCGAAGTCGCACATTCATTTTCTTACAATTGAAGAGATTGTTAGATTCTACTGCTGGAGCTGCCTGGTTGTCACAGTATATTAGTACAGCCGAAATCTGTGCACCAACCAATGGAAGATCGTACATGAGCTCCCAAAGCCATTATGCTTCATCTGCTGCAGCTGCAAGTGCATAGAACTCAGACTCCATTGATGAGCGTGAGAGCATAGTCTGCTTCTTCGACTTCCACGATATAACAACTCCATCCATTGAGAAAACATGTTCTCCTATGGATCTCTCGCTCTCTTCTTCTGAGCACCAACTAGCATCACTGAAGCCTTCTACCACTACTGGATCTCCGATGTAGTAAAGTGCAAACTTCTGAGTCTTTTTGAGTTATCTCATTACCCTCTTCACAGCTTTCCAGTGTTTAACACCTGGGTTACTCATGAATCTACTCAGCATTCCCACGACAAAAGCAATGTCAGGCCTAGTGGCATTTGTAGCATACATCAAGCTCCCGATGACGCTAGAATACTCCAACTGTCTGACTTTTTTTCTGAGTTAGGCTTCAATTTCTTGTCACACTTATATGGAGTATCGATCCCTGGAAGATCCTGATATTCATAGCGTGTGAGCATCTTTTTCACGTAGTGAGCTTGTGATAGAGCAAGCCCAGCTTCCATCCGGATTATCTTAATCCCAAGGATGACATCTGCATCTCCCATGCCCTTTATACTGAATTTAGACGAGAGGAACATCTTTGTTCTAGTGACATATTCTTCATCCGTGCCTAGGATTAGAATATCGTCTACATAGAGACAAACGATGACACCTCTATCGCCAGCGAACTTCGTGTACACACACTTATCAGTTTCGCCGACCTTGTAGCCATTTGATCTGATAACTTTGTCAAACTTCTCGTGCCACAATTTGAGAGCTTGCTTCAGACCATACAAAGATTTCACCAGTTTGCATACTTTGTCTTCAAGACCTTTGACGACAAACCCTTTTGGCTGTTTCATATAAATCTCCTCAGTCAGTTCACCATTCAGAAATATTGTCTTGACGTCCATATGATGAATCACTATTCTGTGAATAGCACCTAGAGCAATCAACATCCTGATAGTAGTCATCCGTGCAACGGAAGCATAGGTGTCGAAGTAGTCAACCTCCTGTATCTGAGAAAATCCCTTGACCACTAGTCTGGCCTTGAACTTGTCAACAATTCCGTCTGCTTTCATCTTCTTCTTAAAGATCCACTTGCATTCGATGTGTTTAGCTCCTTCAGACAGATGGACTAACTTCCAAGTATTATTAGAAGTTATCGAGTCAAACTCGTTATGGATAGCCTCTTTTCAGAAAATAGTATCTCTCTGGTCTTCATTGCATCATCATAGGTAAGCGGATCAGCTTCCACATGATAGGTAACAAAGTCTTCTCCGAAGTCCTTCAGCCTCCTCACTCGCTTTGCTCTCGGCTCAGCGGATTCTGGTTCAAATGCTGTCTTATCAACGACAACTTCTTCTTGGACTAGTTCTCTTTGAGAGGTACTTGTCTCGTCTGTGCTAGCAACATTCTCCGGGACATCCGCGAGAACAATATTCTTGTGCCTAGCAAACTTGTCTTCAAAGAATTTCGTGTGGTGAGATTCTATGATATGATTAGAATCGATATTAAGGAACCTCCGAGCATCACTCTTATCAGCATAGCCCAAAAATATGGTCTTCGTAGTTCTCGTTCCCAGCTTTTGAATCTTGAGGTCTGGAAGCTTCATATACGCCAGACACCTCCACACTCGAATGACATTCAAGTTGGGTCTGACCTTGAACCAGAGTTCATGAGTAATGTCAGATGTCGCAAACGGTACTCTATTCAGAATAAACGTAGCCGTAAGCGCTGTTTCTCCCCATAAGCACTTTGGAAGTCCTGCTGTCAGCAATATGGAGTTCATTATCTCTGTCAGCGTCATGTTCTTCCTTTCTGCTATATCATTAGATTTGAGAGAATACGGAGCAGTAGTTTCGTTGACAATTCCATGTTCTTTGCAGAACGATGCGAATTACAAGGAACGATATTCTCCGTCTCGATCGCTTCTGAGTCTTTTGAGTTGTTGACCGGTTTGACGTTCTGCTTCATCCTTGAAATCCTTGAACTTCTCGAACGCTTCGTCTTTCGACTTGAGAAGATATACGAACGCGTACTTCGAGAAATCGTCAATGAAAGTGATAAAATACTTCATTCCGACTTTTTTGGAGAATTGCTTGAAGTCACAGATATCTGAGTGTACCAACTCCAGAAGATCTGTGCTTCGGTTCACTCTTCTGAATGGCTTCCTGACGATCTTCATCTGCGTACAGACTTCACATTTTCCCACCTCCTTACCCCCACATTTGGAGATAAGGCCTAGACTTGACATCTTGTTAATGCGTTTACAATGCACATGTCCTAGTCTATTATGCCACAACTCAAGAGAATAACCAGAAGTAGAGACTGCATTGATACAAACAGAAGGAGTGACAAGTTGTAGTTTAAACATCCATTCCGTACAGAAAGCTTTTCCGAAGTATGTTCCCTTGTAGGACATTACCATCTGACGACATTGATATCTATCCTCAGGCCTGCCTTACACATCAGACTCCCAGAAATCAGAATATTGGCGATCATTGGTACGTTCTAAACATTCTCCAGTGTAAGTGACTTTCCAAAAATCAGCTTCAACACTACCGTCCCGATCCCCAGTACTGCAACTTGAGACTTATCCGCCATCGAGACTTTCTCAGAGGTAGGCTCATACTTGACGAACATCTCCTTCTTAGAGCACACATGGCAAGATGCACCAGTGTCCACCCACCAGTCAGTGTCCACGCCATGTGACTCAACCTGCGCAATCATAGCAATTAGGTTAAGCTCACCTTGCTCTTTTGGTTTAGGCTTCGACCTATAGTCGCTCTTGTAGTGACCCTTCTTGCCACAGTTGTAGCACGTCACATCAGTCTTCGGCTTTGGCTTGAACTGAGCCGACTTCACCTTCATCTGGTTAAAGTCCTTCTTCTTGTAGGAAAATTTTTGGTTCCCTTTAGGATCACTAGAATGTACCATGTTGGCCTTAGCCAACTGCTTGGACAAGGAGTCCAACTTCAGTTGCCCTCTGGCTTTATCTTCAATGTGAATATAGTGAAGAAGATCTTCGAGCTGGATCTCCATCTTTTTACGGTACATGTCAGTCTTGAACTTGATCCAGCCTGGAGGAAGTTTGGTGACGATAGCCCCCACCATAAATTTGTCTTCCTGCTTCATGCCATCTTCCTCTAGTTTTTGCTGCATCATTCAGAAGTTCCTTAAGTTGTGGTAACATCATCTTCTCGTCCTCAAATTGCAAAGTGAAGAACTTCTCGACGAGATGGATTTTAGATATTTTCTCGTCAGTTTTGTAGTGCTTCTCAAGAGATTCCCAGACATCTCTTGCCTTCTTCTTCTTGCTGTAGGACTGCCATCGAGTCGTCCATAGCATTGAGAATCAACAACCTGCAGATGTCGTTATCTTCCTTCCACTTGGAGTGCGCGTCCTGTTCAATACCAACTGCAAGCTCTCCTCCATCTTCGGGAATGGTAGGTTCATGATCAACCAACACATAAACAACTTTGACAAGACGAATATTCAAGAAGATCTTCCTCTTCCAATGTTGTAGTGCTCGCCATCAAACTTATCAAACTTGTGAAAGCTAGTATCGAGACGGTTTGAGCGGTTGTCCATTCTAACTCGGATCTTGCCTTGAGATTGTTAGTCCCGAAGTCAGATCAAAGAAGAAGAGGTAGCCACAAAGTAGAGACTCACACAAGAGTTCGTCTCTACAAACTCCAGAATAGAAGTTGGTGCACTGAGATTCACACAAGCGTTCCTCTACAGTGGCACACAACCCCACAGAAGCACTAAACCAGGAACATGTTACAAACTGACAACCTAAAAAAAATGCAAATACAACAAGAATCAGAAAATCGTTATTCTCTTTACGTTTGCAGACGCTACACCGAGAAGAACGGGAACAAGAACATAAATAGGAAGAAGGGAACTCCTGCTGGGGTGATCAAAACCACCAGAGCTCAAGGCAAGATTCACGCTATACAACGATCTGCCCCCAGGATCCAGCAAGTCCACACGAGAACTTCTGGAACGCTCTTGGTCACCTTCGGATCACTCGGAAGACTCTTTTGGAAGGATGCTAACTGCTGCCGAATGTCCTGCTGGTGCTCTCGGTTTTTCTCTCTCTCTCAATTTTTACAACTGCCCAAAATGAAAGAGGAGAGCCTCTATTTAAAGAGGATTTCAGCTCCCATGCGACATGGGAAAAAAATTAGGCCGTCTGCGCTGCTGTACTGCACAGAGCAAATATCACCGTTAGGCGCCGAAAGCTGCAGTCGGGTGGTACAGAGAGCCACGAGCCGCCTGCGCCGCCTTCGCGCTGTACTGCACAGAGCAGACAACGTCGTCAGACGCCGAAAGCTGTAGCCACGTGGCACAGAGAACTACGCGCTGCCTGCGCCGCACCGAGCCGCCAACATCAGTTCATGTCCCCTCTACACTCGACTCGCTCAACCTAACTTGCTGGCCGTATAGCGCCTGGCAGCATAGCTCCAGGACGCAAGGCCCCTGGCCGCATGGGCTCCTGACCGCATGCGCACCGGGCCGCATGTGCACCCGGCCGCATGTGCACCCGGCCTCATGGCTATCGGGCCGCATGGGCACCTGGCCGCATGCGTCCCTGATCGCATGATCCCTGGCAACATACGCTCCTGGCCGCATGGGCTCCAGGTCGCATAGCTCCACGAAACATGCGTCCGAGCAAACAACCGTGCATGTAACTCGCGCATAAAAGGAGCGCACAAGCGCCATGTGACGATGCTGACGCATAGCTCAACGAAGCATGCGTCCGAGCAAGCAACCGTGCATGTAACTCAGCATAAAAGAAGCGCACGAGCGTCATGCGACGATGCTAAGTGCAAAGTGCGCCAACAAAGCGCTACTTTGCGCCCTTGAGCCGAGTCGTTTGGGACTTAGCTCCTAAGGGAAACTTCCTAAAGGTGGTGACAAAATAAAGATTGTCATAATGGAGTTCACACTTAATCCCTCTAGGAAAGTCACCCCACATGGGCCACCACCCCATGTGTATATACCAATACTAAGCAAAGCTATATATTGAGATATACACATTGGTGGTTTTTCAATGTGGGACTAAAACTCCCAAAGCAAAGTGAAAAACACCAACAAGTTCTATGCATCTCGACAATTTTCTTTAAGTAACCAATATACTTATGGAATCTCACTAATTGGAAATATTCGTAGGCTATTCATATTGCTGGTACCAAGGGGAAAGGATCAACTGCAGCATTTCTTTCTAACATTCTACGAAAAGAAGGCTACTCTGTTGGCTGTTATACAAGGTATCCAATTTTTCGTCTATCTTGTAAACATAAGTTCATTTAGGAGGCTAGGTTTGTATTTCGGTCATTACATTTTGTAATGTTATTATCTTTCTATATACTTCTCAATGTACCATCACTACCAACCTTGATATCCACTTTAATCTTGAGTACTTCTGTCATTGGTCTGGGCACTTATCGTCCACATCACCTGCTCTTTGAGAATATTGAGCTTCCTTGAATCATTTATTTTTATTGTTCTCTACATTTATGATAATAATCATAGCATGATACTCTAACTCTTACTTTTGTGCAAAAGTATCTGCAACACCAAGGTTTAAGTATGCTCTTGTATTATTATATTTAACCAATAATATATGTCACACATATAGTTGGAGAAACCTTGGGCGTAAGGGAACGTATTAATTGGTTACTATGGTGACTTATGACCCATGAATTGCCGTTCATGGGGTCTTTGAGGGTTTTACTTTCCAGCTCAACAAAAATAAAATTCTTATTACATATGTAATTTCTTTTGAGCATGCGAGTAGGCATCAGGTCTCATATTCTGTCAACACTAAGTTGCATACATCTAATTTTCAAGGTGTTTCCTTTATCACGCTTAGACCGCTACAATTGTTGGCCACATTCATCTTTTTTTGTTTTTTTTTGTTATACATTTATGCTACCTGTCAGAATAATATAACTATTATTTACCCTCAACCCTCACCAACACTGATGTAGTGACAAGGACTTTAACTTGGTAGCAGAGCTAGCTAGGTTCCAATCTTCTCTGGCGCACATTTTAAGCGGATTTTAGAAAAAAACTATACCGCTGCGTGAATCCAGCTCTCAGCCCACTAAATCGGTCTTCGACATGCAGTTGCATGTTAGAATAAAATGAATGTTATTAATCGTCAATCCTCATCAACATTCTAAAGTTTTGGTGTATTGGCAAGGACTTTAATTCTACCTAACTAAATATGTTCGTTTCTCTGGAAAATTATTTACCAATATCAACTATTATGTAGTCCCATTTTGCCTTGCAGGCCATATTTGGTAATTACTTGTCGAGTAGGAAAGTAATACATCCATTCCTAATTTCGATGTTCTCTTCTATGTTAAGAGGATAATTCTGTTGGCTGAATGATTAGATAGCACAAGAGGACTATCTATCACAAGTTACTTCCTGTTGATAATCAATTTGAATTCCTGAAGTTCAATCTTCGGACATGAGACTTTTAACATCTGAAAGGAAAATTTAAGATTCCACGATCTCGTGCTCAACGATTAAAGGAAAAGAATCTGAATTGGGGTTAAGATGATGTGAGGTTTTCCTATGTTGCAATGTTGTGGAGTTACTTCTGCTACTTGTGACGGGAACTTGCAAGACTTTCTTTTCTTGAAGTAAGATGCAATTCATATATAGGATCAAGTGCAATGTACGAAGGGAAAAAATGTGACAGAAATGTAATCCTCTGTGATATCTTTATCAGTTAATGTGAAATTACCCCACTGCAATCCTTATATACAGGATCAAGTGCAAGGTACTAAGGGAAAAATGTGACAGAAATGAAATGTCATCCTTTGTAATATCTTTATCAGTTAATGTGAAATTATCCCACTGCTCTCACTAGTAAGAAGTATTGGAAGACAATGGCATGCGCATGTAAAAATCTGTACAGTGTATACTACAGTGCATATACAAAACAATATGATGAAATCATGAAACATGTAAATTACCTGGTGACATTCTTATCAGCTAGTGTTTTATTTAACCAGTTTTCTCAGCCAGACATCGGCAGAAATCTATTAGAATATGTTTATCTTCATTAAATATTTGCGTACCTTTGCTTGCCGTGTTTCCTCCTCCTGAATCGAGGTCTATATCCCCATTGCCACGAGTACCATGCATAAATCACGTCCCCATTAGCTTGGAGGAGCAGCTGATTCTTTTCACATAACTTTCTTCCCACCTCACTTATACAAAATGCCTACCATTGCTTATATATGACAGGATAATAATCGCCTAAATTTCTATACGCAGCAGTATTGGAGCTCACTAACTTTAGTAAGAACTTTTAATCAGACTCCATATTAAGCTATTCTCTTGGCCAATAAGAAATCTGTCTCTTTGTGGTAGAATTCTGCATTCTTATTTTAATTCCTCTTACATGAAGATCCCAATCTCAATTCCTTTTTATCTTCCTTATTTGGTAGCTTTTTTTTTGCCCTAGCCAAACTCTGCTGAGTAACTTTCGTATGATGTGTGCAAAAAATTCATAAATGTTTTCTTCATCTAGTTTCCAAAATCAACACTCAACCTTGCCTATGGGTTATCATTTTCATGCAGCCCTCATCTTTTGACTATCCGGGAGCGCCTTTCTTTTGGAAGAGATGGTGATCCTGTTTCAGCTGAGACATTGATGAATCATTTCCACCAAGTTAAAGGAATTCTTGATCAATCTATAGAACTGGAAGATGGAGCTCTTACTCACTTTGAGGTACTGATTGTTTATCAGCTATTTATTCTCCGTGTTATTTCTAATTTTATTTGATGTAGCTTAGATCTGCAAAAATTATGTCATTGGGTTGGTTACTCCAGCCGCCCATTGGGATTTGGGAGCATGTATGGAGTCATAATATTGTCAATGGAACCCATATCTGGGTGGCTGACTGGCCGGGCTTCATCAATTAGCTTAATTTCACATACACGCACACTGAATTACTAAAGCTTCTAATAATTTTTAGTTTCATGGAAAATCCTACCCAAGAAATGAAATTCCATTTCCAGATCGCTAATATATAATATATAATATATTTACTTTGCCGAACTTTTACTGAACCTTTGCCCAAAATTTCAAATCTTTCCTGAATTCTAAACTTTTTGACCTTGCCAAATTATTCCCTAAACTGATGTTTGTGACTATGCTCAGTGGCAGTGCCGAGTACTCGACTCTGCAACATGTTTCTAGCCATACTATTTTTGTGGTAGACAATTAACTAGATATACTTCCATGGCAGATAGTTAGCCATTCAACTTTGAGATCAGGTTAGAAGTGAGATTATGGATATAGCGTGGGGGTTGGGGATAAGGGGAAAAGAGAGGATTGCATCGTTGGTAGTTGTTACCACCTTGGTAAAGAGGCAAAGGAGAGTGGAGAGCGAAATTTTAACGTATAGCCCTTTCCTTCTATTCTTTCGATTAAATTTAAAATTCAATCTGGGTACTTTGTGCTTCAAACATAACAATTTCTTTTCAAAACTAACAACATGGAGGCAGTGTGATGACATTTGAAGGTTTTGAGGTGGGGTGGAGTGTGGTAGGCGACCATCAATTTATCCTGTTTAGCTTTGCAAATTAATAGTCATTTATTAAACTATACTTCAAGCTAGCAAAAACTATTTAGTAACCTAAGGGTGAACAAATGTTGGAATTTCCTGCTGGATGTTGATGATCTTTTGGGTTTTGTCAATTTTCTATTATTGTGAACTTGTGATAGTTTATTTTGAGTTTTGGTGATGGTTAACTATTAGTTGTTATCTTTATGATTTTATGTACTCAACCTTTTCTTTCTTAGTGGTGTTATGATTAATTAGATATGACATGACTGTTTATTTGAAACTATATTAGTAAAAAAAAATTCTAAAAAAGTGGCATTGCTTCATTGAATCCCACTCCTCGCCATGCGCCTTGTGCTTAGGCTCTGGAGAACCTAGCACCATATTGCACCTCACACCTTTTAAAGTGTTGGTTTTGAACTTTGAAGAATTTTATCCCTCAAATATGTACCTAGAACTTTACACTTAGCTTATCTAGACTCTGCAGATATTGTAAGAGAATACAGAATTATAAAAAAAAATCAGGATCAATTGCTAGTTGGAGAATGTTATAAGAGGATGAATGGAAATAAATATGGATCCAGGGTTAGTTTTACCCAATGTCTTATATAAACTTATGAATGGTTGGCTGATTCACAAGCGTCTGGTTTAGCTATCTGGCATATATTTCCTTGTATGTTAGGTTTACTTTTGCTTGCTTAGTTTTTCCTCTTGGTTATAGTAGCAAAACTTTTTGGTTCCTATTTGGTTTTCAGTGTGGTTATATTCCATTAACCATCTTTCAAGCTTTGAGGATCTAGAATCCATTTACCCTTTGTGCACCCTCGATATTCTTATTTTTTTGGTTCTGACAAACAAAACCCACTTTACATTGTTTTATATTGTTTGGTACTGCATGTGGCTATGCCTTTGTTGGTCCTTATGGCTCTCACTCGTCTCCATTTGGGGAGCATCTGTTTCTAATACCAGACATTTACAAAATGATTACCAAATGGCACACAACCTGGTAGTATATCCCCTTATATTAGTTTCAGCCTTCTGTTGTTACGTATGCAGACCTCTGTCAGCGGAAAACTTGTAAATCTTTGACTACCATCCCTGGCCATATAGGTTGTATACTTGTTACATATGCTGGTATCATTGAATAATCAACTTGTAAGCCCTTTAAGGCTTTAATTACCATCTCTTCATCTGTTTTTCAGATTTATATATATAAGACAGTTAGGATGTACATAATTACTAAACATTGTTGCGCTCATTACTTATTGTGTAGGATTTGCTTCCATGTGAAACTAGCAATTAGCAGTTATGATAACTGATTTCCTTGTGTGATTCACACTTCATCTTGCATTGTTGTGATATTAGTTGATATATTACAGTAATGATTTTGTAGGTATTTACTGCTCTGGCCTTTTCTCTTTTCTCCCAAGAGAAGGTTGATGTTGCTGTTATTGAAGTAAGTAGACACTTGCTCCATCTTCAAAAAGTTTATATCTGTAACGAAGGAGATATTCCCAACTACTCCCGTTAGAAAGAATTGCTAGAGAAAACCACTTAACAACAATAAGACGTATTTTGCTGTTCGAAGATTTCCCTTAATACTAATTACTATTAAACTATTTGTGCATTAATTAATCTACCTAGTAACATTCATTAACTCAGAATTTCTATTGGCAATATATCATGGATGGTATAACCTATTTGTTTGAAACAGGCTGGCCTTGGGGGAGCCAGGGATGCAACAAATGTCTTATCAAGCAGTGAAGTGACTGCATCAGTTATAACATCAATAGGGGAAGAACATTTGGCCGCATTGGGTGGTTCCCTAGAAAGCATTGCAGTGGCAAAGTCGGGGATCATCAAACATGGACGTCCAGTTGTGTACTTCTCAACTCAGTAACTTGGTGTCTACTTCACTATTACCGTTGTTCTTCTTGAAAAGTCAAATATTAGCTGTTACAGATCTATGCTTCCATACATGATTGCTTTGTTGATATGTGATGTTGTTTAAATTGTTCAGGTAGTAATAGGAGGCCCGTTTGATTTGCATATTGAACATATTATTAGGGAAAGAGCATCCCTGATGAATTCTCCAGTAGTATCAGCATGCGATCCTGGGATCCAGAGTATTGTAAAACATTTTGGCAGGGAGGATGGTAAATCTTACCAAACTTGTGATATACTCATCAATGTCCGGGAGGATTTAGAATTGGTAAAGATTCCTTGGCACCTTCGGTCCCTTAGCTCAGATTTTGAATTCATGACTTTTCCGGAATTTGAATTTTCTGCTACAAATAGTTTCACGTTAGAATAGGTTCTCTTTTATACTTCATATGAACTTTATCTTAAGGCTTTTGCAGTTCATTGACCTGACAAACATAAAGCTGCAAATGCTTGGAAACCATCAACTTCAAAATGCAGTTACAGCCACTTGTACAGCACTCTGCCTCCGCAGTCAAGGTACTGATATTTCTGTCTATTTTCCATACATCTCAATTCTCATCTTGGAGATAAATAGGTTAACTCCAGATGACTGCAAGTACTCCATTATTACAATGTGAAAACTATATGGAGAGACGTATGTGCTATCTACTAAAAATTTGTAGAAAGTTGAGCTTAAGATATTTCGAGCTAGGAAAAATCTTCAAGGTAATCAGCTTTGCAGTACAAGTACTCAAAATCAAAATCCAGACAAACGCAGAAAATATGAGAGTTATTCCCAATTACCAGATATGTTTCAGAAAAACATGAGATTTCATGTTGAAACACATGATTTTACTGGAGTTAGGTATGAACGTTTGAGGTATAATGAATCATCATACATAACTTTTATCTCTATGTTTTTGTTGTATGCTTGGATAACTATCACGTATATCCTAATGCAAACTTGATTATACTTTGTTGTCTTTGCTTTTAGCTTTTCAATAGATGTCTACAAAGTTGTATGGATAGATATAGCAGATTTTTTTTTCTTTTCCTATTTAGGTCTTGGTCTGTATAAAGAAATCAATAAAGCATAAGCTCATTCACTATAATGTTTATTGTGCTAAATATAAGGCTATCTTGAACACATGATAACTGATGCAATATATAGTGTGGTAAAAAACATGAAACTATGCCCCTTGCGCTCTGATTTAATGGGAAGGCCATAGCCAAAGGGGCTTCAATATAGTTCTGTAGCACGTAGGTTTAACCTTCCGTGACACGCATTATAAGCAGAGAAAAAGTTATTACAGTTGTGAGGTTTAAAGTTGAACATCCAAGTCTCGACCCCCAAGAAGTGCTCTCAGTGTGCATGGACTGTTAAAATATTACCATGATTTCACTAATCTTCATCGCAAGGATTTTCTATGGCTGCTAGGTTTTCCAATGTAGTGCAGGGGATGTATTCCTCCAAGTTATAATATATGAGAGCACTACTGCACCATTTTATAATTTTGGAATTAGCTATGTTGTTCTGGGCGCTAGGCGAGACGAGGCGACAAGCCTCCCGCTTCGCCTAGGAACTTAGGTACTTTCTTGTTGTGCATATATATATTTTCCTGTTGTTCTTATATATTTAACCCTAGGCGACCATCGCCACAACCAGGAAAAAATAACCCAGTTCGAGGCAGCAAGTTGTCCGCCTAGACACGCCTAGGCGTCGCCTATGACAACATAGGGAATTAGCAAGCCATATCCTACTTTGATCCAAAATAACTGAAACCACTAATGTAGATACCTATAAAGAGGGTCCTATACCAATACCTATACCAATACTAAAATCGAGTTTGTGAACCTTGGTCTGTGTGACTGATAGATGGCGTGTGGTTAGCCACTCCCACTAGGATCTTGATGAAGATAACATTTTTTTGTGCAAATGATAAGCTGTGGTTTATGATATATTCATCACTGTTTTCATGAAGTTGACCATTTAGCTATGTTGTTCTGGACCCTAACAGCGTAGGCGTCGCCCAGGAACTACACATATATTTTTCTCTGCGCTTATATATTTAACCCTAGGCGACCGCCTATGCGACCATCGCCACAACCAGGAGAAAATAACCGAGACCGATGTGGCAAGTTGTTTACCTACACGCCTAGGCGCCTCCTTTGACAACGTAGCCATCCAGATAATGTCCTTATGCGCATCCAACACATACTTGTCCATCAAGTTTGTCTGACATGGTCATTTTATGCCTACAGTTTGAAAAGGCACAAAAACATAGCTGGACATGAATTTGGTGTAGGCAGACGTACAAAACATAGTTTTAGACATAAAAGTAAGATTCTTTTTGTAGTGGATTTGTTTCAGGATTGGTTTAGAACCTATTTACTTTCTAAAATCATAGTTCGCTGTATCGGCCGATATTGATATGTATCAGCCATATCGTATCCGTTTTGACATGTCCTAATTCGATTTGGACCCCAACCAATACCGACCAATATTGGCAGTGGCCGATACCGAATTTGTGCTCTCTTTCCTAGCCAACTCAACAGAGAATTGAACGGAGAAAGTGATAAGTATAGAAAAATAGTTTTAACACAATGATTCGGTTGTGCCGAAGATCGACATGTTACAATGTGCCGGAACATACTATAACCATTACCATTTGTCGAAGTTGTATATCTATAAATTCACAATATTCATCCATCTTAATATTAATTCCATTTGAGACTATGTTGAGGTTTACTATGGCTAGTAAATGATCAATAATATATATTGTGGGTGACGAATTCAACAATGTTGAATATTATTCCATTTAAAACTAACGAGAAACATTAAATGATATATCTAACTTATATATAAAAGTGTCAAATATTTTCTAGCGTTTTAGATTTCTTATTTATCATTTTCGACCTTCCACGGAGAACCATATACTCCAAACCAAAACCTCCAAAACTATCAAATTTGTCGATACTCATAGGAAGGGTCCGCAAACGATTCTGGTACTAATACTATCAAGCTTGACTAAAACCCATCTCTACACATTTTAATATTAAGATCTTACATTCATATATAGCTATGTTCAAAAATATGTATATATATATATATATATATATATATATATATATATATATATATATATCACCTTCATGTACATGTATCCTAATAAATTTAGAAATGGTTTTACTTCTAATATGTTTTGTGTCCATATTGATACCTGTATCTGCTGTGATTAGTGGGAAATACATGGACATCGCACATTGACATGGGGTGTCAGACCTGGGCCATCCAAAATGTGGACATGAGGACACAACTATATAATATATATGTGCATAGTTGCAAATATACATATATTTAACATGATAGTTTTATGTGTTGTGTTTTTGTTTGGGTTTTAAGGAATCTAATAAGAACAATTGTCATACTTAGCCCAATTGCACACCAGGACATGATCTGTGTCTGGACATCAATGTGCATCAACACTTGTCTACCCACAACAAGAATGGTTGACCTTATGGTGAACCGGGACTTCCTTTGCCACACCATGATCTGTATGGGATTTGACAGATGGTGGGTGGACAGGGTGAGGGAGTGTGTATGCTCTGCATCATTCTCGATTATGGTTAGGAGACAGCCGGAGGAATTTTTCGGAAGCAGCAGAGGCCTGAGACAAGGGGATCCCCTCTCTCCGCCTCTTTGCGATGGTCATGGAATTCCTCACTTGTCTCTTGGAAGATGCAGCAATGGATGGATTGATTACCCCTATATTTAGGAAGGTGAATCCTGTGGTTTCTTATCTAATTTATGCTGATGACTTGCTGGTGTTCGTCGAGCCGTCTGACAGATCCCTTGACACTCTTAAGCGTATATTCGATACCATGAAAAAATGGTCGGGTTTGCAGTTGAACAAGAACAAGAGCCAAATGTTCATGAATCATACTTGTGAGAATAAAGAGGCATGGCTGGCCAAGATGGCCATAATGGAAGGAATACTTCTTGTGAGATACTTGGGTCTTCCATTTCTTTAAACTTAGAACTTAGATCTACACTAATTCATCCACTAAATCCAAAAATACCAAGTTCTAAATGCATGGGGAATCATATAAGCTGGACAAGTAGTAGAAGAGGAATGAATGCGGATAGCTACGTTGTAGCCCATGGCTTAAGCAAGTTGGGGTGGTATGATTGGTACGTGGAATAATTTCTCACT
Organism: Iris macrosiphon; assembly: GCA_036927795.1. Taxonomy (NCBI): domain Eukaryota; kingdom Viridiplantae; phylum Streptophyta; class Magnoliopsida; order Asparagales; family Iridaceae; genus Iris; species Iris macrosiphon. The sequence goes on along the minus strand of JAYESA010000001.1, from coordinate 152,828,943 downwards.
CAGCTGACACGAATCCACGCAAGTTGGTGTGGCATTTTCCCTAGCCCATGGTTTTTCTAGTACTGCTGCAACATCTGGTTTTTAGTAGGAACATCAAATTAAATAAATTCAGAAGGGAAAGGGACTGACATCTCTATATAATTAACTCACGGTTCTTCTTCACACCCTCACCATCCAAATATTCATTCATTCTTCCCACTAACAAAAATATAAAGGATTTTTTCATTTCTTGCAAGATGTACTTGCCTATGGAGGGGGAGAGGAAAACCTAAGAAAGAGAATGGTAGAGGAAAAATGAGAGGAGGGAGAGTGAAGTTGGATTATATGTGGAGGATTTGAGGTTTGGACCATGGGTTCAACTCATGATAAAACCAAACAAATAAACCAAGAGCCAAGTGAACCAAAGAATGGGTCTAGTATCTCTACAACATATAACTATGTTAGCAAGAAAAATAATTACGCTCCAAATACGTATATTGGGAACGGGGAGTGACAACAATAGATATTGTTGTTGTTTTTACTTGCTTTTAGACAAAGTACCCCAAAATAATGAATATATAATTCTGAATGGAATATAAGATGTATAAATTTTGTGAAATTCGTAGTAAAAACAGTAATGATCAAAGTTTGTCGGTTAAAAAAAAATTATCGACACCCTGTAGCATGTCGATGTTCAGGAGGAGCGAACCATTTTGTGGACATTGTTTTTGTTATTCTTCCTTTTAGGCTATATTTTTCTTTGTTGCATTGACTGGGAAGATAGTCCCAATATCACCAGGGTTTACCAACATCTTTAATGGATTTGTTTGGAGGAGAATACTCTTCTAGAGGCTATAATATAGCCACATTTTATCTGATTTTTGATAACCAGATAGTCTTTGCGAGGACATCACTAAAGATATTAGCGATTGAAAAGGTCAAATTTTGCTTTCTAGTGATGAAAGGGCATTTATGCTAATTACTGAATACTAGTATAAATGCACGTATATAAGACTTATCTATTTTAGGAAGACTAAAAAGCATGTTATTATTTAGGAATACCAAAAGACAGATCTTGGAAGTACCTAACTACCCCTAGTAGAATATGTTATTTTTTGTATTAGAATAGATATGCGAGGGTATTTTTGGAAGAAAAATTTCACGGTGAAGCCTAACTTTTATCATTATATAGTAGAATAGATCATGACGTAAAGGTAATATTCGTAAGCCAAGAGTAACTACGTAAAATCATTCGTTAAACACCTTTGATTATCTTGTTTATTTGATTGTGAATACACTAGATGAGATTCAATTGGTAAATAGTTATTTTTGTAATATTTGTTTATTTAGAAGAGATGACGAAACACATCCATGCATAGCTGGTTTCTGGAACAAAATTTCTTTGTATCTCCTTGCCTATTATTATTATCTAATCAAGTTGTCTGACAAATTTTGAGAAGGATGGGGGATATCGGATGAGTCGATTCGAGCTGGCTTAGAGCAAACATGGTTGCTAGGGAGAAGTCAGTTCCTTCAAGGCAAGGAAGCTGAGTTTCTTGGTGTATCCGGCTCATCTATTCTTGTAGATGGAGGTTATCTTTAATACTAATTAAAAGTCTCTTTATATCTAACATTAACCTCAATTAACATATTTGATAACTTCCAGCGCACACGGAAGCTTCTGCAAAGGCCTTATCAGATACACTAAAGAGAATCCATCCTGATGGGATGTTGGCTTTTGTGGTGGCAATGGCAAATGATAAAGATCATGTAGCATTTGCAAGGCAACTTCTTTCAGGTGTTGTAATTATCCTAACAGATTTTTGTTGTTGTTGCTTCTTCTCTTCATGAAAAGATCTTTGAATTTTGTTTACTCACTGTGAAATACAAAGAGAATGATTAATGCAGTCGTTTGGTGGAATGCTCTGCTTGTAAAGTCATTTTAAATTATAAATGCAATGATGTTTATCCAAAGTCGTTATTATCATATAACCTATGACCTAATAATGATGTCTAGGTTGTTAATACTTTTTGCAATTAAAGCTGTAATTAAAAAAAATACTGTTTCTGAGTATGTTCTCTTCTTCTTTTTTTCTCCTGAATTCCGTATTAGTTCCTACCTTTGCCACTAAATTGTACTTTTTGTTATTACACGTCGTTTGCTATAATTTCTTTGCTTCTGATTAAATACTATACTAATGACAAAAAGGTAATTAGAAATCACATCATTACATAGCATGCACGTATTTTGAACCTCGATGTTCCTCTTTTAGCTTTTTGCCAGTGGCTTGATTCTGGATTTCACAGGTCGAACACCAGACATAGTCCTATTGACGGAAGTGAACATTGCGGGAGGCAGTTCGCGCGCTACTCCAGCTTTGACCCTAAAAGATTCTTGGGTAAGATGTGTCTTAGATCTGGGCTTGCATATTCTGGACCTTGGAGCAATTAGTAAAGAGAAGGCTGCCGGTCACTCGCCCAGATCAACAGCTAAAAAAACAATTGTGCTGGCAATCTGTGAAGGTGCTTCAGTGCACGAATCAGTTAAGGTTGCAGATAGCTTGCTCCAGTCCACAGACAGAAATAAGTCTGGTCTGATTGTCGCCACTGGCTCTTTGCATGTAGCAGCTTCATTATTTGCATGCCTCTCAGCGCTAATCAATACAGACCACTAGGGTCCGTAGGAAATGTAGTACTAATGTAACGGTTTTCATGGTTGTATGGGAAATGAGATGATCACCATTTTCTGGACGACTTGGTGATAAAAAAACGCACTTGTTTTGGGGTCGGATGTTGATAAATGATAACTTAATGGTATGATGAAATTATCATTTGTTTAACCATGTTTGTGTTATTCCTATCTTGTGGTATTCATATTCTATTGATATTAGAGAGGAATTAAACCTTTGTTGCACATACCGCAAATGATAAGATCAGATTATCGATTGTTCATGAATGTTGACCTTGGTGCATTTGAGCAGGACTTTGAGTTTACATCTCTGGCAGGTTTAAAACCCCGTCTTGCTTGCGGTATTTTATTGCTAACACACTGTAACTTATATGAAACTCAAGAAAAATGGCTTTGCCCCATTAACTTAATGAAGTTGCCTAAGCAGAAATTCTGGAACCTGGCTTTTACTACTTTCCTTGTAAACGTGCCTTGAGTTCAATTTGATTCATATTGTGCCATTAACTTATATTACTGCTTAATCTTGACACCGTTACGAGCAAATAATTAGAGCATTGTCATGATTTTTTTGCCGATAATCTTTTTTCTATAACTACTCTACTGTATTTGTTCTTCGAGCTAATGCGTGTCTATACCTAATCTATGGTGCAAGCAATTTTGCATTATCTGATATAACTAGACAATCCAAGAATATGTATTATAGCATTTCAAAGTATGGTTTGATGTAAAAGCAGGTTATTTTGGAGTTGCAGCAATATGAGAAAGAAAGTAGACTCATCCATTTACAGAAAAATTATCAACAAAGCAGCTCTCGTGACGATCTTCAGCTCCTTTTCCTGGTAATATCAAGGGCCAGTTGAATTCTTCTGTTAAAGCTCCCATTTATTATGAATCGGTCTACACAGATTGGAAGGGGGAACACTGGCAAGGCCGAGGGCCACGTGGCGCTCCCACATTGGCCGGACATTAGCATGGGAGTTGACGTCTGTTTTTTTATTATTGAGAAAAGGTCACGTGGTCTTTCGGACCGGCTCGCGGTCCCCGCCCATTAAAAAATTTCATTTATTATCCTCTATAATATTAATATAATATTGTCAGGACATAATGATTAACAAAGAATACCTTTTGCAAATTGCAATAGCTCCTTCGTCAACTTTACTTTCAACTTCTTTTAACTTTGCTACGGGCTAGGTCGGGAGCCACGTGACGTTTCTTCATTGGCCGGATAAAAAAAATGGGAGTTGATGTCTGTTTCTTTTATTTCGTCCAATGAAAAAGCGTTACGTGGTCTTTCGGACTGGCTCGCAGCTCCCGTATGTTTGAAATTTTTCATTTATTATTCCTCTATAATATTGATGTGATATTGTGAGGACATAATGATTAACAAAGAATGCCTTTTGCAAATTGCAATGGCTGCTTCGTCAACTTTACTTTCAACTTCTTTAACTTTGCTACCAAAGGAAGAACACATTTGCCTTGTTCTCTGTGCCTCTCTTTACGAGCAATAATTTGTGGGTGCTCACTGAAATTTCCTGTGCAGACCTATCCCATCTTTTTCTCCTTTATTTCTGTACTAAAGAGGAGACTGCACCACTGTAGACACCTAGCTATGAAGCATCTCACTTTGTAATAATAGATGCTGCACTTGTTGAGGTTTCCTATGTAGATCCATTCAATGCACAACTTTCCTTGTTTCTGCAACAATGAACAGAAGGGAGGATGGTGCAGAAATGAGGCCAGGGTCGTGGTGGGGGCAAGCAAAGTGTTATGATCATCAGCTAGTAAATATACTAGGAAATGGATTGGGTTACATCTATGAGTCTAGTCATAGATTTAGATTACATATATCAGGACAGACATGCCTATATGTGCTAGACGAAGTTAATTTACTTCCAGATAGTCTATAGCCATATAAATAAATGAAACCTTTCTCATCCATAAGGACATTGACTTGACCATCCATTACACCAAGTTAGCAGTTTTAAAACCTTCGCTAATTTTCACTTAAATATCTTCAAATCAATTATTTTTTACTTTAATACCGTATTACTATTTTTACCAACTAATATTTTTAATTTTATTTTTTTCACTTAACTCTCAACTTTCTTTTAAAGATTATAATATCCCTCACATACCTTTTCATAATAATAAATCAAATGTAATCTAAAATAATATACACATTATAAGTGGAAATTGGAGTAAAAATAATAATCACATTTTTAAGTTGAACCTTAAACATTAAAATTTAACTAAAATACTTTTACTCTAAAAAACTAATTAATAAAACTAAATTATAAAGAAATCTTAATTTTCAAAACAAAAATAAAAAAACTCAAAACCCTAACCTTCCATTCCCCAACATAGAGTTCTTTGCTGGGTTAGCCCAGGCCGAACTAGTCCGGTTTTGATCGAATTCGGTCTGGACCGAGCCAACCAGATCTCGCCGAGCCTGGAACCAGAATCCCAAATCCAGTCCGACCTACAATCCAGTTTGAGATGGTTCGGGTTGGACCGATTTAATTTAAAAAAACAATTTGACCCTTGGGCCTTGGTCCGTTATTAAAAAGAACTAGGCCCATTATTTAAAAAACATAATGAAATTTGAGAGATAAAAAAAAATAGTAGAAAATAAATAAAATGAGTCATTAAGAAAAATAAATAAATTATATTTAATTGATTTTTTTAACAGAAAATTTACTGTAGCGAAATAAATTTATATTAAATTCATGCAAACGAAACAAGTTTGCTAATTTTTTGAAATACAAACATTGTCCGCCAACAGTGTTGGCGGAAAACACAATAAACGTACACGTAGGCAAAAATAATTAAAAAATAATAAATTGGACCCCACAGCCCAAATTCTGCCAACACTGTTGTCTGAAATTGGGGGGGGGGGCAATTTCAGCCAACAGTGTTGGCGGAAATTGGCCTGTGGGCCCCCCCACGGGTTCAGTTTGGTTTAGTTGGTTTGGTTTTATTTGGTTTATTTTATTAGTTTTTTCAATTAGTTATATTTTTTTCTATATAGTTTTTAGTTTTTTTTCAATTAGTTTTTTTCTATTTAGTTTAGTTTTTTTCTATTTAGTTTAGTTTTTTTATTTTCTGTTAATTTATTTTGTTAATTGGTGGGGTGTTAATTTTCTGTTTTATTTAAGAAAATATATTTTAAGGAAATAAAATTAAAATAAATTAACATAAAATTTACTGTATCGAAATTTCAAAATTAACAAAAAATTAAAATAAATTAACCCAGTTGTCGATATGTATCAAAATTTTAAAATATCCCAAATTTCTATCCTTAAAATTTGTTAAAGTATTCTGTTATTTTAAAATAGTAAATTTATTATTGGTACAGTAAATATTTTATAATAAAAAAATTACCAAAAGTAAAATTTGGAGGTCGAAACATTGTTTTTTACGATTCTAAAAATTTGGGAAGTCCGTCAAACGGTGAAACGGTTTATCCTGAAGTACTTTTCTATACGGTCATTTTGGCACAAACTGGGCCTTGTTTCGATCTCCCAGTCAAAAGTTATGATACTTTAAAGTTTTATATTTTTGCCTGTAATATGTACGTCTTACTTCGGATGAAAATTTTCTCTACACTAATTGTGTTACTGTCGTCGAAAACATACAAATCGACCTATTGTGTGACGAAAAACGATTTGAAAACAAATAGTTATGGCTGTTCGAAGTCTGATCGACGTCAGACGTAATATTTGTACGGTAGATTTTTTTTTTTGGGGGTTCAATGATAACATATTTTATTTTGGATGTTAAACTAAATAAAAAAAAATCCAAATCCAAAACTAAACTAAATAGAAAAAAAATATAACTAATTGAAAAAACTAATAAAATAAACTAAACCAAACTAAACCCGTGGGGGGGCCCACAGCCCAATTTCCGCCAACATTGTTGGCTGAAATTGGCCCCCCCCCAATTTCTGCCAACGGTGTTGGCGGAATTTGGACTGTGGGGTCCACTTTAATTTTTTTTAATTTTTTTTGTGTACGTGTACGTTTATTATGTTTTCCGCCAACACTGTTGGCGGACAATGTTTGTATTTCAAAAATTAGCAAACTTGTTTCGTTTGCATGAATTTAATATAAATTTATTTTGCTACAGTAAATTTTCTGTTTTTTTAATGTATATTATTCTCGTTAGATAGATGTTAGTTTATTTGACTTGTGTTTTGGTTCAAAACCTCCCTTCGAGCTTCCTTTGGGATAACTGCTATTAGAGATTGATCCATCTGATACTGTATGGTCAGATATCATAGCTGAGCCCGACGATCTATCGACAATTTCGCTCAATTGCGATATGTCACCATACAAAACCAGAGAACTCAATCCCTAATAGCAAGTACGAAAAAGGAAACTTGAAAACCAAAACGCTAAACATAAGTCATACCAACAAACATAAAACACCTAGATAACAAGAATATCATATACTGGAAAATGACAAGTAAGTATATGGGAATTGTTGCAGCTAATTCTTCGAACTGATACATGATAATTGCGACTACATAAGTTTCTAGTATATAGCTAAATAATTTAAAATATACATTTCTTCAATATACAAAATTTGTAAACTCCATCCTCCATGCCACATGGTCCTTGGTGTAGTGCCCCGCTCCGCGTAGGCACTATGTACAAGTGAGATCGCCTTGCTTGCTCGAACGAAAGTCTTCTCGGAGAGTTTCCGACCGATTGATCAATGTGAGTGGGCAGAACTGCATTCTCTGATTCTTGCACGACTTAATAATGAATCTGAGTTTTTGAATGCTTGTTTGCTTAAGAAGATTGTTTCATAAGAAGAATGATAGAACCGACTCAGTATGCTAATAAGAGAACTCACATAGCTTGTCATCAAAACGAATCTGCTGCCTAACTAAGAGAATGGAAATGCTCGTCAGAAAGTAGATAGAACCATTGCCATGCTAAAGAGAAAGATCGAAATGTTGCATGCTTAAAAACACCGACACCGCTATCGAACGAACATTTGTTATGCTAAGAAAGATAAGTAAATGAATGGCTCGAATATGTCCCTTTAAATATGCTAAGAAGAGATAGTTATTGCATGTTAGAAATGAAATCAATCGTGCTTGCCTTAATATGTTTCGTTTGTCTGTATTGCTATATCGAACTGCTATAAGTGAAATATGTGAATGCAGTGACTAATAGTGCGCCCTGAGGATACTGCTCGCAAGGGTCTAGTGGGGTGTGCTATTAGTAATGTGAAAGATGTGCTTCATTTTGATAAGATATGTTTCGCTAGACCGCATATGTTTTGCTTGATCATTGTTTTGCTTGCACTATGTGTTTATGTCATTACATTGGTCTCGGACAACTTGTGCACAAGGTCTTGTCTCTCGAACGGTTCCTGGGGCACTGGGAACCGCTCGGTCCGGAAGAGATTTTTGGATCGCCCTGAGGTGTACGGCTCGCAAGGGTCTAGTGGGACGATATGTCTATTAGTGTCACGCCCCAGTCCCAAAATGACGAGGGACTGAGCATGTGAGCAATGGCCAGCAGCACGCACCGATGGACAACCCAATTTAATGGATCCATCAGGGCATGCTTAAGCTATAGTCTAGCAGTATAATGTACAAGTCTCAGGTATTTCTAATCTCATCTACAGGGTAAACACAGATTAATTGCCAGAAATAATGCAATGGAAATAAATATGCAATATCAAATAAGGTTATCTCGGGAAACAAATCCGAGAAATATTCTGTTACATTTAAGGAAAAATAGACAGGAATTGAAATGCTGAAAATGTAAATACTGCGTAGTTGAAGCCGGTGCTCAGGAGAAATCTTCGGCCACTACTTCGTCCTCTGTTCCTTGTTCTGCTCCAAGGAGTGCTCCGGTACCGTACACCTCTGGGTAGTTCTCTTCAGCTGTACCTGGGGACATAATCCGAATCCAGGTCCTCAGGGGACAGCAAGGTACAGAAAATACAAGCCAAAATAAACACAGTGCAGTAGATAATTAAACAAGAGGGTAAGCTATGTAACCAGCTAAGTGATATGCAATATGAGAGCAGCACTAGAATTCAGGCTGAAGCCACTACAAGCTCTGTGTCGGGGAGCCGGTAGCGGCAATAACTATGAATTACACTATGTTATATACTATGTTTTATATATAATATCAGCCTGTAGTCTGTGTGTCTCTCCCCACCCAATGTAATCCCACGTCTCATGTCCACGATGCCTCATGTCCATGTCACGCACGACTAATGCAGCAAGTCTGATAGCTATGAATCAAATGTCTAAGAATGTAAAGTCTATGTCATAAAACATGCATCCTATACAGAATCACCTCGAATGTCTCAGGAAGACTCTGTCTCATGAAATAGTGTCAAGTGTCCTGGGTTCTGAAGTACTTGATAAGACAAGTGTAAACCCCCTGATTTTTTAAAATTTTAAAATCTGGATTTTTCACAATTTTCTGGAATTTTCTGGGATTTTTTTGTAATTTAAAAACAGGGTTTTAATTATTCAATGATTTTTAATTAATATTAAATGATATTAAAATATTATGAAAATAATATTTTTGGATGTAAAATAAAAAACTGGACTTAGGACAATTTTCCTGGAATTTATTGGGCCCCGGACCTATTTTTAAACACCTAAAAATAATTATTTAATTATTTATTTAATTAATTAATGATTTAATTATTTAATTATTTATTTTTTAATAAATAAATACCCAGCCCAGCCCAGCCCGCTGGACCCGGCCCACCGGGCCCAGCCCGAACCCGGCCCAGACCCTGCCCAGCGGGTCGGGTCGGATCCGCCGCACCCGCGACCCGCCAGTGACCCAGCCCCTCTCCCCCGCGCGAATCGCTCCGCCGGCCCGCTTCTGCCGCCGCATCCGCCGGCCGCCCGCTCCGCACGTCGCCGCGAGCCCCGCGGCCACGTCGCCCGCCTCGTCCGGAGCTCCTCCGCCTTCCCCGGCCCCTCGACCGCCACTCCTCCCTCTCCCTCCCCTATATAACTCCGGCCGCCCCCTCGAATCCCCTCACCCTAGCCACCGCTCCTCCGCCCCAGCGCCGCCTCGCCCCAGCGCCGCCCGCTGCAGCCCCGCCGCAGCTCCCTCCTCCGCCTCCGCCCTCCGGCGCCCCGACAGCACCCGCAGCTCCGGCCTCCCCCGCGAGCAGCAGCAGCGCCGGCAGCGCTCCGGCCGCCCCGCGCCTCCCCGCGCCGGCAGCGCCGCACCGCGCTGTCCCCGGCCGGCCTCCCCCGGCCGCCCAGCCGCCCTCCGCCGGAGCTCGGCCGCGTACCCAAACCCTAAACCCCCAATTTCTTCCCCCGTGTCCGACACAGGACACGTGTCCTGTGTCGTGTCGGACACAATTTGACCCCGGTTTTCGGGTCCCCTTCAGGTGCGTGTAACTTTTTACTCGTAGCTCCGTTTTTGATTCCGCAAATTGCGTTGCGAAGACTGTATGACCCTCTCGGTGTCCGGACAAACTGTTCGGGGCATCGCGTCCTGTGGTGATCGCACACCGCGATCCAAAAACAGGAAAAAACTATACCCTGTTTCACCCCGGAACTGAGTACGCCCCGCCAAACGGGACGACTTGGTCGCGCGCGGTCTTTACAGACACGAGCGCCTCGTCGATACGGACGTGTGGGATTTCGCGGAAGCTGATTCGGGTGTGCGTGCACACCGGAATCAACGCGTATCCGCGGACATCGCCCCGTATCTGTACTTTCTGGAACGCGCCCTAACTTTGTGTACACACGTCGGATCGAGACGAAACTTGCGCCATCGGACTCGTAGCGATACGCTGGTCCTGTGGGTCAAGTTTGGTTCGGTTCTGAGAACGTTGACGAAATCGCGTGTCGTGGGCCCCACAGGCCCCGCTCGACGGGCGATTTTGTGATCGGCTCATCGGAATCCAATTCTGGAAGTTTCGTTGGGTTCGTATCATCGTTCCTGACCTGTTGACACTAAGTTTGGTGAATTTGGAGACCTTTGACCCTGACGTATTTTTCGGTGCAAAGCGGGCCCACATGTGGACCCCGTTTTGACCCGAAACTGCCGTTTCTGCCTTTGTCTTCAAATTGGACCCAAGGACAGGCATTTTTAGCTGATTGATATTTTCTGGATCTGATGGTGATGTTTGTTTCAGCAACCGGAGTATCGCCTGCAAATCCAACCGAAGTCAGAACCGCAAACATAGCCGGAACCACAGGCAAGTGTACCTCGCCAAAACTTGCAGTCTTTGCTAAATATTCCTTGGCTTAGTTATATATCAGAGGGCAAGTATACCTTGCCAACTTTACAGTCTTGTGGCATATTTCCTTGTTTTAATTATAACTTGTTTTAACTGCTTAACCTAGGAAACGTGTGACGTACCGAGTGTCTGATCATAGTCGGGTGCCAACACCGTATGCGGTGTTGGGTACGTCATTTAGAGATAGATATTCGATACCCTTACTCTTGGTACTTGTCCTATCAAGTACAACAAAACCCAGGACACTTGACACTATCATGGACAGAATCTTCTTGAGATATTCACGATGATTCTGCATAGGATACAGGTATGACATGGACAGTTTATTCCTAGACATTATATGACTGCTGCATTAGTTATGATCTTGCGTGTCATGGACATGAGACGTGGATTACATTGGGTGGGGAGAGACACACAGGCTACAGGCTGTTTTCATATATATATATTATTAGTGTGAGGTCGTAGACTCTCCAGCAGAGCTAGACCCTTTACGTGTTATTACTGCTACCGGCTCCCCGACACAGAGCTTGTAGCGGTCTCAGCCTGAGTTCTAGTGATGCTCTCAACTTGCATTTATCACTTAGCTGGTTACATAGTTCACCCTGCTGTCTCCTTTATTTTTGCACTGCTTATGTTTTGGCTTGTATTATCTGTACCTTGCTATGTCCCCTGAGGACCTGGAATGGACTATGTCCCCAGGTATAGCTGAAGAGATCCATCCAGAGATACCCCGTACCAGAGCACTTCCAGGAGCTGTACCAGGACCTGAAGACGAGCTCGCACCAGAGGACTTCTCCTGAGCACTGGCCGTATGTAGTCATTTATTTCTCTTTCCAGTTCCTTTATTTTCTGTCTATTTGCTTGGATGTAACAGACATAATCTCGGATTGTTCACCGAGATATTTATTGAGATTTGATAGTTATTCTATTGCTTTATTTCTGGCAGTTACTCTGTGTTTTTCTGTTGTGGATGAGAATAGATTAGTCTATGACCTGTATCATTGCTCTATTTCCTGTTAGACTACAACTTAAGCATGCCCTGATGGATCCATTAAATTGGGTTGTCCATCGGTGCGTGCTGCTGGCCATTGCCACGCTTCTCTAGTCCCTCGTCATTTTGGGACTGGGGCGTGACAACAAGTACGAGCATTATCGGGTCTCGATATCCATGTCTATGTGACGTTACACAACCCCGCGTACGGAGTTGGCACCCGACTATGATCGGACACTAAGCACGTCACCCGTTTCCTAGGTTGAGCAGTTAAAACAAGTTTACATTTAATTCCACAAAAATCCATTAAAATACTATGTCAAGAATTACTGAGATTTGGCAAGCTTTACTTGTCCATTATTGCATAATTAAATCCAGAAAATAATTAGCAAGCTGCAGGGTTTGGCAAGGTACACTTGCCTGTGGTTCCGGCTCTGATTTCGGCTCTGACTTCAGTTGGAATTACAGGCGGTACTCCGGTTGCTGAAACAAACATCACCATCAGATCCAGAAAATATCAATCAGCTAGAAACGCCTGTCCTTGGGTCCAATTTGGAGACAAGGACAAAAACGGCAGTTTCGGGCCAAAACGGGATCCACATGTGGGCCCGCTTTGCACCGAAAAACGTATCCGGGTCAAAGGTCTCCAAATTCACCAAACTTAGTGTCAATATGTCAGGAACGATGATACGAACCCAACGGAACTTCCAGAATTGGATTCCGATGAGCCGATCACAAAATCGCCCGTCGAGCGGGGCTTGTGGGGCCCACGACACGCGATTTCGTCAACGTTCTCAGAATCGAACCAAACTTGACCCACAGGACCAGCGTATCGCTACGAGTCCGATGACGTAAGTTTCGTCTCGATCCGACGTGTGTACACAAAGTTAGGGCACGTTCCAGAAAGTACGGATACGGGACGATGTCCGCGGATACGCGTTGATTTCGGTGTGCACGCACACCCGAATCAGCTTCCACGAAATCCCACACATCCGTATCGACGAGGCGCACGTATCTGTGAAGACCGCACGCGACCAAGTCGTCCCGTTTGGCGGGGCGTACTCAGTTCCGGGGTGAAACAGGGTATGGTTTTTTCCTGTTTTTGGATCGCGGTGTGCGATCACCACAGGACGCGATGCCCCGAACAGTTTGTCCGGACACCGAGAGGGTCATACAGGATTCGCAACGCAATTTGCGGAATCGAAAACGGAGCTACGAACAAAAAGTTACACGCACCTGAAGGGGACCCGAAAACCGGGGTTCTCGTCGTGTCCGACACGACACAGGACACGTGTCCTGTGTCCGACACGCGGGGGGGGGGGGGAGAATTAGGAATTAGGGTTAGGGCTTGGGGGTTCCCAGGCAGAGCTCCGGCGGGGGCGGCCGGCCGGAGGAAGGCGGGGGCGGTCGGGTCTTCGTCGGAGGCGGCTCGCGGAGGCGACGGCGCTCGAGCTCGGGCGGCTCCGGCAGCTCGGGAAGCTGCTGCTGCTGCGGCCGTCGACGGGAAAGAGGAGGAAGGAGAAGAAGGAGGCGGCGGGGTGGCTGAGACGGCACGGCGGCGCTGGGCAGCGGTGGCTGTCCGGTGGTGGCGGTGGCGGAGTGGTGTCGACGGGGAGGGGAGCCGGTAGCCTAGGGTTCCGGCGGGGGAGGTGGAAGTGAGGGCGGAGGAGAAGACGAGTGGGGGTTTTAAAGGGTGGCCGGGGGTTGGTCGTGGCCGGAGAAGGCGGGGAGAGGGGAGGAGATGGCGGGGACGTGGGTGGCTGGCCGGGCGGCGCTCCGCCGGCGACGGAGGCGGCGGAAGAGTCGGGGAAGAGGGGCTGAGTCGTGGGGAGAGAGGGGGGGTCGGGCTAGCGGGTTGCGGGTCGGGTCTGGCGGATCCGACCCGACCCGCTAGGGCTGGGCTCGGGTTGGGCTGGGCCGGGCCGGCCCAACGGGCCGCGGGCCGAAAAATATAAAAATAATATTAATAATAATAATAATAATAATAAAATCAGTAAATAATTAATTAATTAAATAAAATACTTTTTAGGCATTTAAAAATAGGTCCGGGGTCCGATAAATTCCAGAAAAATTGTCCTAAGTCCAGTTTTTTATTTTACATCCAAAAATATTATTTTCATAATATTTTAATATCATTTATTATCATTTAAAAATCATTGAATAATTAAAACCCTATTTTTAATTTACAGAAAAAATCCCAGAAAATTCCAGAAAATTGTGAAAAATCCAGTTTTTAAAATTTTGAAAATTCAGGGGGTTTACAATCTACCCCCCCTTAAGGGGATTGCGTCCTCGCAATCAAAGAATAACCGGTCAGCAGAGATGACACGGTCGCAGGTATCGTTTGAAAGCACATCACAAGGGACTTCAGGGAAATACCGTTTCCCTAAAAATTGAAAGTTTACACTTTCCAGGAAAATCTAGTTAAAACTATAACTTTTATGAAAACCAGGTTGTTATTAACAAGTTGCGATTTACTAGGTTGGGGCTGAGGTCACGAACCAACGGGCACGAGCTAAAACAAGACTAGAAACGGATAACTACAAATCACTTACTCGCATCAGCGTCCTGCACAGTCATCGCGTAAGCTTGTCCTCGTCCTTGAGGTAGATTCCTCTGCTGCTGTTGGGCTTGCTGGAAGAGTGTTGCCTGAGGTGCCAAGGGTGGCCTCGGTTCGGGTGCTGGTAGAGCTTGTTGGTTTATCACAGCATCTCGTGGTGATCTTGTAGAAATCTTGTCGCTTGCTGGTAGATCCATTACTCTGCATCCAAAATAAACGATAATAGGCGCACAAGAATCAAGGCAGGATGCAAGTCAAGAAATTAATTCGAATCCGAGATAGATGTCAAGAACGATTCAAGCAAGTGGATGAGATCCTAAAACTTATCCTATTCTTACTGCAGGCCTGTTCGGTCCCTAAGTTGAAACCGAACAATTTAGTCGTAGACCTGCATGGGCCACCACAAAAACTATGTCACGCCCCAGTCCCAAAATGACGAAGGACTGAGCACGTGAGCAATGGCCAGCAACACGCACCGATGGATAACCCAATTTAATGGATCCATCAGGACATGCTTAAGCTGTAGTCTAGCAGTATAATGTACAAGTCTCAGGTATTTCTAATCTCATCCACAGGGTAAACACAGATTAATTGCCAGAATAATGCAATGGAAATAAATATGCAATATCAAATAAGGTTATCTCGGGAAACAAATCCGAGAAATATTCTGTTACATTTAAGGAAAAATAGACAGGAATTGAAATGCTGAAAATGTAAATACTGCGTAGTTGAAGCCGGTGCTCAGGAGAAATCTTCGGCCACTACTTCGTCCTCTGTTCCTTGTTCTGCTCCAAGGAGTGCTCAGGTACCGTACACCTCTGGGTAGTTCTCTTCAGCTGTACCTGGGGACATAATCCGGATCCAGGTCCTCAGGGGACAGCAAGGTACAGAAAATACAAGCCAAAATAAACACAGTGCAGCAGATAATTAAACAAGAGGGTAAGCTATGTAACCAGCTAAGTGATATGCAATATGAGAGCAGCACTAGAATTCAGGCTGAAGCCACTACAAGCTCTGTGTCGGGGAGCCGGTAGCGGCAATAACTATGAATTACACTATGTTATATACTATGTTTTATATATAATATCAGCCTGTAGTCTGTGTGTCTCTCCCCACCCAATGTAATCCCACGTCTCATATCCACGATGCCTCATGTCCATGTCACGCACGACTAATACAGCAAGTCTGATAGCTATGAATCAAATATCTAAGAATGTAAAGTCTATGTCATAAAACATGCATCCTATACAGAATTACCTCGAATGTCTCAGGAAGACTCTGTCTCATGAAATAGTGTCAAGTGTCCTGGGTTCTGAAGTACTTGATAAGACAAGTACGAGCATTATCGGGTCTCGATATCCATGTCTATGTGACGTTACACAATCCCGCGTACGGAGTTGGCACCCGACTATGATCGGACACTAAGCACGTCACCCGTTTCCTAGGTTGAGCAGTTAAAACAAGTTTACATTTAATTCCACAAAAATCCATTAAAATACTATGTCAAGAATTACTGAGATTTGGCAAGCTTTACTTGTCCATTATTGCATAATTAAATCCAGAAAATAATTAGCAAGCTGCAGGGTTTGGCAAGGTACACTTGCCTGTGGTTCCGGCTCTGATTTCGGCTCTGACTTCAGTTGGAATTGCAGGCGGTACTCCGGTTGCTGAAACAAACATCACCATCAGATCCAGAAAATATCAATCAGCTAGAAACGCCTGTTCTTGGGTCCAATTTGGAGACAAGGACAAAAACGGCAGTTTCGGGCCAAAACTGGATCCACATGTGGGCCCGCTTTGCACCGAAAAACGTGTCCGAGTCAAAGGTCTCCAAATTCACCAAACTTAGTGTCAACAGGTCAGGAACGATGATACGAACCCAACGGAACTTCCAGAATTAGATTCCGATGAGCCGATCACAAAATCGCCCGTCGAGCGGGGCCTGTGGGGCCCACGACACGCGATTTCGTCAACGTTCTCAGAATTGAACCAAACTTGACCCACAGGACCAGCGTATCTCTACGAGTCCGATGACGCAAGTTTCGTCTCGATCCGACGTGTGTACACAAAGTTAGGACGCGTTCCAGAAAGTACGGATACGGGGCGATGTCCGCGGATACGCGTTGATTCCGGTGTGCACGCACACCCGAATCAGCTTTCACGAAATCCCACACGTCCGTATCGACGAGGCGCACGTATCTGTGAAGACCGCACGCGACCAAGTCGTCCCGTTTGGCGGGGCGTACTCAGTTCCGGGGTGAAACAGGGTCTGATTTTTTCCTGTTTTTGGATCGCGGTGTGCGATCACCACAGGACGCGATGCCCCGAACAGTTTGTCCGGACACCGAGAGGGTCATACAGGCTTCGCAACGCAATTTGCAGAATCGAAAACGGAGCTACGAGCAAAAAGTTACACGCACCTGAAGGGGACCCGAAAACCGGGGTTCTCGTCGTGTCCGACACGACACAGGACACGTGTCCTGTGTCCGACACGCGGGGGGGAGAATTAGGAATTAGGGTTAGGGCTTGGGGGTTCCCAGGCAGAGCTCCGGCGGGGGCGGCCGGCCGGAGGAAGGCGGGGGCGGTCGGGTCTTCGCCGGAGGCGGCTCGCGGAGGCGACGGCGCTCGAGCTCGGGCGGCTCCGGCAGCTCGGGAAGCTGCTGCTGCTGCGGCCGTCGACGGGAAAGAGGAGGAAGGAGAAGAAGGAGGCGGCGGGGTGGCTGAGACGGCACGGCGACGCTGGGCAGCGGTGGCTGTCCGGTGGTGGCGGTGGCGGAGTGGTGTCGACGGGGAGGGGAGCCGGTAGCCTAGGGTTCCGGCGGGGGAGGTGGAAGTGAGGGCGGAGGAGAAGACGAGTGGGGGTTTTAAAGGGTGGCCGGGGGTTGGTCGTGGCCGGAGAAGGCGGGGAGAGGGGAGGAGATGGCGGGGACGTGGGTGGCTGGCCGGGCGGCGCTCCGCCGGCGACGGAGGCGGCGGAAGAGTCGGGGAAGAGGGGCTGAGTCGTGGGGAGAGAGGGGGGGTCGGGCTAGCGGGTTGCGGGTCGGGTCTGGCGGATCCGACCCGACCCGACCCGCTAGGGCTGGGCTCGGGTTGGGCTGGGCCGGGCCGGCCCAACGGGCCGCGGGCCGAAAAATATAAAAATAATATTATTAATAATAATAATAATAATAAAATCAGTAAATAATTAATTAATTAAATAAAATACTTTTTAGGCATTTAAAAATAGGTCCGGGGTCCGATAAATTCCAGAAAAATTGCCCTAAGTCCAGTTTTTCATTTTACATCCAAAAATATTATTTCCATAATATTTTAATATCATTTATTATCATTTAAAAATCATTGAATAATTAAAACCCTATTTTTAATTTACAGAAAAAATCCCAGAAAATTCCAGAAAATTGTGAAAAATCCAGTTTTTAAAATTTTGAAAATTCAGGGGGTTTACAATTAGTGTGGTGCAGATCTATGATGTCACAGCTGCTAGTACTCGGGTGTGTTGGTGAAGAGCTGAACCTTGGGTCACAGCTGCCGACACCCGCGCGTGCTAGTGAAGAGCTGAACCTTGGGCAACTGCTGCTAATCATGGGGCGACCCATGGACCGTCATATAGATAGGGCGCATGCTAGGTTTACCTTCTTGCATACCTATCGATTGATGACGCCAGAGATTGATACATAAGTTATGAATATGCAAATTATGACTAACTTGTGTGTCTGTTGCAGGGATAACCGTTCGGCTATGGGGTAAGAAATATGAGTTTATGCATAAGCATGCTTGTTCATTTTGTCTGCATCGTAGAGATTATCTGTTAGTGCTTCATGCATTGCATCGGTCAGACAATGACTATTAGTGCGGGAGAGCTGAACCTCGGTCTCAGCTGCTAATAGTATCAGAATGTGAGTCATTGGTTAGCTTGATTACCGCTACCGATCCTGAGTTTCTCGGGGACCGAATTCATATAAGCTAGTTCTTTTGTGTGCCTGAATTATGATAGTCCACTCGATATGTTGCCTTGATTCGATATGATCAGTCTGCTAGATGACCTTTGCCCCAAGAGATAGATTATGATGCACAATACATGCTGCACACTGCACGATAGAGCACTGTCCCAATTCGTATCTTATAGTTTGAATATGCAAAACTGTTTTAAAGTTATGTTTTCAAAAGATGTAATATGACTATAGTTCTGAACTGCATGAAATGAACCTAAGTATAACTAGCAAGTGTAACGCCCCGCTCCGCGCCGGCGTTATGTATTAAGGTGAGTGGGCAGAACTTCGTTCTCTGATTCTTGCACGCCTTAATAATAACCTGAGTTTTTGCTTGCAATGTTTTCTTAAGAGAATGATAGAACCTGCCTTGCATGTTAATGAACGAACTCACCTAGCTTGTCCTTGAAACAATGTCTGCTTAACGAGAATCCTGAATCGCCTGCTTAGAGTGCATGAATATGTTCACTATCGTTTATGCTTCGAGAGAACCATACTGTGCCTGAACGTGTTCAAGTGATAAGTCGGATTGCCCCGCAACAATGAGTGTATTCTGATGGTTCGTCTCGTCTGCATACTAGAGTTTATTTGATAGTGTTCCATGCATTCGCACGCGGTCGGACAATGGCTATTGGTGGAGAGCTGAACTGCATGTGTAACGGCTGCTACCATGATAGTGCAAAGCAACCATGAGTCACAGCTGCCTCTAGCATCAGATAAAGAGTCATTGGTATGCTGTTCCACCAGCTGCCGATCCTGAGTTACTCGGGGACCGCCCTGCATATAGCTAAGTCATTGTGTTGGCTTGGATAGTGACTGCCCCTAAGAATGTGCATCGTGTGTCTAGCTTTGCATCAGACCCTCGAGTCGCACGAGACACGCTGCGCACACCCTGAAACATAAACGGTTTGCTTGCTTGCATATTCAATATGAAACTCTGTTTCCAAACATGTTTCTAAACAAGTAAATCGACTCTGCTAGAACTGCATGAAACGAACCTAGGTAAAACTAGAAAGATCACTAGTAATGTAATGTTTTATAACATGATTACTTAGTGCCTGTTTGAGTGAATGCTTGTTTCTGTTCAGTTGATTTATCTCACCAGTACTTGTATAAAGTGCTGACCCACCAACAGAATGACACATGCAGTTCAGCTCTCCACCAATAGCCATTGTCCGACCGCGTGCGAATGCATGGAACACTATCAAATAAACTCTAGTATGTAGACGAGACGAACCATCAGAATACACTCATTGTTGCGGGGCAATCCGACTTATCACTTGAACACGTTCAGGCACAATATGGTTCTCTCGAAGCATAGACGATAGTGAACATATTCATGCACTCTAAGCAGGCGATTCAGGATTCTCGTTAAGCAGGCATTGTTTCAAAGACAAGCTAGGTGAGTTCGTTCATTAACATGCAAGGCAGGTTCTATCATTCTCTTAAGAAAATATTGCAAGCAAAAACTCAGGTTATTATTAAGGCGTGCAAGAATCAGAGAACGAAGTTCTGCCCACTCACCTTGATACATAACGTCGGCGCGGAGCGGGGCGTTACATTTCTGTTGGTGGGTCAGCACTTTATACAAGTACTGGTGAGATAAATCAACTGAACAGAAACAAGCATTCACTCAAACAGGCACTAAGTAATCATGTTATAAAATATTACATTACTAGTGATCTTTCTAGTTTTACCTAGGTTCGTTTCATGCAGTTCTAGCAGAGTCGATTTACTTGTTTAGAAACATGTTTGGAAACAGAGTTTCATATTGAATATGCAAGCAAGCAAACCGTTTATGTTTCAGGGTGTGCGTAGCGTGTCTCGTGCGACTCGAGGGTCTGATGCAAAGCTAGACACACGATGCACATTCTTAGGGGCAGTCACTATCCAAGCCAACACAATGACTTAGCTATATGCAGGGCGGTCCCTGAGTAACTCAGGATCGGCAGCTGGTGGAACAGCATACCAATGACTCTTTATCTGATGCTAGAGGCAGCTGTGACTCATGGTTGCTTTGCACTATCATGGTAGCAGCCGTGACACATGCAGTTCAGCTCTCCACCAATAGCCATTGTCCGACCGCGTGCGAATGCATGGAACACTATCAAATAAACTCTAGTATGCAGACGAGACGAACCATCAGAATACACTCATTGTTGCGGGGCAATCCGACTTATCACTTGAACATGTTCAGGCACAGTATGGTTCTCTCGAAGCATAGACGATAGTAAACATATTCATGCACTCTAAGCAGGCGATTCAGGATTCTCGTTAAGCAGGCATTGTTTCAAGGACAAGCTAGGTGAGTTCGTTCATTAACATGCAAGGCAGGTTCTATCATTCTCTTAAGAAAACATTGCAAGCAAAAACTCAGGTTATTATTAAGGCGTGCAAGAATCAGAGAACGAAGTTCTGCCCACTCACCTTAATACATAACGCCGGCGCGGAGCGGGGCGTTACATACTTACCAACCAACAAAAAGTTTCGTCCTCGAAACTTCAAGGATAAACTTCTCGATATCCCGAGTAGCGATAGTGCCGTCCCTCGCCGTACTGAATCGAAACAATCAAGCAATTCAAGTTCAGGAAACATTTTGCACTTTGAGAATATCTATGAACTTATTGTATGGAACGCTCTTTGCAAAACCATATCGATAATATCTCAGAGTCATAGCAACAGTTTGGGCCAGAGAATCGATTCCGCTCTGATACCATTCTGTTGGTGGGTCAGCACTTTATACAAGTACTGGTGAGATAAATCAACTGAACAGAAACAAGCATTCACTCAAACAGGTACTAAGTAATCATGTTATAAAACATTACATTACTAGTGATCTTTCTAGTTTTACCTAGGTTCGTTTCATGCAGTTCTAGCAGAGTCGATTTACTTGTTTAGAAACATGTTTGAAAACAGAGTTTCATATTGAATATGCAAGCAAGCAAACCGTTTATGTTTCAGGGTGTGCGCAGCGTGTCTCGTGCGACTCGAGGGTCTGATGCAAAGCTAGACACACGATGCACATTCTTAGGGGCAGTCACTATCCAAGCCAACACAATGACTTAGCTATATGCAGGGCGGTCCCCGAGTAACTCAGGATCGGCAGCTGGTGGAACAGCATACCAATGACTCTTTATCTGATGCTAGAGGCAGCTGTGACTCATGGTTGCTTTGCACTATCATGGTAGCAGCCGTGACACATGCAGTTCAGCTCTCCACCAATAGCCATTGTCCGACCGCGTGCGAATGCATGGAACACTATCAAATAAACTCTAGTATGCAGACGAGACGAACCATCAGAATACACTCATTGTTGCGGGGCAATCCGACTTATCACTTGAACACGTTCAGGCACAGTATGGTTCTCTCGAAGCATAGACGATAGTAAACATATTCATGCACTCTAAGCAGGCGATTCAGGATTCTCGTTAAGCAGGCATTGTTTCAAGGACAAGCTAGGTGAGTTCGTTCATTAACATGCAAGGCAGGTTCTATCATTCTCTTAAGAAAATATTGCAAGCAAAAACTCAGGTTATTATTAAGACGTGCAAGAATCAGAGAACGAAGTTCTGCCCACTCACCTTAATACATAACGCCGGCGCGGAGCGGGGCGTTACAGCAAGATCACTAGTAATGCAATATTTTGCCACATGATTACTTAGTGTGGATTTCAGGGGGTGTAGCTTCTGTTCAGTTGTTTTATCTCACCAGTACTTGCATAAAGTGCTGACCCACCAACAGTTTGCTTATTCTCAGGTGTCCGATCGTCCGAGGAAGCGATAGTCGTGCCTCATCCCAAGGAGTCGAAAATCTGGAGTCGATGCCTTGAGCCGTATCGAGTTTGAGCTGCTTTTGTATAGAGGGACATAATGTATGGAACGGTGTTATTGATATCAAGAGAAAGAGTGCTTGAGCGAATTGTAACCTCGGCCATGAGCCGCTTTTGATTATCAATAAAAGAGCCTGTTTTCATATGCCATTGTGTTCTTTACTTTTCTGCAATATGTGTGCCGCTGCTTCAGTATTGAATAGCTTACTTGCCCTTGTTCAAAGCTTTGGCCTTGTGCAAGCGCACTTTAGGCTTGCACGACATCACGTCCCGATGATAGCGATTATCCTGCGGGAGAGCTGCAACGTGGCGATTCACGTTCAGTGGAGACTATCGAGCTTGCGGAAGATTGGGGCGTGACACTTGGCTCATTGTCTTACTCAAGAGGGTAGATACTAGATATAACTGTCTAGATTCATACATAATGTTCATGTGCCATTGTTAGGTATGAATTG
Source organism: Iris macrosiphon (assembly GCA_036927795.1). Taxonomy (NCBI): domain Eukaryota; kingdom Viridiplantae; phylum Streptophyta; class Magnoliopsida; order Asparagales; family Iridaceae; genus Iris; species Iris macrosiphon. Next base: position 152,806,204 of record JAYESA010000001.1, on the reverse strand, counting down.
TTTCCCATAATTCATGTATTGAACATGATTTGCACCTATGAGTCCTATTGGGCCTGCAATATCCTCATTAGAAAAATTTGCTAAAATGTTTCCAAATATTAGATCGATTGTGATGACGAGACCCTCCTCCCTTGTTACCTTGTATCCCTTGAGTTTGTACCAATCAACATTGCAGACCTTGTGTTGGTTGTTGTTTATTTTTTATGGTAGCGAAGAAGTAGGTAATTCACATAAGAAAACACAAGATTTATTGAAAGTATTTGAAGAGTGAAGGAATTTTGTTGTGGTAAATTTGGATGAATTAGTCCCTATTGTAGGAACTTTCTGGTGCAAATAATCACAACACCATTGCAATATAGTTGTTGTGAGGATATTTTAATCATTTCAGCAAAATGACCAAACTACCCTGGAATAACGTTCATAAATGATTAAATATGGGGGTATATTAGTAAAAATTATCTCCCAATATGATTGTTGGGGTGATTTGGCCAAATTGTCCCCCAAACGGTCATTAACGAATGTGGTGGTGGTGGGTGGGTGGGGGGGGGGTGTTAATCAGGTTTGTGTTAGGCTTGGACCGATCCTATGACCGGACTTTAACTATGACATGCCAAGTCTTGCGTTGGGCTTGGAAAATGTATGTTGTGATGTACTTGATTGGTGCTCGATCTCATAATGGAGTGGTGAGTAACGTAACATGACGTTTATAGCAGCGACAAGATGCCATGGAAATCTTCTCCAGAGAGAATGGGATTTTCATCTTCAATTTTGAAATGGAGGAATATATGAATTGCGTCTTGGAAGTGGGTCCATGGAAGTTCATGGAAAGCTGGCCATCCTGAGAAAATGAGATCCACTCGGCAAGTTTTGAAAGAGGCTGACTATCTAAAGTTTCGATATGGACCTGGTTCCCTTGACTTTCACCTCTTCTCTAGAATGCCTTGGCCATAATGTAGATGATTATCTTGATTGACACTCCATTGAGGTCAGATCTGCCTATGACACATCGACAAAGATTTGACTTTTGGGCGTGTCTTTATGGAAGTTGACGCATCAAAGGAGCTTGCTAGCAAAGAACAAGTTGAATTGGCATTTAGTGATATGTATTCCAACAGAAATTTCATATACAAATATGAATTTTTTTTGTACGTATTCCAAAAAAATCTCATAGGGAAAAAAATCTCGGAATGGTATTTGATGATATGTATTCCACACAAAATTTTCTTTGCATAGGATACGCCGAGTACAAGATACGTGCTAGTGTTGGACGCATCCATTAAATTTTCATAATTTTTAGATTTTTTTGATTTTTTTTACACAGAAGTGTCGTTTTTAGGGCAATTATACGCCTTACCGTTTGTATGATTTTTTTTTATAAATTTTCTTTAGAGTTTTACAGACTTAATAACCGACTTTTAATAAAAATGTCCCAAAAAAAGACTCTTTTCTTCTGCGTTTGCATTTCTTGCAAACTTCATGTTGTGACTGCAATTTCAGCATATTTTAATGCTCGTGGTGAAAAATCCCCCCCCACCCCAAAAAAAAGTTTTTTGATGTTAGGTTGAAAGCCTTAAAATGAAGTGTTGTGAGGAGCATATACGACTATGTTGGTGGAGTATGTATCAATCTCATTATTGTTAATTACTCAGCTAGAGACAAGACTTTTGAGTATGACCTGTCCTATCACGCAATGAGAAGCCAATGCACGGATCGTATTTATATCTGTTGCTATGAGCTATGCTTGCTTGCTTGCTAGAGGCATCTAATCTTCCTCGAAAGTTCAAATTGTCGTGCACTACTTTGTTCCCTATGAAGAAATCCACACATAGAATTACATGTGAACTTTATAATTTTGTTTGGTGCTTTTGAACTTTGATTTTGTGTGGCTGATCTTCATCCACTTGAATTAACTCAGATCATACCATGTAAACTTTATCTTAAAATTTGGAATTGGCTTAATATAATAAAATTATTTATGCAGAATCGAAAGTCATAAATGAACGTAATATCGTATAAATCTAAATTATATTTGTACAAGATAAGAACAATCACGACCGATATAACATCTCGGAGACAATTATTGCAGCATAAATTAAACAGAAAAACTAGTAGACACAAGATATATGAAAAAACGATTCTCTTTATTGATAACTTTTTAATGTCGACTCCCAGCTAAAAGAACAACTCGATTGCAAATACTTAATTTTATTATAATGAACGATGCAACAAGGTTTATAACTCGAAAGCTATTATAAACAACGATGTTTATTACATTGTCATTTATATATAAAAGATAATATTTTCAGACGAACATTTTCAAGTTGCCAAACGAACTCTAACGTCTTAGGAGGACGTCCAATCGATCCCCGAACCCGAGGAGGAGAGGATGAACATATTAAAAAAATGTATTAATGAGTCCATTTCAAAACTTTAATCCATATTCCTTCGCGTCTACCTTTTACTTGCTACAAATTTAGCTAATGCTGTATAGTAACTTTTATTAATACACTATTTTCTTATCGTATCATTTAATACGACTAGTAAATTTACGTACGTTGCATGTAAAATAATTTTGTTCATTCTGATATCAATATAAAATTATTTAAATATATTTAATCTAAAATTTATTTTATATATTTGTAGATTTTAATTAAAATTTGTTATATATTTGATTATAATTTAATTATAATTAGTTATGGATATATTTTTACTTTTCATACAAATTCTTGAAAACAGCTAGCTACATAATATTATCTAATTATAAAAAAAAAATACTTGTAACTTATGTGGTTAAGGTGGGGGGTATTATTCCTGATTGGTTGAATTCGATTCCTTATAGTGTTACTTATAACATATAAATTTTTTCCAATAATTTTTTATGTAATATTTTTTAAAAATAATAATAAATTGATTATATATATATATATATATATACACACACATGACTTAGACAACTCACTTTTGAGTCATTTGAAGTCTTATGTAAGATGGAAGATATATTTCATCCATTTAATATTGATCATTTTTGACTACTCTAATTTTCTCTCACCCTTCACTCAAATCCATAAAGATAATTAATCTTATATAAATCTGATAGAATTTATTTTTAACTTGAAAGACGCAACTACTTTATAACTATCTTACAATTTCGAATATCATATTTTAATTCTATGTATAATATTTTTTTTAAATTTATCCATGATAACGAATGATTAATTATAAATATTATAAATGTTCTAAAAATGGAAAGAAAAGTAGTAGAAGAAAACAAAGAGGAGGAGAAACAATGATGACGAGAAAAAGGTGAAAAGGAAGAAGAAACCAAGAAATTGCCCTTATATATAATCTTGCATTGCAATTTGTGGTAGCAGATGACTAGTACTACCATGTATCAAAGCAAAAGGCAAAGCAGGCTAAAGACCCAGCAAGTGTGACACTGACACACCCGGAAGAAAAAAAGAAGAAGCACATGCTTCTCAGAACTGCCCTTTTAATATCCAGCCCAGCCACAATGGGACAAGCCACAGATAAAAGACACTGACCTCACCCCACTACTGATTTCAAAGGAAAAGAGACAAAAACAAATATTTACAAATGTCAAATGTCAACAGCAATAGGGGAGAGCAATATTCGGTTTTATAAAATTTGGTTCGATTTGGAAGAAAAAAAAATTTGATTCGATTTTAATTTTGAAAATAGTAAAAAAAAATATTCGATTTCGATTTTGATTTTGGATTTCGATTTCGGTCCAAATCAGAAAATCCAATAAGATTTATGTAATTATATAATATTTTTTTATTTTATACATATTTTGTGATTAAAAAGAAGTATATTTTGAAAACAATAATTCTATGTATATATTTTGAAGTACAGTTTTGTGTACAATTTTGAAATACAACAAATGTGTGTATAAAATTATAATTTTTAATATAAATTAACTACGATCTCAACTTTTGTTCCGATCCGTTAAACAATAGTAATAGTCCAATCGAACAAACCAAATAACTTATTCGGTTCGGTTTCAGTTTGGCTAGTTTTGATTCGGTTTAGGTTTTGAATTTTTAAAATTTTAGTTTATTCGGTTTTAATTATTTCGATTCGGTTGAAACCGAATAAACTGAATGGTCATCCCTAAACAGCAATAACAAAGAAACAAAAACAAATATTTATAAATATCAAATAGCAATAGCAACTAGGGGTGAACATTATTCGATTTTTGACCAAAAATCAAATCGAACCGAAACAAATAAAAGATTCGATTTGGTTTGAATTTTTTTTTGTTCGGTTTCGATTTTGAAAATACGAAAACAAAATTTATTCGTTTTAGATTTTGTATTTTTATTTCGGTCAAAAAACGAAAATCAATATATAACTTATACAATTATGTAAATACCTTAATTCTATTCACAGTTTATGATTAAAATGCATATACTTTTGTGTATATTTTAAAAACAATAATTCGTGTTTTGAAATCCAACTTTGATAATTTAACATCTAATTCAACTTTGGACGCAATTTGGTGCGTATAAAAATTATAATTTTAATATAGTTACTATGACTCCAACTTTGATTCCTATTTATTAAATAACAGAAATAATTTAAGCAAAATTAGCAATATAGAAAACAAAATTGAAGCAATAAGAAAAAAGTACCGGTCTCAAAAGCAAAAACTACAACAGAAGCAAAATAAACAGAAAATTTACTGTAGCGAAATAAATTTATATTAAATTATTATAAACGAAACAAGTTTGAAAAATTTGTAAAAAAAGTCATCGTCCGCCAACAGTGTTGGCGGAAAACACAATTGCTGTACACGTAAGCAGCAAAAAAATTAAAAAAAATTAAAATGTGGGCCCCACGGCCAATTTCCGCCAACAGAGTTGGCTGAAATTGGGGGGGGCCAATTTCAGCCAACTCTGTTGGCGGAAATTGGTCCCGTGGGGCCCACATTTTTTTTTTTTTTGGTTTGGTTTGGTTTGGTTTGGTTTGATTGGTTTTTTTCGTTGGTTTATTTTAATTAGTTATATTTCTGTTTTATTTATTTAGTTTAGTTTAGTTTAGTTTACTTTTGTAATTAGATTTAAGTAAAATTATTTTAACGAAATGAAATTAAAATAAATTAATTGGAAATTTAAAATTTAGAAATGTTTTTTTTGGAACTTTGTTTTCAAAGCATCAAAATTTGTATATCGAAACATAAATTTATTTCAAAATTTTAAACAAACATAAATTAATTTAAATATTTCTAAAAAAATTTTGTAGATCGAAATATCGTTTAAATCCGTGGGCCCCCACATCCAATATAAATTTATTTCCCTACAGTAAATTTTAAATATTCAAAAATAAGATTACCGAAAGTCAAATTTGGAGATCGAAACATCGTTTTTTGACGATTCTAAAATTTTTCGAAGTCCGTCAAACGGTGAAACGGTTTATCCTATAGTACTTTTCCATACGATCATTTTGGCTCAAACTGGGACTTGTTTCGATCTCCCAGTCAAAAGTTATGATACTTTAAAGTTTTAAATTTTATATTTTTGCCTGTAACATATGCATCTTGTTTCGGATAAATTTTTTTTCTACATGATTTGTGTTACTCTCGTCGAAAACATACAAATCGACTTATTATTTGACAAAAAACGATTTCAATACAAGTACTTATGGCCGCTCGAAGTCTGCTCGACGGCAAACGTAATAGTCTTACGACAGATTTTTTTTTTATTATTTTTTTAACGTCTGTTAACGACGAAAAATTTTACAATAAAAATATAATATTTATAAATATAAACGTCCAATTCATATTGATATTTTTTTTCCTAATTTTTTAAACTTTTATGCTTTAGATGGAATTTATACAAAACTTTTATGCTTTAGATGGAATTTATACAAATTTTGATGCTTTGAAAACAAAGTTCCGAAAAAAATATTTCTAAATATTTCTTTCCAATTAATTTATTTTAATTTCATTTCGTTAAAATAATTTTACTTAAATCTAATTACAAAAGTAAACTAAACTAAACTAAACTAAATAAATAAAACAGAAATATAACTAATTAAAATAAACCAACGAAAAAAACCAATCAAACCAAACCAAACCAAACAAAACCAAAAAAAAAAACGTGGGCCCCACGGGGCCAATTTCCGCCAACAGAGTTGGCTGAAATTGGCCCCCCCCAATTTCAGCCAACTCTGTTGGCGAAAATTGGCCGTGGGGCCCACATTTTAATTTTTTTTAATTTTTTTTCTGCTTACGTGTACAGCAATTGTGTTTTCCGCCAACACTGTTGGCGGACGATGACCTTTTTTACAAATTTCTCAAACTTGTTTCGTTTATAATAATTTAATATAAATTTATTTCGCTACAGTAAATTTTCTGCAAAATAAAATCTTCATCACTACTCTACCACCAAGGCCGCCTCCCACTTCTCTTTCACCACTAGTCTTTCCCTCCAGTGCAGTACTCTCTCTCTCTAAAATCACATTGAGGGATCTCTGACCTTAAAGTTTAGCTCTCTCGAGTATTTTCTCTTGGGCATAGCTACAAATGCTGTCTTTCTCTTCCTCACACTCAAAAATCGCATCTTTCCTTAATTTAAAGCTCACTTCTAGTTTTTGTTGTTGTTGGGCATAGCTTCTACTTCTACTTGTTAATTTCTTTATTGGGCATAGCTAGAAATGCATTGTCTAAGTCTTCCTCTCCCTCTCTCTAAAAGTTTCATCCTTTTTCTTGATTTCTAGCTGAAACCTCAAGTTTTAGTTGTTAATTTCTTCATGGGCATAACTGCTGATGCAGCGTCTTCCTCTTTATATCTCTAAAACTAAATATTTTTTGATTTATAGTTTGATTTGGTAATTTGGAGGGTTGATGGAGGAGGAGAGGGCTAAGGTTAGAGTGGTTAGATGCCCAAAGTGCGATAAACTCCTCCCTGAGCTTGCAAATTTCTCAGTCTATCGCTGCGGCGGATGCAATGCTACTCTTCAAGGTAACAAACAGACCGTACCCATATTTAAATTTTTAGTAAATTGTGGGGGTTTTCTTGAAAAATGGTGGCTTCGGGAGGGAAAAAAATATGATTGTTGAAGGAAAGGTTTGATTTTGTTATGTTTTTGGATAAAAGTCTTTTTGTTGGAGTAATGCTGGTTAAGAAGTCCTGGCTTGAGTCAGAAATGTGTGATTTTAAGATTGTTACTTTTTGGAGGAAGGAGTTGATTAATTTACGAATTTTGGGCTTATGCTTTGAGAGTTTGTTCTTGTTCATGGTTTGAGAAAGCTCTTCTTTTTCTATTAATTTGTGTAATGCTACTCTTGCGTTGGTTTTCTTGATTGCAGTTTTAACTAAATTGTTGGGGGTTTGTGAAAAAATTGTGGCTTTGGTAGGAAAGATGTGATTTCATACTTTTCTTTGTGAGAGATTTTGGCTTTTCCAAGGAAATATTTGATTTTTGTCAAGAAAATAAGGCCATTTTAGGATTGGTTTGAATTTTTTTTTTTTTCAATCTCCAGTGGCAGTTTCTATCTCCCCTATTTCTATTTCTATTTCTATTTCTATTTCTATGATAGTAATCTTTTTTAGAAAAAACTTCTCCGAACCATGGTTTCCATCACAATTTCTATCCTATGTGGAGTTTCTCATAGAAATTTTCCATCTCTATAGCAATTAATATTGGACCTTACATCATTAAATTGATCATTTTATTTTTCTGCCATAGAAATGGAGAACCATTGGAGAATATTTTTTGTTTTGCAATATCTATGTAGAAACTACCAACTAGGATAGAAATTTCCTTAAAGTACAAGGCATGATAGAAACTCAATTTTAGAAATCTCCATTGGAGATGACCTAAGTATATGCCAAGAGAGAAAGGTCAATAATGTTGATTCACATCAAGAAAAAGACTAAGGCCATCTCCAATGAGAGTTTCTATCTCCCCTATTTATATTGTAGAACCATTTTTTAGGGGAAAAAAATAAATTCTCCCAACCATGATTTCTATCCCAATTTTCATCTTATGTGGCGGTGAAGTAGCATGGAGGATTTCTACATGTAGAAATTTTTATCTCTCATAGCAATTAATATTGAGCCCTACATCATTAAATTGATCATTTTATTTTTTTGCCACAGGATAGAGATAGAACCATTGGAGAATTTTTTTTATTGTGTGCAATTTCTATATAGAAACTTAATCAACTAGGATAGAAAATTCCTCAAAGTACAATGCCAAGTAGGATAGAAACTCAATTTTAGAAATTTTCATTGGATATGGTCTAATAATTTGGCTACATCAAGAAATGAATCATGATATAGTTGGAAATATTGCCAACACATTATTTTATCATAATTTTTTATTATATCACGATAATTGTGGACTATAATTATCATGTAGCTGTAATTACTTTTCCTTATTTGCTTGATGTAATTTGTATATAAAGGTATTTTCCTCTTAATCATTAAGAAAGAAGTTTAGAAATATTTCCACATAAAATCAATCTTCTCGTAGTTTGTCACTTTTATGCTTCAATGTTTCTCAAGTTTGTTTGTGGAGTAATACTTTTAGAGTTTGTTCTCGTTCATGGTTTTGAGTAAAACAAAAACTCTTTACTAATTTTAGCTAAACTATGGAGGATTGTGTTAAAATCATGGGTTTGGTCAGAATTGTTGTGGTGTAGTCTAAAGAAAAGACTGTAACTTTAGCTAGACCATGGGGGACTTGACGGAAATAGTTAATTTTGTAATGGGGTTACACCTGAACAAAGTTTGTGGCTCTTTGAAGGAAAGAGTTGATTTGTTCTGGTTTTCGGGTTCTATAGCTTGTTTGAGCAATGTTCTTGTTTATATGGTTTGAGAAAAACTCTTCTTTTTTAGTTAGTTTGCAATGCTACTTAACTTGCCCAAATTGTAAATTTTCCTAAGTTGTGAGGTTTTCTGGAAATTGTGGTTTTTGTCAGAAAATGTAAATTTGCTATTTGTCTTGTTTTCTTGAGAAGTTCCAGCGTTAACATTGGATTGGTAAACTATTGTTTAAGTACCTGGTTTTTGGTGAAAGGGCCTTGTATTGTTATTTTGTCAGGATGTTAGTGCCTACTCTTTGAACTGTCGTTTTAAGTACTAACAGGGATCTCACTGTTCTGGTTTAAAAAACTTTCTTACAGCAAAAAAACAGGTACCACCATCAGAAGGTTCTTCAGAGAAATCCAATGGGGAGGTCGTTAAGTATCTTGAGAATGCAGAGAGCTCTTCTGAAAACAAGGGAGTGGTAGTTTCCAGTGCAAGTTTGGAGGCAGATCAAAAGGTTGCCAGAGTTGACATCAGAAAAGAGGAGAAGAAGTTTAATCTGAATGAGTCTCCGGATTCTGACAGTAGCTTGATGACCACAAGTGAATACAGGGATGCATCGAAGGAACCAGACAGCTCAAGACTAGATGATCTTCCCATGGAAAGTGGAACAGAGAGCAGGATAAGTAAATATCGACGTTCCTCGAAGGCTCCACTTGTTGTTCCTGCCACCGATGCGGACAATTCAGTTGAATCAAAGGTAGAAGACCAAGAAGCCAAAACGCCATTTGACAGGACTACTGAATATCCCAAATTTCAGCCGCGACAAGCAAGGAGAGATGAAGATAGAGAGAGGACATCGGCATTTCATTTGCCTGTTCCTTGTCCTGATGAAGGCCCATCTAATTACCATCCGAATACTTCCAAGAAGAGGAATCTTGACAATGCCAACTCAGCTGAGTTTCCTGATCACGATCGAGCTGAACTTTTGAGAAAACTGGATGAATTAAGACACCAGCTCAGAAGATCCTGTGAGGTTGCAGAAAAACCAAAAGAAAGGGCTTCTGTGAACAGAACAACATTCACATCGAATCCTCGTGGTCGTACTGGCCGTGGCAATTGGTTTCCTGAAGGGTCCTCATCGTTGAATCAAATATCTTCTCGACATTCTCCTTACATGAATGGGCACAACATGGAAATACCAAATCTCTATCCTGCAGTCCATCCACCGAATGGAATTCCTGCCTACGGTGAAGTATTTGCGCCGCATTCACTTGGGAGAGCTCCCTTTCACCCTCCTGGTCAGTATCCACAAAGACCGATGAACAATAATTACTTATATGGGCAGTTTGATCCTGACCCTCTCATTTCCTACCATCACGATGGATTTTACCATCAACCTGCCTGTTCTTGTCTGCATTGCTACAACAGTCACTGGCCTACCATCTATGGCAACCAGAGGGCTCAATATCCTGTGAATAATCATGGTTTCTATCCGGTGGATGGTCCCTCAGCCTTCGGACCACAGTCTTATAATCGAAGAGAGCAAAATGTGCCCTTGCATTCTCATGAACTACGTGCCCGCCAGAGGGCAATGATTGCTAAGAAAGATGGACCTTCTTGTGGGCCTGTCGCTGGTGCTGCCCCTTTTATAGCGTGTTATAATTGTTCAGAGTTGCTGCAGATGCCAGCAGATTTTTCAGGGATGGGCAAGAGTAAACATAAGCTGCGCTGTGGATCATGCTCTCAGTTAATTTCGTTTGAGTTTGATGGAAGAAGACTTATTCCTGCTCCGACTACAAATATAACTTCTGATAATGTAAACGACTGTAAAGATAATACGGGTGGCAATATGAATGGACACCCTGTCAATTCTTACTCCGGTGATTTTGACAGCCCAGGCTATGAAGTCCATTCTGCAGATGAGAAGCTAGTTTTGCCTTCTTTTCCAGTCTCTAGTAATGAAATGATAGAAAAGGAGTATGGTTTACATTTGAGTGAGTCGGAGAAAATGCAAGAGATTTCGTCATCTCCTAGCATCTCTGAGGATGTGGACAGCCTGGATAGTTTGATTTGTCAAAGAGATGTGCCTAGCTCAACAGAGTTTCCATTAGAAACTGAAGGGATTTCACGTGTTTCAACCTTACCACTTCGTGAACATTTTGGATACTCTCTGTCGAATCAAGTGGTCGATGGTCCTGGAAATGGGAGCAGGAGTAGGCGCTCTGTGCAGGAGAAGGTTTTATCAGTAAATGGCATTTTCAAGCAGAATTCTGTGAAAGAGATTCCAGTGGCAACTGAGATGGACTTGCCAGACGATGAGTGCCCTGATGCTGATTTGTCTCAAGATCCGTGGGAAGTCAGCAATGATGAAAATCAACCCAGAGTCAAAAACAGCAAAAGTGGCGAATCTTTCTTTGCTGGCCTCATAAAGAAGAGCTTTATTAAAGATTTCTCTAAATCTAATCAATCCACAGAGAGTGGCAGATGTAAAGTTTCTGTCAACGGGCACCAAATTTCTGACCGCTTAGTTAAGAAGGCTGAGAAGCTAGCTGGACCTGTCCATCCTGGAGACTACTGGTATGTTGTTCACTTGATTGACGTACATAACTGCAATGCCTTTTCTGTTATTTAATTTCCTGTTGATTAATTCTATTTTTTAATTAATTAATTCTGTTATTTGAATCAACTATCTTTGTTTTCAGGAGCTCATTAACCAACTAGTCTGACATCACAATGATTATTAAATCAGGACTGTCATGAATTGCACATTCTATTGATGGAAAATGATCTTATAAGCTGGAATATATTATTCGTTATTCTCTTGGCAACGTAAACATATTAAGTTTCCTTGAGCTCGATCAGCCAAACTAGGATATTTGTGGTTCTTTGATTCCCAGACATTTTCTCAACGTTGGAAGGGGCTATTGAGCACCTCCTCAAGTTCACCACACAAGCTAGCCACGTAGGCAAGAGTGGGGAAATGGCTAGGGTTTTGGCAATCAATTACATATTTAAGGAGGCACAACTAACGGTCCAACACCCCCTTCCCCTTTCTTGAATCTATATGTAGGCATCATGGTGCTTGGGTGGATTGGGGGAGGAGGGCTGTTCCTATCCACTTGGAACCCATACAACCCATTTAGTGGGCCGGTGGGTTCTCAGGGCTGTCCATAAGGGTGACCATATAGAGTCGGCCTAGTAATGCTCCATGTTCCATGAAGCCCAATACTAAGAATTACAGTATTCATGCAAATTTATATAGTTCAAAATGAAGATAATATGAGGACAATTTGTTTGAGATGCTACACACATCCAGAACTATGCATGTCTGATGAAGAGTGAGGTTTTGTAAGTTGCAGCTGTTCAGCAAGAGGGTAGACCTGAAAAACCTGGGCCTAGACACTAAAAAGCGATTTGTAAAATTCCTTTCCAATATAGATGGTCATATATCTGCTACTGTTTTATTTTCTCATTTTGATAACCTCTGAAGTTAAATTTTCGTAGTGTTCTATGATGCAGAGACTGGTTTCTTGCATTGACCATCTAATTGTTTCTGCTTGATACTTGTAGACCTATATCATATTTGCCTTATGAATGGCATACTACTTGCATTTATTCTATTTAATTAATATGTGACCCTTAAAGCTAGAACATGAATGAGTGTTGCAGCTTTTTCTTTGAGGTATTAAATACTAATGTTTCTCCTGTTTCATTTTTAGGTATGACTACCGTCCTGTTTCATTTGTAGATCTATATCAGATTTGCTTTATGAATGGCATACTACTTGCATTTATTCTATTTAATTAATATGTGACCCTTAAGGCTAGAACATGAACGAGTGTTACAGCTTTTTCTTTGAGGTATTAAATACTAATGTTTCTCCTGTTTCATTTTTAGGTATGACTACCGTGCTGGATTTTGGGGTGCTATAGGGCATGCCTGTCTTGGAATTATACCTGTAAGAGTTATTTTGGTATGATTCAATATATGCCTTTTATAGTTAAAATTATTGATGAAACATGTCATTTTGTAGCCATTTATTGAAGAGTTCAATTATCCTATGCCAAAAAATTGTGCTGGTGGAAATACTGGTGTTCTTGTAAATGGAAGAGAGCTTCACCAGAGAGATTTGTCTTTGCTTGCTAGTAGAGGTCTACCAGCTACTGAAGGCCATTCTTATATTATTGAGATTTCTGGAAAAGTTTGGGATGAAGCTTCTGGTGAGGAGATGGATAGTCTTGGAAAGCTTGCCCCTACGTGAGTTCCTGCTTCTTCCTATTCATTGCTGTCTTGATACTTTTTCTTCTTTTCTGTCCCTCTTGATACTGCATGCCTTTTTGTTTGATGTGTATGGTCAATCATAGATGAAATGTTTTCTTGAGTACATATCGAATTTAATTGAACAATTGTTTTCCTAGGACATTGTTCAATTTAGACTAGAGTAATGCTAAAGGCTTAAAGCTAGTTCTAGTTTCAACATAAATGTGTGTAAGAATTTTTGAAGGTTTTAAAAACCGTCTGCTGTTTTGGATCAGAATTAGGAGAAAAATAAATCCGAAAGTAGGCTGAATTATTGGGTTTAAACCTATTCATGTGGCTATCGTCTATACTCAATATGTGTATGGAATGGTATCGAGTTAGTATCGGCTGCTAAAACTTAATGCTACTGTCTGATACTGGCCTATACTACATCCATCAAAATTTTTAAAAAATAATTAATTTACCTCCTCAATGCAACTTCTGCCAATAGATATTGCAATGTTACCAAAACTAGGTTTTTGATACAATCTTCATATATACACTGTAATTTCGTTAGACCAACAATATATAGTGGTGGTGTTATCGTCAAAACTCATTCCATTACTGCTTAAAAATGAACAAGAACACTGAAGTTTAGAGAGCAGGCAAGTTCAATATTGTATTTAGTTATCTTTGAACTTCTTAATATATTTATGAATTTAAAACAAAATTAGAAAAAAATATTTATTCAGAAATATAATAGCTAATGCCCTCATTCAAGTTTGTTTACACTCTTCTTAGTCATTAAACAATAATAACATAAATTACGTGTTGATATGGTATGTTGGGTGTCATATTTAAGTATAGTATAAGCACATGGGAATATCCTGAGGACATATTTGGGATGCCAGAATATGTCACAGGATATTCCAATATGAGATTATTGTCATAATGATTGAAATCATTGTATTAATGACTGTAAGGCTATATAATGCCAATGAGACAATCAATCAAATCATCAACTAATTTCAACATGGTATCAGAGCCAAGTTTCCACAAACCCTAGCCGTTCACCAAGCTTCCACAAACCCACAGGAGGATTTCCTAGATCTCCTCCACCGAACTCTTCCACGCCCCCCTCATTTTTTCCCCTCCTCTCCTCTTCTCCGCCCTTCGCAGGCCGCCCTTCGCTGTTGCTGCCCCGTCCCGCTACTGCTGCGGCTACTACTGCTGCTGCGGCTGCTGCGACTGCTGCTGCTGCGACGGCGGTTGTGACATGCGTGCTGCCGCCTCCTCCGCACCAGCACGAGGCAGCACCTAATAGGGATGCCTAGATCTGAAAAAGGGGGGGACATGTTCGGATCTAGGAGCGGACAACGAAGAAAAATGTGAGTCGTGGAGCGGACGTGACGTGACTGGATAGGCGACGCATCGATGGAGGAGATCATCAAGAAGCTAGATTCTACAGAGGTGGCGACGTTGATGAAGTTGTTGACGATGTCGGCTGGTGAGAACACGACACGAACGTCGCCGGAGTTGAAGCTTCCCTCCATCGATCTGAAATTAGATGGACCAGCCACCTATCTGAGTTGGTCACGACGGGTGAGAAGAACCCTCGCAGGAAAAAATATGGAGGGGTTCCTGACGGGCGAGACTACAGAGCCGGACGAGGGCTCGACAGGACGCGATGAGTGGAAGTCCACTCATATGGTGATCTACATCTGGCTTCTCAACTCCTTAGTCCAGTCTATTGCCGCCACAGTAGACGGTATTGAGATGGTGAAAGATGTGTGGGAGAAGTTGAGAAGGACCTATGATGGTGTGGGGAACAACTTACGGGTCTTCCAGATAAAGGGGGAGATTGATGACACCGTACAGGGAGAGAAGACGGTGCAGGAGTATGCCACGGAGTTGGAGCGTCTGTGGTTGGATTATGATCACTCCTCAGATCGGGCGAGCTGCGGGGACCCTAAGTGTAAGGAGAGACAGGTGTGTCTGCAGGAGAGGACGATGAAGTTCCTCAAAGGGCTGACTGCAGCTTTCGCACAGAGGACGGCCCTACTTCTAGCCCAACCAAAGATCCCTAGCCTTGAGGAGGCTATCTCAGCCATGATCCAGGAGGAGACACGCATCAGGCTGCAAGCCGGGACAGGTTGTCCCCCCGAAGCAAAGTCAGCACTAGCGATCACCAGCTCTGGTAACACAGGATCTAAGGGAGAGCCCTGGCAGCATAACCGGCAGTGCTACAACTGTGGAAAGATGGGTCATCATCGGTATGCTTGTACCAAACCACCTAGGGAGGGAGATTCAGGTGGTGGACGAGGACCGTTCGGCGGACGAGGATATAATGGAGGACGTGGTCGTGGTCGAGGGGATAGACGAGGCGGCCGAGGAGGTTATCGGACAAACCTCCTGATATCAGAAGGGAACGGAGAAGCTGATGGCACCTTTACTGTGGAGGACCAGGCACTGGGAGACATGAGGAGTAGAACAGAGGAGGCGTCCACCTCATTCTTTGTTAGGGGCAACGCTACCATGTATGCCCATCCATCAGAAGGTACTGACGAATCACTTGCCCTTGCGTCTATCTCTTCCCTTAAATCATCAGACTGGATTATCGACTCGGGAGCATCTCGGCATGTGACGGGGAATGCTAGTGAGTTTTCTTCCTACACTCACCTAGCATCAGCAGACAGCATTCAGACAGCTGATGGCACTTTTCAGCCAGTGGTCGGTAAGGGTACTGTTAATTGTACAGGTTCAGTAAGATTATCCAATGTTTTACATGTTCCATCCTTTCCAGTCAGTCTCTTGTCCATTAGTTCTATAATCCTCCAACTTAAATGCATTGTTTCTTTTGATATTCCTAAGGTGACCTTCCAGGAGAAAGGGACAGGACGAAGACTTGGGACTGGCACTTGGCATGAGGGACTGTGGTACCTAGATCGAGAAGGACTGGACTCAGCATTGGTATCTATGGCAGAGAAGGCTGGCATGGAAGGACTGCAGCAGAGAACTGAGGATACCTTGATACTCCATCATCGGAGGATGGGACATTCTTCCTTTGATACTCTAAGTAAGTTGTATCCAGAGATTTATGCAAAAACAAATAAAGAAAAATTAGTATGTGATGCGTGCAAGTTAGGAAAACTTACTAGGAGCTCATATGTTGGCACGGGTCATAGGAGCACTTTTGCTTTTGAGGTAGTACATTCTGATGTCTGGGGTCCATGTGCTACTAACACTATGAATGGTTATAAGTACTTTGTTTCTTTCATTGAGTGTGCCTCTCGTGTTACCTGGTTATATTTGATAAAAAATAAGAGTGATGTACCTGCTTGTTTTCGGGATTTCCATAAGCATGTCCAGACTCAGTACAAAGCAGTTGTGAAGGTACTGAGGTCTGACAATGGAACGGAGTATACCAACAGGACGCTTGCAGAATACTTGTCAGCACACGGAATACAGCATCAGACCACCTGTGCATACACACCAGCACAAAATGGAGTTGCAGAAAGGAAAAACAGACACCTTCTGGAGGTCGCAAGAAGTATGATGATCGACATGAATGTCCCACAGAGTCTGTGGGGGCATGCAGTGTTGACAGCAGCTCAACTCATCAACAGGATGCCCTCGAAGGTCCTCGGATGGAAGTCCCCATGTGAGGTATTGCAAGGCAATAATAGTGGGATACTCCCACTGAAGGTGTTTGGGTGTGTGTGTTTTGTGAAGGACAACAGGCCATCAGTTGGGAAACTTGACCCTAGAGCGGTCAAATGCATCTTCGTAGGCTACTCGGCGACCCAAAAGGGGTATGTGTGCTGGAGTCCAGTAGAGAAGAAGAAGTTTGTCAGTATGGATGTCCACTTTCGGGAGCATGAGCCATACTACCGCCAGGACGGAACTTCACACAACACGCCTAATACTGCCAGTATTAGGCGAGAGGGGGAGATGGAAAACTTGGTGGTAACCGATTTAGAAGTTTGGCATGGAGGGATACCCCCTCCTTCACAAGATATCATTCCTCCTACTACTACTCCTCCCACACCACTATCTGTACGGAGGACCACTCGCAGCAATGCAGGAAATCCTCCAAACAGATATGGTTGGGATATTGCTCAGTTTGTTTCTTATGACCATATCCCTTCTTCTCATGGAGCATTTATTACATCTTTGGATAGTATTACTGTACCCAACAATTGGCAGGTTGCCAAGAACGATCCAAAGTGGAAAGCGGCAATGCACGAGGAGTTGGGAGCTCTGGAGAAGAACCACACTTGGGAGCTTGTGAGACTGCCAGAGGGGAAGAGAGCAGTTGGATGCAAGTGGGTCTTTACCGTGAAGCAGAACCCAGATGGACAGGTTGAGCGCTACAAAGCTCGACTAGTAGCCAAAGGATACAGTCAGACGTACGACATCGACTATGACGAGACATTTGCACCAGTTGCAAAGATGAGCACTGTCAGGACTCTGATTTCTCTGGCAGCGAATGGTGGATGGAAGCTACACCAACTGGATGTGAAGAATGCGTTTCTTCACGGAGATCTAGTGGAGGAGGTGTACATGGAGATACCACCAGGATTTGGCACCAATCAGACAGTAGGCAAGGTCTGCAGGTTGAAGAAGTCCCTCTATGGACTGAAGCAGTCTCCTCGAGCGTGGTTTGACAGATTCAGAAGGGCGATGATAGGGATGGGATATCAGCAGATCAATGCTGATCATACTGTGTTCTTCCGTCGGAGTGGAGGCCACATCACCATGCTTGCGGTGTATGTGGACGATATGATTATCACAGGAGATGATGAGCAGGAGATCGCCCAACTCAAAGGAAAGCTTGGCAAGGAATTCGAGGTGAAGGATCTCGGCCTTCTTCGGTACTTCCTTGGGATTGAGATTGCTCGAGAAGCAGAGGGGATTGTTCTCTCTCAAAGGAAGTATGCACTGGACCTTCTCACAGAAACTGGGATGTTGGGGTGCAAACCTGCAGCGACACCAATAGATCAGAGGTTCAAGATTGATGCTGAGGCTGGAGAACCAGTTGATCGGGACAGATACCAGAGACTGGTTGGCAAGTTGATCTATTTGAGCCACACACGTCCTGATATCTGCTTTGCAGTAAGTGTGGTGAGCCGCTACATGCATGACCCACGGAAGGGTCATATGGATGCAGTGTACCAGATTCTGAGGTACTTGAAAGGTGCTCCCGGGAAGGGACTAATATTCAGGAAGAACAACCACGTGAGCATCGAGGGCTACTGTGATTCTGACTGGGCTAGTTGTGCTGATGACAGGAGGTCTACCTCGGGATATTGCATATTTGTAGGAGGTAACTTGGTCTCCTGGAGGAGTAAGAAGCAGTCTGTGGTGGCCAGATCGACAGCTGAAGCAGAGTACAGAGCTATGGCCTTGGGAGTTGCAGAGCTGCTATGGTTGAAGAATATGCTGGTGGAGCTGAAGCTGGATCAAGGAGCCAAGATGAAGCTGTGGTGTGACAATCAGTCAGCTATTAGTATCGCCAATAATCCAGTACAGCATGACAGGACCAAACACATCGAGATTGATAGATTCTTCATCAAAGAGAAGTTGGATAGAGGATTACTGGAGCTTGGCCATGTTCCAACCAGGGATCAAGTAGCTGATGGACTAACTAAGGGACTCGCCTCAGTGAGCATGATTAGAGGATGTGACAAGATGGGCTTAGTGAATATCTTTCACCCATCTTGAGGGGGAGTGTTGATATGGTATGTTGGGTGTCATATTTAAGTATAGTATAAGCACATGGGAATATCCTGAGGACATATTTGGGATGCCAGAATATGTCACAGGATATTCCAATATGAGATTATTGTCATAATGATTGAAATCATTGTATTAATGACTGTAAGGCTATATAATGCCAATGAGACAATCAATCAAATCATCAACTAATTTCAACATTACGAATATACAATACATATCTGAAACAGTTGGCTATTGAAAGTTTGATTTTTTGGAATTCAAGATACATGTGATGTGTGCAACACATTTTCTTAAAGTTGGGCATCCCTGGTAAGAAAAAGGACCCAAGTTCAAAACATGGGAGGGCCAGCCATGGGTGCTCACTGCATATCAGTGCAGAATTAGTGCAGCATATATTGCAAATGATTCATGCATTTTACTAGACAACCCTAAGGTGCTTTAGATCTTAATTTGTATTAACGCGTGAAGAAATGCCACAACCAGCTGCTTAATAGCAAGCTTACTTTTTCATCCTACTAGTTGGATAAAGAGGTATCGATGTTTTGATGGTATAGTGTAGAGCATTTTATAGTTTGAGGCAAAAGTAAGCCACTTTCAGCACTTGTCTAAATTCTTCTATTTGATTAGTTGGTATATATAAATCACGCATTTGCCTATTCTAAAATATATACATACAAGTGCCGCGGAAAAGAAAATTTTGACATTTTCCTCTAACAATATAGATTATACCGCCAATCGTATCTCGTAACAGTGATGCATTTTCAATTGCATGGAAGTTGATTTTTCCTGTGTATGATGCCATAATACGAGAGTTTTTTTTTTCAGCATGGGCAATGGATACTCATTCTATTTACTTATGTTGAACAGAATTGAAAAAGTAAAACATGGGTTCGGCATGCGGGTTCCAAGGCTCATCGCATAAGTGATAATCTAGCTGAAGCACAAAGGTTCTTCCTCTTTTGATAGTAGGGACATCTTTTGAATCTCTGCGATTTAGAAGGTAATTTCGTCAATATTTCATAGCGAGTGCCTAGATATTTCATAGATAAGAGTTTGTTCAAAGGAATGTCATGATAGCATTAGATCTAAGCATTGTAGCTCGTGTTTCTCTTTGTGAGCTTTTCTGTTTTATTTGTTATAAAATGTGTATCAGTGTATGTTATTATATGTAGACATAAGAGTTGTGGTTGGTTATTATTTGTCCATTTGTTGTGCGTGTGCCTTCTATCTGAATGCATTGTGCATCTTTGGATTCCCTACCATGTAGACCCGACATGGGTTAGATTTTAATCTTTACTTTGTCAATGAATATCTTAAGTTCTTTGTTTACACTTTTTGAAGATGTCATCTCACTATTTCTATTATGTTATAGATAATATCCCTTTTATTCCATGAAAGTTAATTATGGCATCTCTCTAAGTATGTAAGAGCAAGAAACTGCTAGACTCCCAGTATGCTAAAGGATCACTAATGTTGAATTCTGGCCCTCATTTCTGTTCTTGTTCATTTGTAAAGTTGTTCTACTAAGCTTCATTTTTCTTGCCTTCTCAATCTTCTGTTGCTCTTGGTGACTCCTGTTATAGTTAGCTTCCTGTGCTCTAGAAAACTAACCCTTTTATGTACTCCACAAAACCAAAGGGTTTATATTTTGGCACAACAGTGGTTTACTTTGGTACTGACAAGTTAAAGATCGAACTCAATTCATTTTCATTCTCTAATATAAGATGAAACTTTTCAGACACGGACCATAATCAGGAACAAATAGATAATTCTCTTTTGTACCAAATACACAAATAAACAAGAGACTTTTGTGTAAAATTGCAGGTCATCTCCTAAAATTCCAACCATAATCCACCTCCTTTGCATTAAATACACATAATCAAGGAATTTTATGCAAATTGCAACTCAACCAAAACTCCCACCACAATCCACTTCCTCTGCATTAGATACACATAAATCATGGGACTTTTATGCAAAATTGCTAAGTCCTCAACCAACTCCTGACTCCTTTGCCGAAAATCCCAACCACTTGTAGCTTGAAAAGCAGCATAATATTACTATTCATGATCTAAAGAAAAATCTAACTGACTGAACTAAATCGTAGAATCCTGCAACACAGTACCACAACAAAAATAACACAATCGCAAATAAAAAAAAATCATGGAATGATAAGATTCTAATCCGGAAGAGCTCAACTACTAACTTCTTGCACGGATCTATCAATGGATCATCACAACTCATAATGAATACAGTTGATAGTAATGAAAATATCGATACCGAAAACTCGAAGAAAATTCGACTGAGCTCCTCGAACATTTTCCTTCAGAACGATCCACAGACTCACTCTTCCGATTCCTTCTCTCTTTTCGAAGTTGTACAATTCGTTGTGAAATTTACGTACTTCTGTATATGAAATTTGGTTAGGGGATTAAGTCATATACCCCTTTCCAATCTCGCAATAATTGGGACCGTTGGATCTGATCAAATTACCCAATCTCAAGTCCAATTTTCGCTCAAATCAGACCTACCGAGATACTGCTGGTGTGCTTACTGCGCCCATAATTCACTAAAAAAATACTCATCGTCCAAAATTCACTAAAAATATTTGTTGGACATTTTTTTTACTGTGGCATGCACCCAGTATACCGGTGCCACTGATACTCTTTAGAAAATCTCTAATACTGACTTCAAATTGAGTTACGTCCGTCGCCTTTGACTTCTCGAGCTTCTCCAATATATGCATGGATGACGCTCGTTACACTCCTTGATGTTCTCTATATAGGAAAAGAGTCGTATCCCTGTAAATATGTCCCTTCCTGACTAGGTGGAGGAGCTTACGTACCGAAACTGATAACGTTCGAGATTATGCACATTTTTCAGGTTGGACCAATCATTGACCGAGCTGAATTCCGGTCTCCTTACAAAACTCAAATTCTTCCCTTGGCAGAATATTAGTGAGCATGTCCATCCCGTTGTCGTCTATATGGACCTTCTCAAGCTCATCGGCCTTCACCTCCAGAACGTCTCATATCCAGTGTATTGAACTGAGGACCTGAGGTGTATTTAGCAGAGTCTTTTAGTGTCATATCATTTGATTTCTGCAATAAGGATAAAAAAGACTCAAGTACTTGCCTCCATTAACAAAGCGAACACACTTTACCTTCTTGTCCGTTTTTCTTTCAACGGAGGCCTAAAACTCCTTGAAAGTGAGAATCACTTGATCTTTGATATTTTATAGCAATGACCCAAACCTTCCTAGAATAGTAATCAATAAACTTTATGAATTAAGAAGCACCATCAATAATTTTTACCTGTAAAAGACTACAAACGTCAGAGTTAATTAACTCAAGTAACTTTGGCTTCCTCGAAGATGGGTGATACTGAAATGACACATTGTGCTGCTTTTTAGCCATACAATATGGACATCTTTCCAACTTCGTAATCTTCAAATATGAAAGCACCTTTCGGTTCGTTAGATAACTCGTATATTTCTCGCTGATATGACTAAGCACTTGTGCCATAGCTCGTTATATGCATCACCGACTACTTTGATCTCCTATGCCCCATGCACTCCCTTTCATATAGTATATACTAGGGCTCTTTGCTTCCCTCGCTAATAACTATTGAATCTTTTGTAAGTTTTCACTTCCAAACCGATATCAGGTTGAAGCAGATGTCGGGACGTGACGAACTCCCCTGAGAACCAAAGTAGCTCCTGTGTTGATCGTCAAGTGCACATCGTCAATGGTAATCACCTTCGACACATTATTGTTGCCCATCTTTTGCACTCCACAGTCATATGTAAGTGAAAAATAACGTATTGTTAGACAAGTGCGGTGAAGCCCTCGAGTCCAACATCCAATTGTTGTCATTGCATGCAAGGTTCATAGTTACTTCGTCACCTATAATAATATTATCACCTTCATCTATTAAAGCTTATGTTGCAATGAGCTCGTTTTGCTTTGCTTGTCGTTCTTCTTCTCTCTCTTTCATACAAAACAAATTCTTTTAATGTTACCCTTTTTGCCACAATTATAACATTCTACTTTCGTACCGACACTTGGACTTTCCTATGCTTTTATCCTTGCCGCTTTGACCTCTACTTTTGTTCCTCCTCTGACTTTCTAACACTAACGTCTCATATTGTGGAAAAAAAAAAATGCCCGAAGATTTTATCCGTATCTCCTTATTCAACACCTCTTTTGGTGGAACTCATAGTCACAATACCTACTTGAACATAAATAATCATAGACAAAATACCTAACAACCAAAGACTCTAAATCTCGTTATCGAATTTGAACCCGTTGTTAATAGTTGATCAACCATGTCTTGGAATTCATTCACATGATTTGTGGTGCCATCCTTGTATCACAAATCGATCATTTATTGGATTAAAAAGCTTATTGATGCCGATTTCTTGGCGTAAGGACACGAACTTTTTTCATAAAGTCTTGGCATGATCAATGCTTGCGATGTGATTCTAAACATTTTCATCTACGAACTGTCTGATATAATCATATACCAGTCTTCCTATAATTTATCGCTGGTCTTCTAAAAAACAAACACCGATAGATGTAACTTGTTGACATCTCCACCAATAATGATAATTTGTGCCATTCAGGTTAACGATATAAACTGATTTTACATCCATCTGTTTTACTCGATCAATATGTCAAACACCTAACACAAACACCTAACACCCTCTAATCTTACGCTCTGATACCACTAATGGAAACAGAGCTCGGACAGCAGCGGAATATATCATTTCCAACCGAAAGAAAAACATGTGAGGACTATATAGCAGTAGAGGTGCCATAAAAGCATACATATATCACTCCATCAGGTTGTTGGCATTTGAATCTGAGAAAATCGAGACACCCAGTATAAATGCACATGGCATGGAGAGGCCAATTTTTGTTTGTATGGGGCAGTTTCACATTACTTTCAAGCTTCTGAGCAATGCCAGCCAACTACCCACTGGAATGGTACTTGTTCTCTTCCCCGGGTACTTGTTCTCTTCCCCAACCTCCATTTTTTATTACAATAATGCTAAGTTTACTACCAAATGCTCACATCCTTCTTACAACCCTCTCTTCCCCCTCTTGCTATGTGTGCCACACTTGGCCCAACCTCTTCCTCAATGAACGGCTGTCACGTGGCGGCCACCCTGACAGCCACCGGATCCCAACTCTTCCCTCTCCTCCAATGGGCAGCCGCCACGTGGGCGCCACTTGGCCGCCACGTGGCGGTTGTTTATTATTAACACAGTGCAGACATCTCTGGAGGATGGTCCTATGTGGAACAGTCCAATGAGTAGTACTAGTCATGCATCTCTGGCGCAAAAGATTTTGGACTTGTAGCTATGAAGTAGAGATTTCTGACATGGAACTGCCATGTATGAAGTCGTGGTGAATTTGGATTCATCTGCATGATAGATGGTGGTGGTGGTGGTCCTATGTACAAAATTTGTGTGGTCACGTAAGTGATTGAGCATGAGTCACTGAAGGGTGCGAGTGATTGTGATTAGTGTTCTAAAAATTGATCTAGACGTCTGCTCTAGATCTGTCTAGACGTCCACTTAGACCCTGTGTCTTTCTACTATGCATGTTTTGAATTTTTCTGCAATTGTTAGTATATTTTTAAAAGAAAATTTTGAACCATGACCGCCTAGACAGATTAGACGTCCGATGTCCGTCCGACTAGCGCCTATCATCTTTTACAACCTTGTTTTATTGGTTGTTAGTAAAAGTGTTACTAATACAAGTGTGTGTTTGTGTGTGTGTAATATGTATATTTATGGCTAAATTAACCTAATGGCATCCCAAGTATGTAATCTATATATACACTGCTAGTTTGTGTGTATTTCCGGGTATTTACAAGGGGATGTGTGTAATGTGTATATTTATGGCTAAATTATCCTAATGATATTCCAACTATAGCGCTAGGGCATTTAGTACATTAACTTTCCAATGTTCAATTTTGGCACCTCCATAAATTATTTTTTTGAAGCATCTTTTGTCAATTTTGAAATACGTCGAGACCACTTCAAGCATATATTGTAGTACAAAAGCACAATTTAAATATTTGTATTGTCAGATATTCTTTTGGAGTGGTCCGATGTACTTCAAAATTGACGAAATTTGTTTTAAAAGAATATTTTAAAAAGTTGGGATGTCAAAATCGAACAATATGCAAAAAACGTTAGAACATGGTAGTTGGAGTGCCATTAGAATAATATAGTCTATATTTAGAGTCGTAACAAGTGTTTACACAGGAAGACCAAATTCAACGTAGACTTGTAATTGCCACATAAATGTTCCAGGACCGAACAATAAATTCCAGCTGGTAAGGAATAAGATAGACTGGGGTGAGTTGGATGTGGGTTAACTCTTACGGATAAAATATTCTTTTGGGATAGTTTGACTTTGTATCTCGAATAAGTTAAAAAAATATATTTGAGTCTTTATAATACACAAAATTAGTGTTTGTATTTGTGTTCGAATAAGCTGAAATACAGGACGGACCCTGAGTTCATGGGAGTCCTAGAGGAACTTTTAAAATAGGGCCCCCATATATAATGTAAAAAAAAAAAAAAAAAAAAGTAAATTAAAAATAATGATGCCATCAAGAAATTGAACCTTGAACCTCTCCTATACAAGTCTAACATAGTAACCATTACACAATAATTGTTTTGTGTTAAGAGAGACATTGTATATACTCAATTATATTTTCGACACAAGATTATTAGTATATATATTTAAATTAAATTTTATGGGCACTCCCGGTTCGTGGGCCCTGGGGGGTCGTCCTGACTGCCCTGGGCCAGGGCCGTCCCTGCTAAAGTATGACAGTTATTTGTGTGTCCAAGACCAGATACTAAATATGTATATTATGGAAATCCAAATACAATTTTTTTAACTTATTCGAATCCAAAATCAAAATATCCCTTTCCAGCCCAAGCATGGTTCCGCTGGTTCCATTCCAGCCCAAGCGTAATTGCAACAATGAACAGTTCGATCGACACGAGCAGTAGAGTAGAGACTGGCTCTGTCGCCTGCGCTTGCCTGTGAATTTGCGACAAGCAGTTTAGAAATGCTTAAATGACTTGTTATTAATTTTGTGATTGATTCATATGGTTTTCGATGAAATCTAGCTTTCCGGTCTTCGACCAGGTACTTGCACGCAATATTTGTGAGCTTTTCATGAACAATTTTTCATCTTCTTATTTTGAGTTTAATATCAATAAAGAAGTCGAAGTAAAGCTTGACAATCTTTGCAGAATTAATCTTGTGACCTATAAAATTAATCTTAAAAATCAAGAAAATTAATCTTAGGAGTTGCCCTATATATATTGTATGTTAACTGTCTGAATTTGCACCGATCAATGTTCAGTTGGCCCAAGACACACAATTATAATTTTGGGGATGTTTGGTTTGACGAAACGGCGAAATGGAAAAATTTAGAAATCTACATTTTGCATATGCATTGCGGTGAAGTGGAGAGAAGTGAAAAATCTTTCGTTTGGATGCTTTCAAAAAGTGAAGGTTAGAAATGAAAATTTCTAAAATTTGATGTTTGGTTTGTTGTTGAAGCGAATAAAAAAGTATAATTTTTTTTGGAGTGACATGAATAGTAAATGGAAAAATATACTTTTGGTCGCTAAATATTTGCAAAATATAAGTTTTAGCCACTTAGCGACCAAAAATATATATAGGGAGCGACTAAAACTTAAGTTTTGCAAACATTCAGTGACCAAAATTATAGTTTTTCCAATAGTAAAGAAAAAGTGGTCCTCCAATCAAACGGCGGAAGTAGGAACGAGAATTTTTTATTTCCGCATTTCAATTCGGAGGGAGAAAAAAAAAACTCCAATTTCATCACAGACAATATTTACTCTCCATGTCAAATTTTAGTAAATTTTGTCTGTTGGAGTGGGTGGGGTTCCCAACCTATGTGGAGAATACTTCGGAGTGCGACGAGCGCCATCTATGGTCAGATAAGCTCGGGAAGGTGACGAGAGCCATTCGAGAGGTCGAAGAAACTCGGAAGGAAGGAGGAGCAGTCTGCTGTACATGGGGAGATAAAGTTCGGTCCGAGTTCGGTGTTCCAGAACCTCAAAATCGAAGTCCGGCCGAACTCGGTGTGGTGTTCCAGAATCTCAAAACCGAAGTCGGTTCGAGTTCGGTCGGCGGGCTGAACAAAATTTCAGAGGTATTTTATACACAGTTGGATCGTATCCTACGGTCCAGGATTAGCTGCGGGATTAGGGGTTATATATTAGGTTTTCCTAACCCTAATTCCTAACAGAACATATTACATATCATATCAAGGAAAAGGAGAAAAGGAGGCAAGAGTGCCATTGCAATCTTGGGAAGGAGAAAGAAGGATTTGAGGCCATTTCGGAGGAGGAGATCGTTTTGGGTAATTTCTCATTATCTTCTATCTTCGTGGTGTGATATATTTTTTATTCTTAAGTGTTGTGGTGATCCGTGTTGGATCGGGAGGAGCTTGTAGAGGGTGTATTATCTTCATTCCATTAGTGGAGGTTCTTCAGGGTTAGACTCCGATTGTCCCGTGATTTTTATCCGCAATGATTTTTCACGTCAAAATTCTCTGTGTCTGCGTGGATTATTTTTCCGTGGTTTGGTGTTTGGTTTTTTGCGTTGTATTGCTCGGTTCTCTCGCATGTACTCTCTGAGTTGGGAAAATATTTTCGCTCTTTTTTTCCAACAGTGTGGTATCAGAGCCAGATTCTGAAATTTTCAGAAGGGTGTCAGGAGCTGACAGGTAAACCAAAGAGGAGAGATGGATGCGAAGCCGGTGCGCATGATAAACCTGAACGGTACCAACTATCATTACTGGAGGAGCAAGATGAAGGATCTGCTATTTGTCAAGAAGCTGCATCTGCCGATATTTGCTTCCGAGAGGCCCAGTGATAAATCCGAAGATGACTGAAATTTCGAGCATATACATGTCTGTAGGTACATCAGATAGTTCGTTGACGAGAACGTGTACAACCACGTTGCCAGTATTGAGCACGCGAGGACACTGTGGGATAAGCTGGAATCTTTGTATGCGAAAAAGACCGGAATAAATAAATTATTCCCGATCCGGATGATGATGATGGGTTTGCGGTACAAAGATGGGACGTCTATTACGGATCACTTGAGTGAGTTCCAGGGTATGGTTGACCAGCTATCCTCGATGGGAGTCAAGTTCGACGACGAGGTTTAGGGACTATGGCTGCTGTGTACATTGCCAGACTCGTGGGAGACCGTACGAGTGTTTATGATCGCTTCTGCTCCGGAAGGCGTAGTCAGTCTGGAGTTTGCCAAGAGCGGAGTACTGAATGAAGAGATGCAGAGACGTTCTCAGGGCACTTCATCCACATCCCACTCAAAGACGTTTGTTTTAGAGAGCCGCGGAAGGGGTAAAAGCAGGGGTCCAGGCGGTGGCAGAGACAAAAGCAGGGGAAGGTCCAAGGGTCCGTACGAGGACTCGGAGTGTTACTATTGTGGCAAGAATGGCCACATCAAGCGAAACTGTTTCGCTTGGAAGAGAGAGAAGAATGGCGATAAGGGGAAGCAAAGTGAGAACACTACATCGGCATTCTCGACACATGGAGGCGACGTAATCATTGTAGGTGATGAGGTAGTTATGAACCTCACCCGCGATGACAACTCTTGGCTGGTGGACTCAGGTGTCACGCCCCGATCTCCCGCAGGCAATCAGCCGTTCCCGCTAGGCGGGAATCACCCTCGCCAGCGCTCCCGCGGAACGATCGCTTAACCCATCCGGGCGTGATGCCGCACGAGCGTGATCCACGCCCGTGCAAGGCCATGGTTCATTGGCTGGCGGCAAGAGTTCTAAGCCACAGAGTCGCACAGATTGTCCGAGTGCAGCGGAGTCATAAACGCATAGCGATTTGATAACAGGTTCACTGAGTTGACAATATAGCGGAAGCATAGAAACACAAGTTGAAGTAAAGCAAGCTCTTTCATTGATATAAACTTGTGTTACAGGCGGCGTATTGCCGAGATTACAAGTCGCTCAAGCCTCTCTCTGAAACAGTAAAAGCGTGCCAAGTGGCTACAACTTGGAATGATTGTACAGGCGATGGTCAGGCGACGCTCCAACATTATGTCTTGTATATGTGCTTCAGTCCCGGACGCACCGTTGCAAGGCTTCAGAGGGAACTCCTGGCCTTAGCACGCACGTTGGAGGCGTCCGCACCGAACGAGGTTCTCCCGCACCCTGCATACAAACTGGTGGATTATCAGTACATTGAATGCACTGGTGGGGAAGCTACTCGCCCGCTCGACAAATCCAAACACGTAATATAGGTTCCGTGCACAACTATTAAGTTGTCTTTCTAGTTGCCTTAGGATCAGTTTCATGCAACATTGAATAGCCTTACGTGTCGGGCAGTGCGCCGTGCGATGTTTGAGGAAACACGGCGAGACTTACCAACTTACCATTTCTCCTTCCCTGTCCAAGGCAAACATTGATTAATTCAAGCACGGTAAGTATAAACATTCAGGAGGCATAACATATGCAAACAGGAGGGTTCTTATAACATGATCGTTCAGGTGTTAAGTTATTCATTGATGCTATGCAATGACTCGCACGCGGATAGCCGCTAAGCGAGGATGACTTGTTATCTTTTGTTTCACAGGCAAGCATGCAACAGGTTAAATACACACGATAAACACACGATGCATTGCAAGCCATATTCATACGATAATCACACGAGGCATTGCAAGCATATACACACGATAAACACACGATGATCACTGGCTGATGCCATAATGGACTAGTCAAGGACGTGAATAACATGCAACGAGAAAACACGAGGAGCTCATAAAACACGATGCGTTGCAAGTTACCCAGTCCGCACACGATTGACTATAAACACGAAGTCTGCCCGGATCGGATCGGTGCCAGTGCCCCAGCACCGTCCGCAGAACTTATATCCTTATGCACAAGTTGTCCATGATCGAACACGATTGTTAATTTACACACGAGCACACGAGATTCATTTAGCTATTGGATATGCACAGTCTCCTGGGCTGCTGTAAGCCCGCACACGAGGGAGACTTGCAGGGAGATCCAAATACCTGAATGAGTCTTGCCACAGGAACATGATTCTTTTACTTGGCATGATACAGTCCCCTGGATCGGGAACTGCCTTGGTGACCTAACGGTCCCGAATACTTGCGGGTTCATTCAGGTACGGAATGACTACTTTGTAGTCTTCCGAGGTTTGGATGAAAACAATGCAATATTCAAGCAGACAAGCATGCGTTTCTAAGGAACATAAGCAGGCACGTTGCTCAGACCCGAAGGTAAGCCGAGAATTGAACCCGTTAAGGGACTTAGCATGCGAGGGTCTGAATATAAGTAGTATTTCAATTTCCATGTTCTAGCAAGCAATACAAGTTGGGATTATTCCCTTAGCTAGGTGCGTTGGATTTATTAGCATGCAGGGGGTGAATCACCTAGCGACTAACATGAATATTCCAGATTTTATGTGTGCTGGCTAAGCAAAGACAAGTTCACCGTAGCCACCCACCTTAGCGATGATTCGCCTCGGTAGAGCGATACGTCAAGCGAGCCTCTGAAAGTCCAAGCCGGATTCCTGTAGGGGCAAGTCTGGATATCCTTTGCATTCTCTTTGAGGCAAAGCGGGTCGGGACAGCTGCACGATTGCCGTTTGAAACGGCAGTCCGCTTGAGCGGAACGTGGTGTTACATCAGGTGCTTCAGCGCACGTATCTCACAACAGGACACTATTTTCTACTTACACAACGGGCGACTGTGGAGTGTTGAAGATGGGCAATGGAGATGTGTCAAAGGCGGTTGCCATTGGAGATGTGCATTTGAGGACAAAGACGGGTGCAGTTCTTGTTTTCAAAGATGTCCGTCATGTCCCTGATATCCGTTTTAACCTAGTGTCGGTTGGAAGGTTGGATGACGAGAATTTTTTCAGTCTCTTTGGGAACAGTCAGTGGAAGCTTTCCAAAGCTTCGATGGTGATTGCTAGAGGAAGCAAGAGGTCCGGACTCTACTATATGGAGGGAGCTCACATGGGGCACATGAGGTTAACACAGCTACTGATGCGTCTACTGAGTTGTGGCACAGGCGGCTCAGCCATATCAGTGGGAAGGGGATGAGCTACTTGGTGAACATGAAAGTGATTTCAGAGCTAAAGTCTACAAAGTTGGAAAAGTGCACGCACTGTTTGGCGGGAAAGCAAAATTTGGTGTGTAAATTTCCTGATTTTTAGATTTAAATTTTATTTTATTATTATTGGTATTATGTAATTAATGAGATTAAGGATTTTTTTTATTAATTTTAGCTAATTAGAAAATTATAAATTCATGGACAGGTAATTACGTATATTTAATTAATTACAAATAGTACACATAAAATATATTTTTTGGTGTACAACTATTATTAAAGGATTGTAGAATTTTTTTGAAAATTATTTGGGGTTCAAACCTATATATATATATATATATATATATATATATATATATATATATATATATATATATGGGATAATAATAATAATATCAAATCCAACCCGAAACCTAAAACCCGGATACCTACACCCGAAACAAAACTTAGACCCGCACCCCCTCAACTACAGTAACCCCCCAGCTACAGTAACCTCCCCTCCGACTCCTCCGTTCAAATCCTGAACCCCCCCATCCATTGATTCCTATTCCGAAACCCCCTTCACTCTATATACCTCACCATAGACCATACCACCCCCTCAGACATCTCCCCTGCGCCCATAAGAACACCGCCGACCGTCACCGCTCGACGCCACGAGCAGACCGTCCTGAAATCACGAGCAGTAGACTAAACGAGGTACCCTTCTTTCCATCTTCGTTTTTTCCTATACAGTTAACCAAACAACGAACCGTCGAATCCTATCTGAAGACCACATGACCCCCATGAACTCTGTTTAATAGTTTAGTTTATTGTGTTCTATGTTGATCGAAAATCGTGACATAAAACAGGAAAAAACTGACTTAGTTTTTAGAACAAAAATTATTCCAGGAACACGTGTTTGAGTCCCGTTATCTCCATAACGACATGCGATACTAAAATTCTACTTGAACATACTTCTGTACAACATAACCTAGTTTTAATCTTTTCAAACACTTTCTCTAAATTCGATTTATTCTGTGATTTATTTAATGTTGAAATCTATCAAAAAATTGTTTTCGTAAAACCAAATTTTTTTGATACGGGGCGCGTCCCACCAAACGAGGCGGCTTCGTCGTATGAGAATTTTACCGAAAGGTGTGTATCTTCAACACGGACGTGTGAGATTTTACGGAACTTGATTTGGATGTGCGTGCACATCGGAATCAACGCGTATCCGTCAAAAAATACCGTATCGGTCTGTTCCGACACTTGTCATAAATTTGTGTGTGCTTGTCGTTTCGCAAGAAAACTTGTGCCATCGGATTCGCAACGTTACGCTGGTTATGTGACCCAAGTTTGGTTCGATTCTGAGAACGTTGACGAAATACCGTTTTGCGGGCCCTACGATTCCACTTGACGGGTGATTTCGTGACTGGCTCATCGAAATTCAGTTCTGGACGTTCCGTTGGGTTCGTATCATCGTTCTGGACTCGTAGATACTAAGTTTGTTAAATTTGGTGAACTTTATCTCTGGCATTTTTACGGTGTAAAGTGGGCCACATGTGGACCCCGTTTTGATCCGAAATTGTCAATTCTGTCCCTGTATCCAAATTGGACTTATTGGTAGCCAATCCTAACTATTTCAAGTATTCTGAAAATATTGGTGATATTTGTTTCAGCATCCAGAGGCGTACTTGGAGATTCCACTTTTACAAGAGCAGTTGACGGAGTTCAAAGCCCAGACAAGTGTACCTTGCCAACTTGCAGTAGATCCTGTTATATTATCTGCTTGTGTTTATTCTATATATATACTCTTGAGATGTACCTGTTCAACCTAGGACCGTGAGACGTTGCTTAGTGTCCGAACAAGATTCGGGTGTCGACGCCGTACGCGGAGTCGTCTAACGTCATTTAGAGAGTTGATTCCATGATCCTTTTTTACGTGCTTACTTTACCAAGTACGTCATACCGTAGGACACTTGACACTATTTCATGTAATATAATCTTTCTTGAGTTATTCATGGTGATTCTGTATAGGCTTACAAGATTCGTGATATGAGACTTGCATATATAGAGATATCATTATGACTCGTTGTACTAGCTAGAGGTCATGATCTTGCGTATTATGGACATGAGACGTTGTGGACATGAGATACGATGTTACATTGGGTGGAGAGAGACACACATGCTACAGGCTGATTATTTATATATATACTATACTATTGGAGGTGCTTTAGTCTATGTATTAGAGCTTGGCACATTTACTGGTCCTACGTGATACTACTTGATGCTATGTGCTCCCCGACACAGTGCCTGTAGTGGTCTCAGCCTGAGTACTAGTGATGCTCTCATTTGTATTTCACTTAGCTGGTTACATAGCTTGTCCTGAGGATCTGTTTTTATTTACTGTATTTCTTTTGGCTTGAGTGTTTCTTGTACCTTGCTATGTCCCCTGAGGACCTGGATCCGGATTATGTCCCCAGGTACAACATAGGAGGATTATCCAATGGTTTACGGGACATGAGCTGACGTTAGAGCAGTACTGGCACCAGAGAACGAGGTTGTGCCAGAGGATTTCTCCTGAGTACTCAGTTATTTATGCTTAGTGTTATTTCATACTTGGACTTATGGTCATATGTATTGATGTTATTCTCTTTTCTTTATTGTGTCGGGGTGTTCCCCGAGACACTACTTATATGGACTTGATGATGGACTTTTTATTCATTATCTTGACTGGTCTATCATATTATATTATGATTGCTTTATGTGGATGAGACTAGAATTATATTGTGATAGATGGAGTTGACTTGTATTTATATTTATTACAGCTTAAGTGCACTATAACGGGTCCATTAAATTGGATTTGTCCATTGGAGTTATGCTGCTGGCCATTGCCACGTGGCTAGTCCCTCGGTATTTTGGGCCTGGGGCGTGACATGGTTTTTGTGGTGGCCCATACAGGTCTATGAATATTTTTTTTTGATTTCAACTAAGGAACCGAGCATGCCTGCAAATTAGGATATAATAAATTATAGGATCTCATCCACTTGTTGACCTGTTATTAACCTCTATATCGACTTCAAAATATTTTTTTGAGTTGCATCCTGCCTTGGTTCCTCTATGCGACTCTCATAGTTTACTTTATGTGCAGAGTTATGGATCCATGAGCCAGCAACGAGACTCCCGCGGGTACACCACAAGGTGATGTGATCACCTACGACGATGGGGTGACGCCACTAAGTGGAGATCCCTCCACTCAACAAAGCAATCAAGCAGATCAACACGCCTCGAGGTTCCAGCGAGAAGATATTCCACCATCGTCGTAGTTTACTCCACTGATGCCCATTTTTCCACCAGCACAACCTATGGCCGTATAGCAGATGTTCCAAATATTCTACGCAATGATGCAAGCACAACAACAGGTTCATCAAGAGGCTCAGCGTCACCAGGAGAGAGTCCAGCAAGAAATGGTCGTTCACATCAGCACCAGCCATAGCACCACAGGGAGGAGCTGCAAAGAGACCTCACATGCACCAGTCACCCAGAGCAACTCCATAGATACTGCCTACATGTCAATATTGTGGCAAGCAAGGTCATTACGCGAGCGAGTGCAGACGCAAGTTGGGACTGTGCTTGATTTGCAGATTCAGCCAACATTCAACCAATGATTGCCCTGAGCGTCGAGAAGGAGCACCGATGGTAAACCGACCAGCTTTACCAGCACCGAGACAAGCCCAGCCCAACAGACACCTAGGCCAGCTTATCCAGCACTGGGAGCACCACAGACGGGAGTTGGAGGAGTCAGACCAGCAGCTCCAGGAGGGTATCAGCCGAGGCCACCTTTGGTACCACATGCAGCACTATTCCAGCAAGCTCGGCAGCAGAGAGGACCAGCTCAGGGGCAAGGACATGCATTTTCCATGGCTATTGAAGAGGAAGCTATTGCAGGAGAGATCATCGCAGGTACTATATTAGTAGCTTCATTACCTGCTGTAGCTTTATTCAATTATAGAGTATCGCATTCATTCATAGCTGTTAGCTTCGTAGCCAGACATAGAGTAGTTACCGCACCCCTTCCGAAGACTATGGGAATTCTTACGGGAGGCGAAATTATCCTAGTTAGTGACATTTGTAGATCTTATTCGGTAGTAGTCTGTGGGAGAGAGATGCGAGCTCAAATTTTGATCTTTTCCATGCCGAATTATGATGTTGTACTTGGTATGGACTGGATGAGTTAGTACCATACGACTCTAGATTGCCGGCGTGGACATGTTATATTTAGACCGTCTGGACATCCAGAGTTTGAGTTTCTTCGGGGAGCCAAAGAGCAAGGTGTTCAGCGTACACTTAAGGCACTCTCTGCAGAAGGGGAGCCCGAGTACCCAAAGGTTGTATCTGAGTTTATGGATGTATTTTCCAATAATCTTCCAGGCTTACCACCTGATCGAAAAATAGAATTCACAATAGACTTGACTCCAGGAACGGAGCCTATCACTTCATCATTGTACCGTCTAGCACCTAAGGAGTTGGTGGAATTGAAGAAGCAAGTTGATGATCTTCTGGAGAAGGGTTTTATTCGGCCCAGTATTTCACCATGGGGAGCACCTATACTATTTGTGCTGAAGAATGATGGAACGGTATGCCTGTGTATTGACTACAGGGCACTGAACGATGTAACCATCAAGAACCGGTATCCCTTGCTGCACATTGATGATCTGTTTGATCAGTTGAGTAGTGCTCGTGTATTCTCAAAGATCGATCTCAGATCCGGTTATCATCAGATTAGAGTGTAGAAAGAGGATATACGGAAGACAGCCTTCAGGGCCAAGTACGGACATTATGAGTTTTTAGTTATGTCGTTTGGTTTAACCAACACGCCAGTTGTGTTCATGAGTTTGATGAACAACGTCTTCCATCAGTACTTGGACAAGTTCGTGGTTGTGTTTATTGATGACATATTGGTATACTCCAAGAGCCACGAAGAGCACGAGGAGCATCTCAGAATCGTGTTGGAGACGTTGAGACAGGAGAGGTTGTACGCCAAACTCAGCAAATGTAAGTTTTGTCTGGATAGGGTGCCTTTCCTGGGACATATCATCTCGGGAGAAGGACTTTCAGTTGATCCGGAGAAGGTTACTGTAATAAAAAATTGGTCCACACCTACATCAGTTGTAGAAGTGAGAAGTTTTCTCGGACTTGCTGGATATTATCAGAGATTCGTGGAGAACTTCTCAAGGATTGTAGAGCCTATGACGCGGTTGACGCGAAAGGACCAGGAGTTTGCATGGACGAAAGATTGTCAGAAGGCCTTTGAGGAGTTGAAGAGACGATTAACGATAGCACCGGTCTTGATTATTCCTTCAGGATCGAGAGGATTCATAGTTTATAGTGATGCGCCAGGCAGTGGATTGGGATGTGTTTTGATGCAACATGGCAAAGTTATCGCTTATGCATCGAGGTAGCTGAAGGTTCATGAGAAGAACTGCCCGACTCACGATCTCGAGCTAGCTGCGGTAATATTTGCATTAAAGATATGGAGGTACTATCTTTACAGAGAGAGGATAGAAATTTTCACTGATCACAAGAGTCAGAAGTATGTCTATACTCAGAAATAGCTCAACATGAGGCAGAGGCATTGGTTAGAGTTGATGGTCGATTTTGATATAGATTTTTAGTACCATCCGGGTAAGACAAACGTTATAGCAGACACACTCAGCAGGAAGCCCACAACTTATTTCTTGACGACGCAGTCCTAGCTATTAGAGGACCTATATGAGCTCGGGATAGAGGTTATTTTGCTCGGGCATAATGGACAGTTGGCTAATCTTGAGGTTAAGTCATCACTAGTGGAGAGGATTAAGGCGACATTGCCTACAGATGCTAGGTTCCGGAGACGTAAAGAGAAGACGAAAGTCGGCATGCAGACGAGAATTCGAATCCATGAGGACGGGACGTTGATGTGCGAAAATCGCCTATATGTTCCGAATGGAGAGTTGAGACATGAGTTGATGTCTGAAGCACATACCTTCATGTACTCTATTCATCCGAGAGGTACGAAGATGTACCGAGATTTGAGGCAGTACTATTGGTGGCATAGGATGAAGGGAGAGAGAGAGAGAGAGAGAGAGAGAGAGATTACGCGGTTTGTGGCAAAATGTTTGGTCTGTCAGCAAGTTAAGGCCGAGCATATGTTACAGTCTCTTCCCATACCCGAATGGAAGTGGGAACATATCACTATGTATTTCGTTACAGGATTTCCAAGAAGCCCCAGTGGAAAGGATACAGTTTGGGTTATTGTGGATCGACTCACCAAATCGGCACATTTCTTGCCGTTCAGAGTTGGACAGTCCACAGAGATTCTAGCCGACATGTATATACGGCAGATCGTAAGGTTACATGGAGTACTGGTTAGTATTGTGTCTGATCGTGACTCGAGATTCACATCCCATTTTTGGCGAAGCATGCAAGAGATTCTTGGCACCCGACTCAAGTTCAGCACTGCTTACCATCCACAGACAGATGGTTAGTCGGAGCGCACGATTCAGATCCTAGAGGATATGCTGAGGTCGTGTATGTTAGACTTCGGAGGGTATTGGGAAGACCATTTGCACTTGGTGGAGTTCTCTTACAATAACAGCTAACAAGCGAATCCAGATGGCACATTTTGAGGCGTTATACGGCAGGAAGTACATGTCACCGATATGTTGGAGTGACGTTGGCGAGCGTCAGATACTCGGTCCAGAGTTAGTGATGCAGACAGTTGAGAAGGAGAAGCAAATTCAAAGTCATCTTCGTGTAGCTCAGGACAGACAAAAGTATTGGACTGACACACACCGCCTACTTTTGGAGTTCAAGGAAGGCGAACATGTGTTCTTGAGGATCTCACTTACTCGTGGTACTATTCAATTCGGGAGCAAAGGCAAGTTAAGCCCGAGGTACATTGGGCCGTTTGATATTTTGGAGCGTATTGGTGAGGTGGTGTACCATCTTGCATTATCCCATCTCTAGATGGAGTGCATGATGTATTCCATGTCTCACAGCTGAGGAGGTACGTGACTGACCCAAGTCACGTAGTCAATCATTCTGAATTTTCAGTGGGACCGAGCTTTGTCACATCCTAGTCCCAAAATATCGAGGGACTAGCCACGTGGTAATGGCCAGCATCACAACTCCAATAGGCAAACCCAATTTAATGGACCCGTTAGAGTGTACTTAAGCTGTAAAACAAATACAATGGTCTACGAAACATGTCACAGTCTAATTCTAATCTCATCCACAGAAAGAAACATAACTAAATATGATAGACTAATCAAGATAATAGATAAAAAGAAATATAGTCTATCAACAAGTCAAAATAAATAGTGTCTCGGGGAACAACTCGATAATATAAGTTAATACATAAATCCAAGAGTCAAGATATGAAATAACTGGAATAAGAAATAACTGAGTATGTAACCGAATACTCAGGAGAAATCCTTTGGCACAATCTCGTCCTCTGTTGTCAGTACTGCTCCAGCATCAGCTCTTGTCCCGTAAACCTCGGGGTATTCCTCCTCTGCTGTACCTGGGGACATAATCCGGATCCAGGTCCTCAGGGGACATAGCAAGTACAAGAATAACTCAAGCCAAATGAAATACAATATATAAAAAACTAGATCCTCAGGGCAAGCTATGTAACCAGCTGTTTGAAATACAATTTGAGATCATCACCAGTACTCAGGCCGAAACCACTACAAGCTCTGTGTCGGGGAGCCGATAGTAGTAATATCTCGAAGGGCCAAATAAATGTGCCAAAGTTTTGGTACAGAGACTAAGACACTCTCCAGTAATATATATATATATATATATATATATATATATATATATAATCAGCCTGTAGCCTGTGTGTCTCTCCCCATCCAATGTAACCTCACGTCTCATGTCCATAACACGCAAGATCATGACCTCTAGCTAGTACAACGAGTCATAATGGTATCTATGTATATGCAAGTCTTATGTCACGAATCCTGTAAGCTTATACAGAATCACCATGAATAACTCAGAAAAGATTCTGTCACATGAATAGTATCAATTGTCCTATGGTATGACGTATTTGGTAAAGGAAGCACGTAAAAATATATTATCGTGGAATCAACTCTCTAAGTGACGTTACCCGACTCCGCGTACGACGTCGACACACGAATCTTGTTCGGATGCTAAGCAACGTCTCACGGTCCTAGGTTGATCAGGTACATCACAAAAATAACTCAAATAAATAATATTTAAGAAACTACTGCAAGTTTGGCAAGGTACACTTGCTTGGGTTTTGAACTCATTCAGTTGCTCCTGTAACAGCAAAATCTCCAGGTACGCCTCCGGATGCTGAAACAAATATTACCACCACTCTCAAAATACATAAAATATCTAGGATTGACTACCCATAAGTCCAATTTGGACACAGGAACAAAATTGACAGTTTCTGGTCAAAGCGAGGTCCACATGTGGCCCACTTTGCACCGAAAAATGTGCCAGAGACAAAGTTTTTCAAATTTGTCAAACTTAGTGTCTACGAGTCCAAAAAGATGATACAAACCTAACGGAATGTCCAAAATTGGATTTCGATGAGCCGATCACAAAATTGCCCGTCAAGTGGAGCCGTGGAGCCCACGAAACGGGATTTCGTCAACGTTCTTAGAATTGAAACAAACTTGGGTCACAGGACCAGCGTAACGCTATGAGTCCGATAGCGCAAGTTTCGTTGCGAAACGACAAGCACACACAAAATTATAGCGAGTGTCAGAATATGCCGATATAGGGCTTTTCGACGGATACACG